>MQSX02000018.1:0-314162 GCA_001939105.2 Sugiyamaella xylanicola (nom. inval.)
TGATCACATCGTCGCTAAATTTTTGAGAACTTTGCTGATAATTCCAAAATTCCTCAGCATTGGTAAAGCTTCTCCCTTCTACCCTCGTGTTTCCGTTCTTGTTGTCACTACCCTTTTCCTTCAGAATACCTATAGTAAGCGTATACAACATACAAAACAAAAAAAGGATTAGTCTTTGGGCAAACTCCGAATCGCTAGAAGAAACAAGAATACCACTCTTCTCCTCCAAGAGAGTGTCAAAGCTAAAATTCCTGTGGCTTGCTCGTGAGCCAGAGCAAATGTAGCCGGAGTACACGAAGTTTTGTGCAATGTATTTGAGCAGTCTAGGTTGAACTGCGTAAAGGCAAGGCGAGTAGGGGCTTCCAGGAATGTGTAACTCATCTAATATATCTCTCACTAATTGCCACAGGACCATTGCCAAATCAGATTCTAGGCGCACCCTTTGGTCCGTACAATCTAGAAAGATATCTGCCATAGTTGGGATTGTTAAGCGCGTCCAGTGTGGGACTTCGAAATCAGCGCTGAAGGGGAGATTGTGCTCCTTACACAATTTTTCAATCAGGGAAGGAATGTTGCGTTCATTATGAGGATAGTGATATCTAGAAGCAAAAAACTTTGCCACACATAACTGGATTGCAGAATTCCATTGACAACACCCTTTTAAAAAATTTAGGAATCTTGTTTCCACAATTTAATGGCATCGTATTTGAGATACTTGGAATCCTTGTCTTCGATCTCTTGCAATATAAGATTGATAGATGGGGGAAGGTATCCCTTCATATTCATGTCGACAGAAAACTCCACGAACTTCCCATACAGCTCGCTCTCGTCTTCTAGATCTTTAATTTCATTCAAATAATCTGCGACTGGAGGGAATTGACGAAATAGAGCTTTTAATGTCTCTTGTACTTCCGCCTGTTTGCTGGACTCTATGCCATCTGAAGTCGCTCTGCCAGGAGGTGGAGCCTCAGCACGAGGAAGTGCTTGTTGACTTCCTTCTAAGGAGACAGACGTTTTATCCATATCTGCTATCAGCTGCTTAATATGAGCGCTTCAAATCAATTCAGCACTGTAATGGTTGGTCAAAGCATATGCGGCAGTTAAGAATATTAAGCACAGATGCTTTGAATCAATGGTAAAGCTTACTTTCTAGCGCTTAATGGGATAGGGGTGCGTAAGCAACCTGGGGTAATAAGATTGAGGGAAGAACATGAAGTCTCAAATGACTACGAATCCAATTAATAGATAACTCACGTTCACAGATAAGTTCGAAATCACTAGAGCAACCCATTGTGATATTTATAGCGGCTTGCTTAACAACCGTTATAGTTACGTTTAACTCGCTTATGGTATTAAATATTTATTATTATGATAAATAACGCTGTCTTTCTCTCCAGTTGGCTGAGAAGACTCTCCTCTGGACAGAAGTCCTACCCTTAGGGATGGATGAAAATCAGTAAATTCACAAATACCTCTAGTTTAGTAGTGTGTTTTCCAGTCAAGACCTCGAACGCGAGATATAATCTCAGTCAAGGGAAGTGATGGATCCCACAGTTTCTGCTCCGTTGCAAAATCAATAACTCCTTCTGACGGACCAGCTAGTATTACGCAGAATCCAGGCCATGCCAAACTTTTGACTAGATAACGAGATACTCGGTTCAATATTGTGAAGTAACTCAGATCCATATAACCACAGTTCGATAATAAGGCTTCCGCATTCTCGATGACCAGGCTAAAATATTGACGGCCATCTCCTTGTGATTCGCAATATTGCTCCCAAACACGACTTAGCTGTTCTTGAGTTCTACTGTTCACCCTCAAAAATTCTGGAATTTTTGCTGGCTCGTGTCGGCCTAATAAGCTCGTTTCCGTCCATTCGCTTATCGGATAGATTTCTACGTCCTCTTTAAGTTTTTGCCAAAGGCCGAGACCAGGCTTTTTTATAGTCGCCTCAAATCTTCTGATCACATCGTCGCTAAATTTTTGAGAACTTTGCTGATAATTCCAAAATTCCTCAGCATTGGTAAAGCTTCTCCCTTCTACCCTCGTGTTTCCGTTCTTGTTGTCACTACCCTTTTCCTTCAGAATACCTATAGTAAGCGTATACAACATACAAAACAAAAAAAGGATTAGTCTTTGGGCAAACTCCGAATCGCTAGAAGAAACAAGAATACCACTCTTCTCATCCAAGAGAGTATCAAAGAGAAGATTCTTGTGGCTTGCACGTGTGCTAGAGCAAATGTAGCTGGAGTACACGAAGTTTTGTGCAATGTATTCAACCATTCCAGGCTGAACTACATAAAAGCAACCCGAGTAGGGGCTTCCAGGAAAGTGTACCTCATCTAACATATCTCTCACTAATTTCCACAGATCCATTGCTAAATCAGATTCTAGGCGCACTCTTTTGTGTGTACAATCTAGAAAGATATCTGCCACAACTGTGATTGTTAAGTGCGTCCAATGCGGGACTTCGAAATTTGCGCAGAAAGGGAGATTGTGATGTTTACACAATTTTTCAATTAGGGTAGGAATGTTGCGTTCATTATGAGGATAGTGATATTCAAAAGCAAAAAACTTTGCTACACATAACTGGATTGCACGGTTCGATTGACAACATGCTGCTAAAAAATCTAGGAATATGGTTTCCACAAACTTAATGGCATCATATTTGAGATATTTAGAATCCTTGTCCTCGATATCATCCATTAAGAGTAAGTCAAATGGGTTAGTATATCCTCTCTCGGCCATGTCGAGAGAAAGTCGCATGATACTCCCATATAGCGCACGCTTGTCTTCTACATCTTCAATTTGTTCCAAATAACCTGCGACTGGAGGCAGTTCACGAAAAAGGGCTTTCAACGTCTCTTGTACCTCCATATGCTCGCTGGATTCTATGCCATCTGAAGTCGCTCTATCAGGAGTTGGAGCCTCTTGAGTATTAGGAAATACTTGCTGTCTTCCTTCGAAGGAGATAGATGCTTCATCCATATCTGCTTTAGTTGCTTAACATGGGAGCTAATCAAAACTGTATCGCTTCTTAGAATATACGGCTGTTAAAAACATTTAAACACAACTAAACTCAAGAGGAACCTGGGAGAGGTTTGATTTGGAGGTAGAATATGAAATTTCTAATGACTAGAGGCTAAAGAAGTTTCAAAACTCATGTGAACTTTGAGCACACGTACGTATGCAGCTCTAGAGCTGCGATACCCTAATTATAAGTCCTCTCATTAGCTTGATTGTTTATGTCTATTTTTTTCATCGAAAAATGTAGAGTTTTACGGGTCTGGAGTTGAGGTTAAATTCAATTCGAGCTTTTAGTGACGACAACACTTCTGGTTGAAAGCCATGGTCAGAAAACGAATCAGGTAGCTTGGATATAGAAACTTGGCTCCAGACTCTTATGTCTGCTAATGGATTCGGTGCAAGTGTTGGAGGACCTGGGCTGCTTCCAACGACAATTACGAACGACCTCGCTTGATCGTTTAATTTTGCTTTTCTTGCTAGTTTTCATTTAGTAATTTTGTTCCTATTTTTTTATTGTCTCCTCTATACCTGAATTTTTTTGATATTTTTCATTCTTGATTTAGCTGCTTATAGGGCCGACACTAATTGTAGGGTATATTATCGGACGAAGTCTTCATCTTCTTCAGGTACAGTACATGTTTCTTATATCTCCTCGTCTATCTTATCAACTAGCTGGAAGCGTAGGATTTTCTGGGCTCTAACATGGTAATAGTGAGGTAATACCCACCATATTAGTCTATTTGCTTTCATTTCATTACTTACATCTATCTACTTGCGTAAGAAAGCTTTCTCTCCTTGTTCGAATATATAGTCAACAGCATGCTCAACGGGCTCGTCAAACAGATATGGAAGAGCCGGGACAACTGCAAGACCCAGTCCCACTGGTCCATAAGTTCTTAGTGGGACATTCTTTATGTTTTTCAGGGCCCTGCCTGTATATCGTACAGTCGAATGGATTGTGAACGCTGGTAAAGCCATACTCGCAATTGACTGGAATACAGCTCTTTTTACTGTGACAATTCTCCAGTCTGGAGCATCCTGTTTGATCAATTCTTGTTCTTCAGCAGTAAAATGTGGAGCTGGTTGCCATGGTTGTAAACCAGGTTTATAAAGGCCCTGTTGACGAAGTCTCGCCTTCCAGCCCTCGTACGCTACATCTCCAATTAGATAAGCCCAGCTGATACCGTATGCTGTAGTCACGAGTCTGGGATGAGCCACAGGTCTGAATGATTCTCCAATATCTGAAGTATAGGCTACATATCTATGTGTGGCGGACAGAATGGTTCTAAATCTAGCAGCATAGGCAGCATATCTAATGTTCGAATCTGTTGATTCTGGAGCTGTTCCATCTTGGATTCCCTTTACGATACCATCTTTCCCGGAATCTGACATTTTTATATCTGCTACAATTGAACTCCTTGGAACTTTCGGTTGAACTCTGGTTTAGTGAACCTTTGTCTGTTTACTAGCAATCTGTTTGCTCGGTTTTCCGACGATGGCGATGCTCTTCGTATCCGTTTCGGGTTAGGGCTTATATCTAGTTGTATCTTTCGATGAGGTTCGTTTATATCGTTTATATACTATTCTATTGTCTTGTTTATTCTTGCTCGGCTGTTTTTAGTTTAGTGTATGATATAGGGTACAGAATTGTTTTGCTGACTTGCAGGAAAAATATGATTATAATTGAAGAACGGGAAAATTGAGAGGGATCATGCAGGGGTTCGAGTAACCATCAACTATATTGAGACCACATTAGAGTATTTATCTTCGGGATCTGAAAATCAAACGATCATTCCAGATATAAATCTCGCCGAGTAAAGATACGGCGAAGGAGCCTCTTTTCTGTTTCTCTATGTCATCAGAGAACCAAATTCTAACTTGGAAACATTGTGGGAGGGAAATCTCAATTTGCCGGTGATCTACACCCCAAGTATTGCCACTTAAATAGACAAAATCAGTTTAAAATTGACATAGCTTCATAGCCCTGCTTGCCACCTTGCTGGATGCTTCTAAAGCAAATAATCCATGAATTAGAGCGAGCACATCACATTTTCCTGTGTTTTTCACTGACTCGGATTACACACTAGTATGAAATTTTAAAACCAAGAATTTGGCCGTGTGGTCTAGTAGTATGATACTCGCTTTGGGTAAAGATCTTCAACGAAGATGAACACATCTGCGAGTGGTCCAGGGTTCAATTCCCTGCTCGGCCCTTATGTTTTTATCTTTTTGTAGTAGTTTGAAAGGGGCTTCACTGGAAAAAATGACAGGAAATAGCAGATAGTGGTTGTGAAGGAACATTATGATGTCGGCCTGTCTTGATTTTCAGGGGTCATAATCACGTGACATTAAAATGTATACCCGATTAGTATTGTAATTTTGCAGTGCATGAAAGTCCATGCAGAAATCCTAGAACAAGAGGTCCGATTGAGTTGAAAAAATCTAGGCTGGGATTCACTGGCTGAACTTTTGACTTCCAAATTCGAGATCAAAAGCGACATAGGTATATATAAAATCAGAAATTGTGGCTTTTGTCGCAGTTAGTAACTTCCGATATAGTGTAACGGCTAGCACGGTTCGCTTTCACCGAGCAGTTCTGGGTTCGATTCCCAGTATCGGAGTATACTTTTTTTATGTTTCGCTTTTTTTTTGAGAGCTGTTGATTCCGATCACAGCGACAGGCGGATTTCAATATAACCACAATCTTCCCCTCAGTAGCATTGCTGGTGTTGGAATCGATTTATCGAGGCAAATGCTCTTTGCAGGCGATAACTTCTAAGGCGTACTGCCGCCTGCCTCACTTTTCCGACCAACTTTGTCTTCCGCGGCGTAGCTGCACACGGACTTGGCGTCCATTAACAGTAACTCCGGTGTATTGAGTAACTTCTGCCTCCGGCGGCTGGGGCTCTGCCCCAGACCCCGTGGCTCGCTGCGCTCGTCAGTAGGGGCAGTACGCATTCTGAGTTCCATCCCCAGGAACGAGCGAAGCGAGCCACGGGGTCTGGGGCGAAGCCCCAGCCGCCGGAGGCAGCACCTCCAGTCAGAGTCAATATGAAATAAGGAATGCATTGATGGGTATGATAATATGACGATAGATATTAGTGGGATCATGGATACCCCTGAGATGGGCTCCTGTTGACGCCGGCTATGGGCGAGGTCGAAGACGAGTAGTGGCTGGTGGCCACACTACCGCGGCGACCGGGGCCCTGTGCAAAGCTTGGGGTTCGACTGTGTGTAACGGTCTGGTTTTCGATTGGCTCTACAACGACCTTATCAGGCGTTGGGTAGCAATAATCCAGCAAGGACTCGTTGTCATGGTCGTTCTCGACCATTGTCTTTCTCGAGTCTTGCTTGGAATTGTCGTCAGCGGCACTGTCTCCTCCAGCTCCTTCTCCTTCGTAATGATAGGTACCTTTGGACTTATACTTGGGCTTACGACGTCTGACTAGGAACACAGCTGCTAATACGCCCACTAGGGCAACTGTACCGATGGGGATCGAAACGGCAACCGCTACTTTCGATCCATGACTCAATGAGCTTGACGGCTTATCCGCGGCAGCTCCAGTGATTATGGGGCCAGGATCGGTGGTGAACACGAGACCGTTTCCAGCTATCCACTGCGTGTGGGTAGAGGTGAACACAGCGACACCTTGAGGATCATGCGAAGTGGTCACAAAAACAGTCTCAGTAACTTTGATGATGGATCTGCCAATGGAATCCGTCTGAACCGAAGACACAGGCTCTGTAGTTGTTGGTGTGGGTGATTTAGTTGGCGAGGGTGACGCTGAAAATGAAGAAGATGTATGAGCGTCGGATGACGATGTGATAGAGGAATCTATTGATGTTGTCGAAACTGAAGAATCCGATGCAGTGGGTGAAGATGACGGAGAAGCCGAGGGAGATGAAGACTCTTCGTCAGTTGAGGATGTGAACGTATCAGAGGTGGATTCTTCAGAGGTCGATGATACAGAAGAGGATGTAAAAGAGGTCTGTGTTGTGTCAGAGGGAATTCCAACCAAATGATTGAAGGAGGAAAGAGAGGAGTTTGATACCAGGACCGTTGCTAATGCCGGACTTGATAGGGAACTTACTATGAATGATGTTGCTTTGTTAGAGGAAGATGCAGATAAATTACTAGTTGAAGCAGATGTAGCAGCTTCACTTGATGTTTTTGACTCGGTAGATGTACCACTCGAAGTGCTCCCGGTCGACTCGGCAGTTGAGGTCCTAAATGTAGTAGTTGTGCCAATAGACGAATCTCGGTGACTACCAGTACTGCTAATAGTCGTGAGAAGAACACTAGAAGACTTGGTGAATGAAGTAAGTATCGAGGACACCAGAGAAGCCGAAGACGTGGCCGACTGGGTATCCGTCGAATTTACTGTTTTGGTCAGTTAGTCTCAATATGTCAATAGGCAGATCCTTGTTCAGAGCCAAAAACAGACCACCGTTTGAAATTTCCCTCGAACTTACCAGAAACGACCTGAGAATCAGCCATAACTTTTCATTTAATGACAGAACATGAATAAACAAACAGAACAAAACCAAACTGAAGAGAAAAAAAAGTTCACCAGACTTATATGCCGACAAGTAAGATACCTTGTTCAGCACGCTTCCCGAGAAAGCAGTTGTACAGTGTAGATCGAAAGGCGTCACTCGGAAAGAAATGCAAAAATAGAATTAACAGGTAATGGTTTAGGATGCCTGAAATCGATTGTTCTCAACAGTTAAACCAAACCAAACTACAGCAGAATGGATAAGCGAGGTGGTTTTGAAAGAAGTATCAATTGTTAAATAGTCGGCCACTGGCTGTATGTCTAAGGTGGTGCAGCTGAGGAGGGCATTTCCTTTGTAATTTAATTAAGGGTTGCAGCATGCATGCATACACAGATCCAGTTTCTGCGGGTTGCCGATCCTTGATACAGGACGGCAGAATACGACGAAAAGCAGATGTCAACAACTAAACTGGGCGTCGACAGAGGCCGATTTGCGTTAATTAAATGGGCATTATGAGTACATGAGTAATGGTATGATCGTGCTAGGGATGTTTTGTTTTCGCGATTGGTTCTTGGTCATCTGAGATGCTCAGGTGCCTTGGTTTGCTAATGATATCATCCCGTTGCAAGTTAATTAGGCAAGGCAAAAGGACAAACTTTAAAAAAAGTATAACTATTATTATCTTCTCGGCGGCAGCATGTAACTTTATTCTGATGGTGGATAATTTCTGTATCGCAGCTGTTCCAGACGGGACCTCGTTGTAATAATTTTGCTGTGGAGAGATATATGGTTTTCAACTTTTCTCCTTGGTCGTCTGATTAGACTTATTATTGAACCTACATTACCAGTTTGAGAATGAACTTTTCTGTTACTGGTTTAATCAAAATAGCCAGCTTGGAGATATAAAAGGCAAGTATTTATTCAATGACAAGGTAGTCTATTCGGTAATCCATTTCGGTAGTAAGCCTGTCTAGGTACTATCTTTTTCAGGCAGTCATAGCTTATTTTTCAGACGAGGCAGAACCAGAATGACGGACCGTTATGGAGGAACTTTAAAGAAACCGCACCAGGCAGGCACTTCTACATATTGGTCCATCATGGTTATGGAGCGGGAGATTACTGGCGAAATGAACCACATAATCAAAGAATAATATATGTAGATAATATATCCATTAGCAAGAAATAACATGCCACTTCACAGCTAAGAGGGAATATCTGGGATTGATACATAGAGAACAATTTTCATGGCCCATTTCAACAGATTCACAGAGAGCAGTCTGAGAATAGCTGTGGTCCTATTGGGACTAGTGAAGGTGAATTGCCTTACGCCATGGACCCTAGTTGTGGATATACTTCCGGATGATCTTCAAGTAAGTTTGGAGCAAACAATCATTTATTTTTCAAACAACTATTAACCTAATTTGTAGTACTCAACAGTCCAGTGCATTGATGAGGCTGCCATCAATGACAGTGATTGTAACAACTCTGTAGAATGTTCTTGCGGGCTCCTACAGACAATTAACGTGGAGTGTTTCCAAGGTACTGAAAGCGAGGTAAGCAAGGGTGAACAGGAGGAAAGATTACATGAAACTAACATGGGCAGGATAACATTAAGGTTTTGGAAGAAGCAATTCACGAGTACTGTGCTTCAGACTACATTATTGATGTCGAGGATTTGGAAGATGTCGACGATGACAAGTGTTCAGACGATAGGAGTCGAGACGAGTCGGATCATCTAGATGTTGCACCTGTTCCTGTCCATGTGAATATTGCCGGTGTTGCAGTACAGGCTGTTGACGAAGATTCCGAAGAAGACTACGATTCGGTTCCCTGGGACAGACATGGTCATCAGTATGAAAGTAAACTGCGTGGTGGATTAGAAGACGAAAGTGACACGAACAATAGTTTGTATGATGAAGATGATTTTGTTGAAGAAAAGTTTTTAGAGAGCCCGGAGTTTGAAGAAGAAGGCGATGAACATAGTTCTGGTGAGTTTGAAGACGACTTTTTTAGGGTACCTGCTGCCAACACGATAGTCGCTCTGGCAAAAGAGGATAGCTTTGATGAAGGCATTGATGGAATAGTGGAAGACTATCTTAATGCAGACTATGATCATATAATCGCAGACGAGTTGGACGAAGATAAAATGTCGCAAGAGTTCGAAGAGTCTGAATCTGAGAGTTATTTCTACGAGGATAATGGTGATGAAGAAGAAGAAGACAATGCTGAAGCTACGACAGAATCTGAAGACATGCGCCACAATTATGAAGACGAGCCTCCTCAAAATGTTCCTTTCTACCATTGGCTACAGAAGTCCGTGCCTTATTCGTTTCTTCGAGTGGGTCCTGATGGTCGTCCTCAAAATAGACATCCTGTAGCCAACGGAAGACAGCAGTGGTCAGGTAGCAGAGGTCCAGTCGCCGAGCCTAGAAGGGGAGAAAGACAGAATGTCGGCAACAGCTATGTTGTCCCTCAACCCCATGGTAGAGCCGGATATGCCGCCCCTCCAAGGTATAGAAATGAAGCTAATAATGGCAATCCTGTCCCGCCTCAAGGAAATCACATCTGGAGATCGAGGCTTCCATATGCTGGATATCAGGGAAGAAACAGAGTTGCGGCGCCGGCACCATCAACTGTGACACACACCTTGACAGAGACTTTTACTCATACTGTCACTACAAAGTCGGTTGTAACCGTTTCTGTTCCGGAAACCAAGACCGTTACCCAATATGTGACCGATACTATTTCACCAACCGTCGTAGTTAGCCAAACTCCAACCATAGTCAGTAAGACGGTCGAAGAGATTGAGGACGAGCAGAAGTCAAGCATTGCAAATCAGCCAATTACTACCACCTTCATAGTGACAGAACATACGGAGCAAGCAACCGTCACTGTGTATCCAGAACCTGTTGTGTCACCTTCGATGTCTGTGTCTTCTATTTCCTCAACAACATACGAGGAAATCACACCTGCCCTTCCTGCTTACGACCCAATTATGACCTACGCTCCAGCTAAAGACATTGGTGCAGTGTTTACTGCTATCGAAAAGGAATTTCAAAGCGTTCCAGTCGAAAATTCGATGGCCAGACACACTCCCACCGCAGTAGCAGAGGAGACGGTTCCAGCCAATGCTACACAAGAGAAGCAGTTAATTGTGGCAGTAACGGGGCCCAAAAATCAACAGACTCCCATCAAGAAGGTCCCCAAAGGACCTACAGTACCTGCAGTAGCCGTGGACCTGAAATGGCCCGACGATATGGAGTCTCTAATGATTACAACAGACCCAGAAGAGTTTGGAATGTACGAAGCCGTAAAGGGCGAGGAAAGCGAGACCAACTGGGAATCAAGCGAAGAGAATGACCTTTCACTCGACACCAGTCTTGCCCAGTCAGATACGAAGCCAAACGAAGTGGTGGATTTCATAGGTGATTCCGAGTCCGATTCTAACAGCGACGATATGGATAGTGACGCTGATGAGACGGAAGAACAAGAATCTGAGCCAGAGGAAACAGATGCAGTGCCCAAAGAAACGAGTCTTGAGATTCCTACAGAGACTATGTCTATGTCTCAAAATCCAACCTCTAGTTCAGCTGAAAGTATTCTTATCGAGACTCCGATTGCAACTAGCACCAAGAAGACTATTTCTCAGCATACGACACTGAGCGACCTCTCAGCAACAAGATTACCACTTGAAACAACTGCTATAAGAAATAAAAAAGCGGTGGAGTCTGTCATTACGCCGGCTGAGATATCAACTGAATACTTGACCTCAGAAACCTCAAAGGAGCCCGCAGAGACGACAACTGTCAAGGTAGAGGATTCCCAAGCACAGACAACAGTCACTGCAAGTAGCACCGCAGCTGAAGAGACGACAATCATCCAGAGCAACGACGAATCAGGAAGCACCACGGTCACAATCAAAACATCTGTAACTGAAGAGGTAGAGACTGTTACAGAGACGGGTGTTTACCAAGAAACTACCACCACTATGGAGGTGACCGTTACCTTGTCGTCTACAGAAGTTATTACTAGAGTGACGGAGACTATACCTGCGGAAACAGAGTCCGAGACTGGAACTAAATCCACAGCTACTCTAACTGCTTCTGATACTGAGACTCGCCAAACAGAGAGCACAGCAGCCGAATTCACCAGTGCTACGAGGCCAACAATTTCGTCTAAAGAAGGTCTCCAATCCTCGCTCGGTGAGCCTCGATTGAACGCTTCTTCGACATTGTCTACAATCACAGAAAAAGCCGCCTCCTCAAAAGAGAGGACTAGCAGTAAGACATCCTCAAGCAGCGAAGAAACCTCGTCCATCAAATCAGATTTTCAATTAAAGGACAATTCAAAAAGCTCGTCCCCTCTCTACTCCAATATGCGACTCTCACTTCCGTCGGCGCTCTCACACTCGGAAAAGCCATTTTGGAAGTCAGCTGAAACCACCTCTGACGGCAACATTGCCCAGGCTGCTTATATATTGGTTACAACTTGGGCAGGAATGATTTTGATGTTCATAGTCTAGGAACTTGACTGAAGAGAATTACAAGAAAATATAAACTGGCTACAGCTTAGGAACTATAACTAAATATATTATTGATTGATTTGGTCCTGAACTCCAATAGGAGCTCCGCGAAGCGGAGCACAACAGGGTCTGGGGCAGCGCCCCAGCCGCCGGAGGCACAAAAGCTCACAGGATATTATTGTGCTCGCGAGAGTGATGTCTAAATGTCTATAACGGGGTTGAAACACGATGTAAACCCTTAACCACACCCCCACCATTAACACCTCTTGAAAGATAAGTTGACACTTACAATAATCAACACTTTGGCAACATGACTTTGGAAGCCATTATCGCCCCATCCATCCTTTCAGGTAAGTGGACGACGAAGCCCTCTATCAATGTTCTTAGACTGGTGAGAATTTTGACTCTAGGTCGTCAATTTGATGGGTACTGTTCGTACAGACTCGGGACTAACGGCGATAGGTGATTTTGGTGATCTCGGAAAGGATTCGCAGAGAATCGTAGATGCTGGAGCTGACTGGCTCCATGTAGACATCATGGACGGCCATTTTGTGCCCAACATCTCGTTTGGTCCAATGGTCGTTAAAGGACTTAGAAACAAAGTGCCCAAGTCGGCGGTGTACTTTGACTGTCATATGATGGTTTCTAACCCCTTGCAATGGATTGACGACATGGCTGCTGCGGGTGGTGATTCGTATACCTTTCACTACGAGGCGTGCCTGGAGCAAAACAACCACGAGGAAGTTATCAAGAAAATCAGGGAGTCTGGCATGAAAGTGGGCATGGCGATCCGTCCCAAGACACCAGTCGAGGTTGTCTACCCCCTGGTCGACAAACTTGATATGGTTCTTGTAATGACAGTTGAGCCTGGTTTCGGCGGCCAGTCTTTCATGGCGGAAATGATGCCCAAAGTCGAAGAACTGCGTTCAAAATACCCCCATCTCAACGTCGAGGTCGACGGTGGTCTAGGGCCTGCAACCATCAACCAAGCTGCCGAAGCCGGCGCCAACGTTGTCGTCGCTGGTACCAGTGTCTACAAAAGCGAAGACCCTAGCAAGACCATCACCCTGTTGAGGGAGGCTATCAAGAAGCATCTCGTGAAATAAGTCTATAATCCGATTATTTTATATACTTAATCTCACTCTTCACATCTCCTCTTGGCGGGGTCCTGCTGTCCGCCTAATGACATTTAGCCGTGCACCCCTGAGATCTCCCCAATAGGGCAGTGGGCCTCTGTGATCCTGGAGGGCTTATTTGCCTCCGGCGGCTGGGGCTTCGCCCCAGACCCCTTGGCTCCTCTCGCTGCGCTCGAGTCGTGCTCGGGGAGGTCCTCGTTCGTAATCTGAGGTTGGTTTCGATAGTGGGTCTGTGCTTGCACAGTACGATGACGCGGTCTATCTGCGGTAGGCGTCTATGGTACTATCACTCATCAGTCCATAATTTGCTGGCACAGCATATATGGTTATTATTGAGAACCTACAGGCTCAGGCTAGAAACTGAACTGAAACAATGGGGCAGAAGAATAAAAAGTCCAATACAAAGAAGAAGAAGCAGTACCAACAGCAACAGCAGCCGAAACAGCAGCCAAAAATACAAGATGCTTCTACACAAGGGGTCTTAGAGAAGAATGAACCACAGCCAGTCGCCGACCCAACAAGGTCGGACTCCGTGACTAAAGTTAACAGTAACAGTAACTCGAGCAACAATGATCCACAAAGTGTTGCTGATGAAATCACTGTTGTTGGCATTGCTGCATCCGACAGTGTAGATCGAACTGATTTGAAAACAGTCGTTGATCAGGGTTCACATTCTGACGTCAATGGCAATAGTGGCCATCGAGTCAGTAAAGAGCTAAATTTGGCAAGACTTCTGGAAATACTCAGCAGCGAAGCAATCCCCAACCACGACGAGAGTGACAGCGAATATCATGCTAGTTTGGACAGTTTTAACCAGAGTCAAAGTAATGCCCCTGCAGATCATCTAATAACTCGTCCCGTAGCAGGAACCAGGACCCAAGATGTCGTTCGCCCTCTTGACAGCGTAGTAATTCCTAGACCACGAACTCGCAAGTCTGCTCAGACTCCAGCGCGAGAGCGACGCAGAACAAAAATCAAGCGCCATTTATCAGTCTCCCGCATAACGGCTAATTTGACATATATCATCTCAGTATTCATCTAATCGGATAACAGATAGTATTAGAGATAGGCCCCACCCTTGCGGATTTTACATTTTACATTGCTCTTTTACTCTAACTAGTACAGCAATAACTTCATTCATTTCTTCCTACCAATATACTACAGCCATAATACAGCCATACTGCGACTATACCACGACTATACCATCCCACAACTGAACTGCGACTATACTACGACTATACTACGACTGTACTGCGACTATACTACGACTATACTACGACTATACTATGACAATACTACACTAGTGCTATATTTCGACAATCAATATAGATATCTCCGTATTTCTCACAATATACTAACTGTGTAATCAGTATCAGGAGCATACCCTGGGCATATTGGTGATGGACTAACAAACACACTGCGGGACAGAGGACAAAAGTACTGTGGGAAAACCTCAGGTCAGAGTCCACAGCAGTACGTCCGGCGTGCCCTTCCCTGCCTCCGGCGGCTGGGGCTTCGCCCCAGACCCCACTGCTCCTCTCGCTGCGCTCGAGTCGTTAGTCGACGGTCCCAGCAAGTCCTTGTTCCTCCTGCGAAGCAGGAGCAGCGGGGTCTGGGGCGGAGCCCCAGCCGCCGGAGGCTCAAGACGGCCTGTGGAAGTGATGGCGGCGCTGGCCGGGACTCGGAAGTTCTATCTGAGACAGTAATCACACGATGGCGGCCGTAACAATGCATTGTAACTTGAGACAGAATATACGGCGGACACTTCCATACGCGCACATGTTGAACAGCACCCATGGCGTTAGCTGTCTTGGTAAAACCAAACTCAATCTCAGCACCCACCCAAACCGTATCGACCCCAGCGATGCCCGCACCCCCTACGCCCGACTCGAGCGCAGCGAGAGGAGCCACGGGGTCTGGGGCAGCGCCCCAGCCGCCGGAGGCAGACCCACCACGGTTCAGACCTGCCTCCGGCGGCTGGGGCGCTGCCCCAGACCCCGTGGCTCCTCTCGCTGCGCTCGAGTCGGGCGTACGGGTAGCGGCAGCACGGGGGTCGTGTTATTATATGAGTGACAGCAGCGGCAGGAGTGGCGTTAGTGGAGAGGTGAATGGCGGTGTGTCTCAGATCAAGGGATGTGATCTCGTGGAATGGGTAACGATGTTCCAGATCAGGGGTCCACCCAGCAGCTGTTTCAGACTGAATCATCTGGTGCTGTGGGTGGGCTCGGCAAACGTCACTCGCTGTGTGCTGTCTGACTTGTTGCAGCTGGTATGGCGCCCATGTTAAACGTGGTGCGGTGCGAATGGTTTTGCGAACTCGACGGAGACCGACGGCCAGGGCGACTCATCCTACTCTTCTCCGCTGCCCTATTGACTTCTTGGGATTGAGCCTGTTCCGCTGCCTGTTTACGCTGCCGTCAGATTGGATCTGGTATGTGCTTGGGATCCGCATGCTGATCGCCATACACTAATGATGCATAGGCTAAAAGCAAAGAAAAGCTTCTTTAATCACACCCCGCCGCGAACAGCGAAAACAGAGTCTATTGACAGATCGAGCTATACATCGACAATGCCATTCACAAGCGGGTCTAGCCAGAGAGGAGGGGTAACAGCGAGAGGTCAAGACCATCGGGGAGCTACCACTAAACGCGATCTTATCTCTGCTGCTAGTGGCTACTGGTTTACCTTGTGCTCGCTAGCTGCTATCGCGCTCTCCCTCTCTCCCCCCTCTCTCTCTCCCTCGCTCACTCACTCACTAACTGTTCCCCTCCTTTAGATTAGGCTGCGTTGGATGATGTGTCTGTAAGTGGTAGTGTTAGGAGTTGTACAGCGCTATGCGAAAGCCAAGATCAACAAAATTTTTTTGCTCCTGATGCTCTTACGTGCAGTCCGACAGTATGTGCTACTGAGATAGACTCTAGGAGACTCTATGGGGAGACTCTATGAGGAGACAGGAGACTCTATGTGGAGACTCTACGAGGAGGACTAGATCTACGACGGGAGCCCTGAGCAGGGCAAAAGCGGTACAAGCTGGAAACGGCAGCTGGACAACTGAAGAGGCAAGTAAAGGAGCCCTATTATATAGCTGCTGTAGGCGGTAGTGGTATACGAGGGGAATATAGTACCTTGTGGGACGCTATATGTAGTAGTAATACAACAAACCAGCAGCACGGCTCTGGCCTACAGCGCGAGCGCGAGCGAGATAAGAGTGTCTCGTAATCGCCAATAAAGAGCATTACATCATTCTGTCAGCATACGATCCAGATGTCTCACGGCCCTCTCGCTTGTCTTATTACACTACACCACATACCGCCAGCAGCAGTGGAGATTTTAGGCCTGTCGCACAGTTCTTTTTGCCCCACCGCCAATCTGTGAATCAATTCAGCAGCAGACATCTAAATTGGGCAGATACTGTAGATCCCATGTAAAATTTGCTAAGATTGACGAGTCTGCAGTCCACAGTCCAGCACTCAGTGAGGGGGAGGCAGAGGGTCGAGGAATCGGTTCGCACGCTGGGTGGTGGGTGTGCCTCCGGCGGCTGGGGCGCTGCCCCAGACCCCGTGGCTCCTCTCGCTGCGCTCGAGTCGTTAGTCGACGGTCCCAGCAAGTCCTTGTTCCTCCTGCGAAGCAGGAGCAACGGGGTCTGGGGCGCAGCCCCAGCCGCCGGAGGCAGGCCCACCCCAGCAAAAGGCGGCGGCTAGGGGCGGCCTCCCAGCATACAATACAGCTTGACAACAGGTCCTATTGAAGAGGGGTGCAGGGAGCGGCAGATAAAATAAAAAAATGCAAAATAAAAAATAAAAATAAATTCTACCCAGCACAGAGCCTGAGCGTCAAAAACAATTACAATCATTACATATATTATTGTTTTTTGTGGGCGACCCTATCTCCAGTGTCCTGAACTCTACTGTCTGTGCAGTTAAGCAACCTGGCAAACTTAGACACTTACATATCCAATCCTATCGGTAACAAACAAAAACGACCGCTTTAAGACGGGCCTGGCTGACTCTAGCATAGAATGGGCAATTAGGACTTGTTCTTTTCGTCTATTTGGAAATTTTCGTTTGGCTTCGATTCAGTTTGATTTTCTGGTGTCTTCTCTTTTTATTTCTATTTATTATACCGCTATTGGGAAATAATACTACTGACTAACAGCATTCTTTGTCTAATTGTTTTATTTATTACTGTTTATTATCATCTCACTCTGCCAGAACGAACTCAGGTTGCTTTTAGGTTTAATTCAAGGTTAACGCACCGGCTTGTAGCTAGTGCCACCGACTAGATTGTAAGTTGCCAGAGCGCTCAGAGCGCTTCAGATATTGTCCTTCAGATCAGAATTGGTTCTCAGCAGTAGACTTCATCTAAGCTCAAGTCTGATATGTCTTCAGAGGTTGGCCGTTGCTTGCTCTCTCCACAAATAAGTTGCACATGGTCTGAGAATCGCCAGTCATCGAGCGATAGGTCAGAGACACAACAACAGAACCGTCAGAGCAGAAACAAAAACAGAAGCAATACAAACCAAAAAATAGAAGCTAGTAGAGCTAGTAGAACTAACAGAGTCCCAGGGTACTGCCGTTCCGTATGACTGTTGATAGTGATTAGCTCGATTGCCTACACACTATGCCGTCGTTTAAACGGTCCAACACCAAATCTTCAGGGTCTAATCCGGGCTCAGATTCGGCACTGGGGTCGAAGCCAGCTGCTGGCAACCTCAGTAGCGTATCGAAAAAGCCAATGGCCAGTTCAGACAACTCATTACCTATGGCGTTTATGCATCCCCATCACTACTATCTTCCCCACCCTGTGGCTGTGGTGTCACAGCCAATTCGAAAAAGCCCCTCTCAAGCACTACCGAAAACCAGCCAAGAATCGTTTAAAGAGCCAAATTACACCACAGACTCTAATTCGTCTTCAGTGGATGTTCGACATGGCCGCAGCAACAGTCTCACCAACACCGACTCTCTGAGCACAAGCCCTACGAATACTTCTTGTATACTAAGTTCATCGTCTTCTAAAAAGGAGCATCATTCTCCCTCTGGCTCTATAACTGGAACTGGTTCAGGTTCTGGGTCAAACACCAGTGTTCAAAAACAACCTGTATTATCACATTTTTTTTCCTCGCGCAAATCTCGAATAGCGTCGATATCGCGGAATTCATCACCATCTCTTTCTGAGGACGACAGCAGCGTGGGTAGCAGCACGACCAAAGAATCGTCGAGTAATCACCGACCACTGATGTTTTTTGGCGGTGGTGGGTCTTCGCAACGAAATCGATCGAATTCCCAGCCTCAGATAAACGACCCGTCCCACCTGTCATCATTTCGATCTTTGTCTGTCGAAGATGAAGATTCGCATCTGCGAGTCCCTCGTAAAACCAACACCACCCCACCTATGCACATTACAAACGACCCATTACCATCGACCTCTGATGGTCGCTACGGGACCAGTGTTACAACGACTGACGTCTCAAATGGCGTGCGATCGAACTCTATCATGTCTAGCGACAGCAGTCTAGGGTATAGACGTAACAGCAGCGTCAGCCAAGATACAAATGCTGTGAATTTTGGAAACCTGGCAAGCCCTCCTGGCGGTGCTTATAGAAAGAAGAGCGATGCTGGTTTATTAACCCCACAAAGCAGTTTTCCTGGAGACAACTCTCGTTTGGGCTCTATATCTGGTGGATCTGTGTCACCTGGTAAGTCGGCTAGCAACATTAGTCCTCCAGCAGTGTCTGCCCCTGCGATCCATGTTCTACCTAGCAGTACTCCTGAAGCCCTGGCGGGAAAAGTTCTAGAAAGCTATTATTCGCAACTTGCCACGAAACAGAGGAACGATACAGCCGCTAGAGCTAGCGGTTCGATTAGCGATGGTTCTACGCCAACAGCGTCTGCTTTACCGACTCCCCCTGCCGACGGACAAAGTCAAGATATGTCTCCCAAATCCAATCCTCTTCAGTCATCTTCAACATCGATTCAACCACTATCACTAGGATCGAGCAGCTTGGCCCCAACTCCAGCAGTTGTAACGCCAATTATTAGATCCACATCTGAAAACGGCACTGCTCCCGCCCCAATTAAAGTACCTAGCACGAATCGAACCAGATCCATTGGCAGTGCATCACCATTGTCTTCTTCTTTAGGAACAAGTACCACGGTCGCTGGCTTGAGTTCGTCAACTTATATGAACAAGATGTCGGATCATTTAAATTTAGAATCATCATCCTCCTCATTACCACCTAGAAAACTATCACAAGTCAGCCAGCTAAGTCAAGTAAGCACTGCTTCATCAGTCGGCTCACTTCCTGGCACTACTTCCTCTACCCCAAAAACACCTGGAAAACCGGGTGCATCGCCAACACTGGACGTGGCTAGTACCAACAAAATGGTATGGGACATGTTTGTCAAGTTTGTTAGCAACAGTCGTTTATCAGACTCGTTAATATACGCAGCAACTCGTAAAGAGGCTTGGCTCCAATACTCTGATACTGGCTTCCGAAATACCCACATCATTGAGCTATGGCTTATGATGGCACTGCGATTTCTCTTCCAGAACCAGCTACTATTCTCTCCCAAGTCGTTGGACGCAGTGGCAGAGTCATCTGGCAAATGCGTATTAGACATCCAAGGAGTCTTCAAAGACCATTGGGCATGGCAACTGGCCATTGATCACCCCGACGCTATGGTTTATGGATTAAAGTTTGATCCTTCACAAACGACATACTCATCCCCTCCAAACCATGAAGGTCCATCCAACTACATCCCTTTTGTTGGACATTCACTCAGTCAACTGCCTTTTGATGATAATTTTTTTGACGTTATTAGTGCAAAGACACTCTGGTATCTGTTAAAGTCGGATCAGTGGGATGTTGTCATCCAGGAACTATTCAGAATTCTGAAACCAGACGGTGTGATTGAACTGCTGATTTCTGATTACACACTGCTTAACCGAAGCCCTATTGACCAAAACCTGTGGGACAGATACCAAGACGGAGTTTTGGCCAGGAATATCGAGCCATTCCCATCACATAAATGTGCTGCCAGACTACACAGAGCTGGGTTCGAAGATATTCACCGGGCGATGGTAGCCTTACCACGTGCCTGGGGTGGACAAATTGGACAACTGACAGACCTGCTATCGTCGTATTATACATTATCGTTGGTGAAATACTTTAGTGATTTCCAACCCCACGAAGTAGAAGCATTCAAGTACAGATCCAAACATGCGATCGAGATGCACCATTACGAAGCAGGAAGCATATACCTCTTTTATGGTTCAAAACCAATCCCTAAAAAGTAAAATTACATTACTCTTCCATGACCTAACGACTTATGTCTCAATTTTTGATGTTTAAACCCCCAATATATATTAATGAATATTTAACTTGATTACAAAACATCTGTCCTAGTTACGGATAATGCAAGTATTATTTAGTTCAGTATTGAACCTGCTTCGCCGGTCGCCTTTATATCTTGGAGAACATTCTTCACATACAATTGTATAGTTTTCTACACTGCCTCCGTACTCGACTTGGTTTCCAGGATCTGGATAGACAAAATCGTATCCTTCGGCTACATAGCACGACCCAGGAAGCTGTGCCACGAACATTTCTGGTCCATCGAAATCCTCATCGTCGTCCTCGTCAATTTCGGGGTTTATTATTTCTACCCATGCGCAGTTTTGATACAAGTCTCGGTTGCCATTGTGAGAGATCCATGACCACGACAGCAGTGCTCTGCCAGAAGGCGCGGTTCTAGGCACGACAAAGTCGTATGTATACTTTAGAGGGCATCCTCCAATTATCGACTTTATTACTATGAATGAGCGTCCAACATCGTAAGAAAGAGATATCTGACAGGAACCTCCTTCGTGGTGAGCAGCCCCCTCGATTCTACCTCTGTTAGAATTCATCTCATATTGTGTACAATGGCATCAGAAGCACCTTGCAACTTACATCAACTTCTGTAACTCTCCTACTACATACGTAGCAGTGGGTCTATGCGGTTCATTCAAATGGTATCCTTTACAAGGAAATATGCCCAACGGATCATTGTAGGAATAGTCAACATGGGCAAAATTGTAATATCTATTGTATTTTGATTTTATTGGCGCAGGCATTATCATCTCCATATGCGCACCTAATGGTCTGAGCGTCTGAAATAACAGGATGTACCAAATCAGGGCTCTGTTTTTCATTTCTTCCTCCCATTGTTTTGCTGAATTTAAGAAATCAATTCGTACCCTGGATTGATATATAAGATAATATACATTTAGGATACGATATGTACATAGGGATCTGGGATCATGATGG
The DNA here is from genome assembly GCA_001939105.2 of Sugiyamaella xylanicola (nom. inval.). NCBI lineage: Eukaryota > Fungi > Ascomycota > Dipodascomycetes > Dipodascales > Trichomonascaceae > Sugiyamaella > Sugiyamaella xylanicola (nom. inval.). Next base: position 21,491 of record MQSX02000018.1, read on the forward strand.
AGATTCACTTTAGCATTAATGTTAGGCACGAGATAAGCATCTCAGCATAGACCGGCGCTGATACCAGAGCCGATAAGCAGAGGAAATCTATAACTAGTAGTATAAAGAGACGGATAAAATAGCTACTGGCTACTCAGGGGTAACTGGCGATAAGATAGCGGCTAGGGTTTGATAGCTAGGTCGAGCTCTAAAATGTCTGATATGCAGTAAAATACAAATCGTCAACTCCGTGAAAGCTCCGAAATCGGACAGATCTCGCCAAATAAGCTCTGTACAGGTTGAAGCTAATGGCACAATTGTCGTCTACTATAAAATATATTTATACAGCGGCATAGTTGCTACTGTCTTAGTTCCATCAGAATTCAAACAGCTGGTGTTTCGGGTTAGATTACTGGGTCATACTACCAGGATCGGCGAGGAAAGAGCAATCCACGCTTATAGACAGACAGTTTTATCAGTATTTAAACAAGATAGTGGAGACCTTCAGAATGATTCGTTTATCCAGAGTATACCGGGAATCATCATTGTCCCTTAAAGGAAGCAGCATGTCTCTTCATTCTATCAGATCCGCATCCAATTTCACAGCGCGACGAATTGGAGATCCAGATACCGACTCATATCGTACCTATCTCCAAGACGGCGAGGGAAATCCACTCTCGGCGATACATGACATACCCTTTAAGGCAGAAAATGGTGAGAAAAATGGCATATATAACATGATTGTTGAAGTTCCAAGATGGACGAATGCCAAACTGGAGATCTCACGATCAGAGGAGTTAAACCCTATCTTACAGGATACCAAAAAGGGGAAATTGAGATACGTCGCGAATGTTTTTCCTTATAAAGGATACATTCACAATTACGGGGCTATTCCCCAGACATGGGAAGATCCAAAGCATATCGACCCTGATACAAAGACCGCTGGCGACTGTGATCCAATCGATGTCTGCGAAATAGGCGAATCTATAGGCTACACGGGCCAAGTCAAGGAAGTCAAGGTCCTGGGATGTATGCCATTGATTGACGAGGGTGAAACAGACTGGAAGGTATTAGCTATCTCAGTTAATGATCCACTGGCCCAGCATTTAAACGACATCGAAGACGTTGAAAAACACTGTCCAGGACTCCTGGATGCTACTTCTAGCTGGTTCCGAAACTACAAAGTTCCTGATGGCAAAGACAAAAACGTTGTTGGGGACAAGAAAAACCGCGCTGATACCATACGTATCATCGAGGAATGCCACGAAGCTTGGAAAGGGCTGATAAACAAGAAAGAAAACGAATTTGGCATCAACGAGTAAGTCATGCTTTTTGTTATAGTATTTTTCTACAATAAGACGAAGGGCAAACACTAACAAATCTAGAACAAATACAACGTTGGAAAGTACTCCTGGGTACAAGGAAAAGGCCGGCAAAAAAATCCCTGATGGCAAAACCATCACCGGAAAGGAGCCTTCTCCACAGCCCGAAAAGTGGCATTACGTCAACTAGCTTCTACATTTTGCAAACAAGCAGACCTTTTACGACTCTAAACTCCAAAATATTGTAAATATACCCGTGTATATATTGGACATATTATTTCGATGGTGTCAATGCCTCCGGCGGCTGGGGCTCTGCCTCAGGCCCCGTGGCTCGCTACGCTCGTTGCTTGGATCGTATGCGTTCTATCCAAATTTCAGAGAAGAGGTTGTACCCTAACGGAGGCAGCTGGTGAGTGGTCCTGGGCCGGCCCCCCTGAAACGACTCAAGCGAAGCGAGAGGAGCCATGGGGCCTGGGGCAGAGCCCCAGCAAGCGGTCGTTACCCCTGAATTTACTTGTGCAGATATCACGTGATTACGATCCAAAAAGATTTGCCCAGCTTGACGAACTGGCAACAAGAGCAGACTAAAAAAAAAAAAAATCAGAAGTTAGTGAAATGGGTGATGAGGTTAAATAGCCTTAGTAGTTTGTCGATAACGTCGTTGTCGACTGGGAGGTATGGAGCCAGATATGCCGGTACTGTTGTTGCAAAAGAATCGCGGTCAAGTAGGGCTCCAAAAGCAAATCTACCTGCGACTGATTCAAGTCCTAGACAACCAGAGTCTGAAAAAGCAGAAGAAGCTTCAAAAAGACTTACTTACAAGCAAATTCTCAATGGAATAGAGTCCAGAAGTGCTAGTTATTATAAGGTGCAAGCTGGTAGATATGCTCCCAGGAAGAACATCGTGCGGGAGTTTGGCCAAGTATCGTATCAAGATTTTACCAGCCCGCCAGCAATTGGAGATCTTGTTTTGTCAAAGTATTCAGGACCTCTAGTTTTGCTGCAGCGGCCTAAAGATGAGAAGAGAGAATTTGTGCTGCCAATATCATCGGAAAAAGACTTTCTAGCATGCAATGTATCAGGGTTAGTTGTGGGTCTGAATAAATCAGACATAATATTCAACTTTGGCCAGCTGACAGCTAGTACTATGCTTGATACATGTATAGAGCATTTAGATACAGAGGGAACTCCTGTGCTATGTCTTAGTAATGTAATGAAAAGAGCCATCTGTCCTGTTCTCAGGATGCTTGATACTGATAAATATGCCGAGTGGGACGAACTCCTACCAGTAGTTGAAGACCTGATTAATGGTATCAGTCATCGAGCGAAAACATCAGCCATCAATGTCCCAATGTTCCAACTTGCACAGGAAGTAGATAAATGTGTAAAACTACCAAGGAGGTTTTCACAGGCACGCTCCACCGCGATAGAGACGTCTATCTTGAATCTAACTGGCGATTTCCCTCCTAGGCATGATCCATCAAGTTCATCGACTGTTCCCGCGGTTTTACTTTATTCCCTTTATGAAGCTGTGGAAATGGTATTTGACAGACAGATAATAATAAACTCAAAAGATGCTATTTTGACTGTATTGCCGAAAAATGAGATCGAAAGATTTGATGCTGCCTTGTCAGAAGCAAAAAAGAATCCAGAACAACTTGTAAAAAGCATAGAAAAACAACTGGAACAAGTCTCGAAAGGTATTTCTAATCCTTTAATTAGACGATATGCCTTGGGAGATATAAATCCCCACGATGTCTACTCACAATCAGCTACTATGTCGATATTGAGAAAGATGACAGACACTCTCCAGGATGAAGATGGAATCACACCTGTAAATGCCTTGAATCTACAAGATAGACTGGGCCTTATGAATACCGAGCAAGGTCCCTTTTTCGATTCGCATGCATACGACTTCCTAAGAACTCGAGGAGATATGAGACCCGTCTCATTTGGTCCGCTGGAATACGATAGATTGGATAAGCTCCGTGAAGATTTGGGGTCTGAAATACCAGTCTACTGTATTGATGCGACTGGTAGCCACGAGATTGATGATGGCATCTCGATCACTAATTTATTAGGATCCAGAGTTCTAGTCGGGGTGCATATTGCCGACCCGACCTCTGGATTTGAAAACCTTCAGCATGATCTGTTGAAAACTGCATATAAGCAAAGTTCCACTGCGTACTTTCCCAAGGCCCCGATCACTATGTTTCCTCCTGATTTCACACAAAAATTCTCACTCGAAAATGGACTGGGCGCTAGAAGATGCATGACAATATCTTTCATATACGACGAAGCAGAAAAGAAGGTTGTTGATGGCTCGTTAGGTGTTCATCCGCAATCGATCAATAACATTGTTAACATTACATACGATGAAGTTGACCTATTGTTAAAACAGGAGGACAAGTCAGAGAAAAGAGCACAAGATCTGAAGAGACTACACGATATATCACAAAATCTGTTAAAAAAACGGATTATAAATGGAGCTATCAATCTCAGCATAAACTCAGCTAAAGTTGAGATAGAGGGTGTTGCTGATAGGGATGGTGAATCTGAGGCTGATGCGAACGCCAACACTGATGACTTGTCCGAGGTGGCAGTATCGTTAAGCACTTCTGTCTCACCTTCTCAGATTTTAGTATCAGAACTGATGATTGCAGCTAATAGTGAAGTAGCTGGTTTCACTCGGCGGAATGTTATACCCAACATATATCGTACTCAGTCAGTGGTGTTCCCTCCAGGCACGAAGCGACCTGATCTGACGAATGGTATCACCGAGCAAAACAGTTTTCGAATTTTGGAAGCGATGAGACCATCGACGCTGTCGACAAGACCAGGGATACACCAATCGTTGGGTGTTGCAGAATACTGTGGAGTAACATCGCCTCTGCGTCGTTTCCAGGATATCATGACTCACTGGCAGGTGTATTCCCATTTACTCGGCGGAGATGAAAAACAACAGGCATTGTCCACTGAGCAATTAAGCACCATTGCCTTGAGATTGCAAGCTATGCAGACTAGCATCAAAACAGCACAGAGAAATTCGTTGAATTACTGGGTCATGAAGAAGCTAGAAAGTGCTATCTCAACAAATCCAAATCAAGCAGTACGTTGTACAGTGGCTTCGAAGCCCTATGTAGGCTCATCCCTCCAACGCGTTTATTTATCAGACTGGGGCATATATGGTATGCTAGATATCGAGGAGAACGCTCTAGGGGTCGGCGAAAAGAGACTGTGTAAGATATCAGAAATCAGTCCAGTATCGCGGGCCCTGCTACTGAAGCATAATGAAGAGCCCTCAGATATCCTGCTGCCAAAGTAACCCCTGAATACTTTGTACATATATTTCACCCATCACACCTGTATATATTAATGTCATATTATTTATAGAACTGCTATCCAGCCCACGCTCGAGCGAAGCGAGCCACGGGGTCTGGGGCAGCGCCCCAGCCGCCGGAGGCCTCCCTTCTTTATAGCAAATGAAAGCTATGCCTCCGGCGGCTGGGGCGCTGCCCCAGACCCCGTGGCTCGCTTCGCTCGAGCGTTCGTGGTCAGTCTGTCGCATAGGAAGCCATTTTCATGCTCAGCACGGCGCTGATCAGACTGGTATATATGTATATGCAGCTGGCCCGTTCGCTTCGCGTGTACCTTCACATTTCCCCCCGGAGCTGATGTTAATGGCTGGCTTTCGATTATCAAGGACTAATTAAATAAAAGCAGAGAATGCGGTATCCATTTGGCAGTAGAGTGCTGAATCTGGGGTGGTGCATTGGGCTCTTCGCCATTATTGGGCTTAGTGCCCATGGTGCCCTAGGCGAAGCTTCAGATGTCGATGTGCCTCTGGAGATTGATTTACAGGCCCCTTGGCAGAGCCACCCTTTTGTTTTAGATGTGATCGAGGCGATTGCAGCCGAAAACCCCCAAGCTTATTTTACCACTGTTTCTGCATTGACTACTTTAATTGAGGAGAAATCAAGCGAAAATGTAGGTCAGCTAACTGACCAAGAAACTCATGATCTTTTGCTGGAACATGCAATTAAGACGAACTTGTTAGCTAAAGAACAAATTGCTTATGTAGAATTGTCCTTGGCTGCTCACAGATACTCTGCATTAATTGAGGCTCAATATCAATATTTCAATGTTTGGTCTGGTAGTGACGATCTCAATGCTGCATCTGCCGAATCCTGTGAAAATGTTCTTCTTTATAATGGTGAGGCCAGCTGTGACAGCGACACTGTGTTTGCATTGAAGACTATCACTAAAGCTGATAATTCTCATATTGAGTTACTCCCCACAGACCGGATCATTGGTGCCAGAAAGGACGCTCCTATAGCCATTTTGTATGGAGACTTAGAGTCTAAGTCGTTTGGAATCTTCCACACTCATTTAGTATCTGCAGCTCTTCAGGGGAAAATTCAGTATATATTGAGATATAAGACTCCATCCAAGACTTATAAGGGCGAGCACGAAACTCTCACAGGCTATGGTGTGGAGCTGAATGTCAAGAGAACAGACTATCTCGTGATTGATGATAGATCCATTAAAAAAGAGGAGAAGGATGACAGCACTGGTGAACCTTCGCAGTATGAACGACTGAGAGAAGCCACTAGCAAAGCTGCTCTAAATGCCAGGGATATTCCAATGCTGGGCTACAAAGCTGCCAACTATGTATTGTCGAACAGCGATCCTGTCGAAGCGCTGCTTAACCTTACTCTCGATTTCCCCAAATATGCCACAGCAGTATCTCAGTTTGAAACCAATAAAGACGTAGCTAAAGACGTACTTTTCAATACCGAAAACAGAATCCTTGGCCCGGGTCAAAATGCGATCTTGATCAACGGAGCACCTGCATTCACCAATAACGAGAGCCCTTTTGATTTATTGGATGCTTTAGATCGGGAACGAACTAGTATTAAGAAGTTGACGGATCTTGGATTTGAAGCCTCTGTTGCGGCCGAACTCATCACTAAGAACTTGGTTGGTGACGCACAAGACGAGTCACCGTTACAACGCTATGATTATAGAACAGAATCATTGATCTGGCTGAATGACATAGAAGAAGACCCTAGATTTCAATCGTGGTCTACAGATATCAAAGACCTTTTAGAACCTTTGGAATCGGCTGGCCAGCTTCATCCTATCCGCCATAACATTAATAGTCTTGTAATTGCACTAGATATGACTAATCCAGCTGCTTTAAGCAGTTTTGTACAATCTACTGGGCTTGTTAGTAGAGGAATCCCCATACAACTTGGCATTATCCCAATAGTTATTGACGATAAAACTGAAGAAATTGCGAAGCATTTGTATTATTTATACAAATACGCAATTCCCACCAACCCAGTTGCAATCCAAACATATCTAACCAACATTTTGTCTCAAGTTGAACCAGCCAAAGCTTTCCGAAATGCACTTCAAGTGGACGCACTTACGTTTGAGGCCATATTGCATGATCTCTCCGATACTGAAGTGGAATCGGCTATGGAAGAAACTAAAAAGTGGATGCAAAGCTTTGACGTCGATCAATCAACACCAATGCTTACCTTTGCTAATGGTGTTTTATTGGAAAATGCCAGAAACCCATTAATGGAGGCTTCATTTATTTTCACTCGAGATCTTGAAAGTATTAGGGAATCCATAGCGTCGGGATCGTATACTTACAATAAGAAAAAAGGGGACGTGAATATTCGAGACCATCTTATTGTTGGCGGTTTAAAGAGGAGAAATAGCGTCCTCAGCTCATCTGAAGGGTCGTCTATTGAATACATTGATATTTCTGACCTTGAACGTGCTTTTGATGAAGCAGGCCTGTTGGTTCCTAGTGTAAATACTGTTCGCAACGAGGAAGTAGATAGCTATCAGACAGTTTGGTTGCTAGGAGATTTTGACCATCAGACCACATTGAAACAGCTTTTAGAGCTCTTCAAATTCCTGGAGTCACAAGAGAAAAATGGCCATAATGTGAGACTCAAAGTTGTTCCCACTAGTACTGACGCTGCCAATAGTCAACAAGGAGCTAATCTTGTCTCGCTTTTAAACAACATGAACGATATGTCAGAGTCGGAACGAATGTCCACCATAAGACAATTCCTGCACCCATATGATACCGGCAACGTGCAAAAAGTTTTTACTTTGGCGTCTCACTATGGGAGCAAGCCAGAAGGTAGAAAGCTAATTGGAAAGTTCACATCTGCTCTGGAGAGATACCCGTCATATGCTAGAGGCTTGCACATCATCTTCGCAGGAAGGCAGCTCGACATCCCAGATGATAGTTACCTGGAGGAAGTTGATTTGAATATGTTAGCTAGTATCGAACAAAAAAGAGTCGATTCTATTGTGACAGCAATAAAGGACTATTTGAAATCAGAACAGTAAGTGAATGAAAGGCAAGATAATTTAGAACATCTACTAACAGTTTCTAGTGACTTGTTCGACTTGTACGATAGAGTTGTCTCTGCATACAGCATGAGTTACAGCGTGGATGGCAATCATAGAGTTACCACTTCGACATGGAGTATAGCGAATTCGACTGTTGATTTCACCAATGAAGCCAAGCATAACGAGGCTTCTCTTCGTCTTCTTGTCGTTGTTGATCCATTGAGTGAGAAAGGACAGGAGTATATATCTCTGGTTTCATCTCTTGTTGACCTTCCTATTTCTATAAAAGTGGTCTTAAATCCCAAGAATATTGAGGGAGAGGACGTTCCGCTCAAACGATTTTACCGCTTATTATTGCCTAAATCACCTTTATTCGATGAAGCAGGTCACCGTCTCAAAGAATCCGTGAAGCTCACGGATTTGCCTCAAAGCACTTTATTCAGCATGGGTATAAACGTACCAAATGCTTGGATTGTTACTCCATCGATCTGTGAATATGACCTGGACAATATTATTTTGAGCACAGCGGCAGACGACGGTATCATAAAAGGAACTTATCAGCTATCCCACATTCTGCTTGAAGGTCACGCTAGTGATATCACATTGGGTGTACCACCTCGCGGACTTGCTTTGGACCTGAGTACTCGTGAAAATCCTAAAACAGTCGACACTATTGTGATGGCCAATTTCGGATATTTGCAATTGAAGGCTAACCCTGGATTGTGGGTTCTCAGCCCAAAAAGCGGACGTTCGTCCAAGATTTTCGATCTCATCTCGATTGGACTTTCCGCTGCATCGCTGAGCCACGAATCTAGCAAAATATGGATTACCTCTATGACCGGAACCACCATATTTCCTAAATTTAAGAGACGCCCGGGTATGGAGGATGAAGACGTCTTAGATACAACCGAGGAGACTTCCATCGCATCTAAATTAGGCGCTAGTGCTACAAGACTGTGGTCCATGTTCTCCAAAAAGCAGGCTGATAGTGTTTCCATTGAAGTACCCCAAGCTGATATAAATATCTTTGCAGTTGCTAGTGGACATTTATACGAGAGATTGCTGAGTATCATGACAGTAAGTGTCATGCGACATACTAAACACTCAGTTAAGTTCTGGCTTATCGAGAATTTCTTGTCTCCTACCTTCAAAGAGTTCCTACCAACTTTGGCTGAACAATATGGGTTTACATACGAACTCATTACTTATAAATGGCCGCACTGGCTTAGAGGACAAAAGGAGAAACAAAGAACGATTTGGGGATATAAGATTCTGTTTTTAGATACCCTCTTCCCTCAGACTCTGGACAAGGTTATTTTCGTAGATTCGGATCAGATTGTTAGGACCGACCTCAAGGAATTAGTAGATATGGATCTACAGGGCGCCCCTTACGGATACACCCCTATGGGTGACTCTCGAGAGGAGATGGAAGGCTTCAGATTTTGGAAACAAGGCTATTGGAAAAAGTATCTGAACGGATTACCATATCATATAAGCGCGTTATATGTTGTGGATCTGAAACGGTTTAGAGAGATTGCTGCTGGAGACAGGCTGAGAAAGCAGTATCAAGCTCTATCAGCCGATCCTGAATCGTTGGCAAACTTGGACCAAGATTTGCCTAATCACATGCAACGACAAATTCCTATTTTCTCGTTACCTCAGGATTGGCTGTGGTGTGAAACTTGGTGCTCTGATGAAAGTTTAGCTACTGCCAAGACCATCGACTTGTGTAACAACCCATTGACAAAAGAGCCAAAGCTAGATCGTGCTAGAAGGCAAATTCCAGAGTGGACTGTATACGACAATGAGATCGCTGAACTGGAAAATGAATATAAAGCAAAAAAGTCATCTAGTCTTCCTCATCAAGAAGAGCCGTTATCAGAACCTGATCATTCCCAGCAGGATCAAGCTACGGAAGAGTTTGAACATGACGATTTGTAATAGTTATATAACGGCGATCATAGATCTATGCACAAAATAATTTATTAAATAAGTTGATATTAATATATCTAGAATACTTTACTAAGGACTCTCGAGACAGTCTTGTCAAGATTTTTTTCTTCTGGTCTCTTCGAAGAATCACTCCTCCTGCTTTCAACCTGTCTTTGTTGGAAGGTCCTACGAACCTCGGGGTTAGAGCTGTGTCCGCTGCTCTTGGATTTATCTTGTTCTTTTTCAGCTCTCTTCTTTTGAATGCCTTGAATCATCTTATGACGCTCAACATTCTCAATGAAAATCTTGTTCTCTCTCGTAGCTTGTGCAATTTCAGCACGGAGTTTTTCTTGTCTAGATTGAGCTTCAAGAGCAATTTGTTCGGTGAGATTCTGCCATTTGAATTTAGACAGGTATTTGACATTTAGAATATCATCGTAATAGTAAGAGCCCTTCTTACCACCAATGATGTTTCCATTTAAGGTGTCAGCCGCCAGCTTAGCATTCTTCTTTTTGACAAACTCAGCCCATCCTTCAGTATAATTCTTTTTCTTATTTCCTCCGTATTTAACTCTTTTGGCATAAACCTTTGGGTCCTCAGGAGTGAGGAAGATTCTATTCACCTCGCCAAACCGGCTAAGAATCTGCCTAAGTTTTTGTGGCTTCATATATGGGGGGATTCTTGAGATATAAACTACACCGGATTTTCTGATTTTTTCCAGGTCTTTTTCAACCTGTTCTCTTGTCAATGGTTTCAGTTTACCACCGACTTTCTGACTATTACCAGCATCTTCTATTCCTTCTCCATCTTCATCGTCAACTTCGATATTGTCTCCCTCATCTTCCTCCTCTTGCTCTTCATCTTCATCTATCTCTTCATCTTCGTCTTCTTCTTCTTCCTCATCACTTGCGAAAGCATCGTCCCTACGACGTTTGTTCGAAATAGCAGATCTGCCTCTCGACTCTTCATCCGGATCAGATTCATTCACATTGTCTTCCTCATCACTACCGTATAGTCCAGCATCCCCTTTTAACTCTTTCTTTCCTTCATTGTCAGAAGAGTTTCTATCACTATCTTCATCTGAATTCGCAGTGAAAAAGTCCGTTGCTCTACTTCGTGCCATTTTCCCCCTAAATCAAGCTCAGGAATAAATATTTGTTTTGAACCGTAATATATCTTGCAGCTCGAAATAAAAAAATATATCGATAGCCCTTATCAAAATACCCCAACCCATATCAGATTTAGGTCAGTATTCGGCCTCATATTACAATACCACCAAATAATTAATAAAGAAATAAAGACTAAAATCTTAATTTATAATTCTCAAATAGCTGTACTTGGCTAATAAATATTAGTAGTAGAGATGGTTAATTTGTCTCATCGTAAACTGAAGATAACTGTTCCAAGCCGCAGCTCTGCATGGAGATCCAAAAAATATATTTCAGGGACAAAACCTGGTCTCCAAAAGCTATAGCTTCGGTTAGATCCAGCCCAAGATTGATAGTACTGAAATGGCGGGCGAAAAGCGTAAAAGAGATTCAAGCAAATCTGATCCAGTGGATTCTGGACTGATTGATGAACTTGGAGACCGTTTAATTCTTATTTCTGAGGACGAGAAAAAAGGCATTAGTACCGTATCCAGTGTAGACAGTTTGGCTACGTTCACAAACAAATATTCTGGTCAAATTCTTCAGGCATGGTCATATTATTCTCAAACAAATAATCATTCTAAGCTGGTATCAGCAACTGGAAGAATAGGATGGTTTCTGGCTACCTGTGGCCAGAACCTCCAAGCTCTTCAGAAACATGGAGCTATAGTTATTCGAGAGATTATAGAGCACCATTTGAAAATCATTTACAGATGTCTCTTCTCGAATAGACCTACCATGACAAATCCCGCATTGAGAATTTTGACTGAAATTGCCAAATTCAACAATGGTGCATATACAGGAGATTTATTTTCTTCTCTGGACCTTTCTCTGAAGGCATTTCCTAAAATTCTAGCATCTACCTCAGACGAGTCTTCGTCTCAATCCTCTACACCAAACCATTCATCAATGAGAACCGCATTCATCACTTTTTATCTATCTTTTATCCAGTATGGGTCTGCAATTATAAGGAAAGATTTGATTTCCCAGAAGAAGATCGTATCTGGGTGGATGAAAAGGTTGGCTCAAGACCCAAGCCACATCATTATTTCAACTCTGAAGATTTTTACAGAAAAGATACTACTTGAATCTGTATTTACTAAATCTACCAAAATCAGTTTTTTCAACGACTGGGTCATCGGCAATTTAGTCAAACTTTTCTCTAGGTCTGATGATATTGTTATTACAGAGCTATCTAGATTCTTCGAGTTATTAGCAACTGATACTACCAATGGAATTCGATTCCCAGACAACGGTTGGTATCCATCTAATGCTAAAATTTCAAGCAAATCCGAAAATCAAACTGCTGGTAAAGACGGCAATGAAGAATCTATCAACAATAGATTACTATTTTCATTGGCAAAATCTTTGAAGCCATGGGAAGATGTGGTACAGCAGGATCTCCTAATAAAAATATTAAGCTCTTCCCCTGAACTAGTCGCCCCCTATGTTATCAATGGTTTGGAATCTATATCGTTTAGCCCACGCCTCTCTTCTTTCTGGATATCATATGCTAACTTTTTGTCTCGAGTGATCCAACTGCCGACACCTCACTTTCAGTCTCTGCAGCCTCCTCCATCATCTATAGTAGTGGAAAATATATTGCCGATTGCTGTTACTCGATCTGCATCGCTCTCAAAATGTTTGAGCCATGAAGCACTCCTAGTAAGATACTTAGGTTGTCAAATAATGATATTCTGCCTGCGAAAGCTCATAAGCGTGTCTGAAGAATATTCACGTCGCGGTTGGGATTCGTCTGATATCACTTACACTATCAACGAAAGACTGCCAGACCTACAAACTATAGTTGCTTGTTTAAACAGTAAGACGGAGACATCTGTTGAAACAAGCTCTCTTCTCGGTACTGCTACCACTGTGCTTCTATCTCTTTATAGTACTGCCTTCCCTGATGTTACTTCGACTTTTGCATTGCCTTCTACCTTAACGAGCAATTGGCAGCAAGCAATCGATAGTAAAGCTATGGACGGCTTAAAGCTGGTCCAGGTAAAGGAGTCATTACAGCTCCAGATGTCTACTACTGCCATTGGAAAATGGTGGAACAAATCACAAGGGTCAAACTATTCCGTTTTCACAAGTTTAGTTCAATTAGGTGTCTCAGACAACTCATTCTCTGATCAGGTTTGTCAGATTCTGAAGGGGTTAACAAATCCCACTCTTTTATTTCAAGATGAAACACTACTCTCTCCCGTTGACGTACTCATACAATCTCTCATACAGTCAATTGATAATCTCTCCTCAGAAGAGAAAGAGAAGATTTGGAGCTTAATTGATGAGTCTGTAGCCCGATGCATGAGATCTCCCTACAAATACGTTGATGAATTTGCAGCAGTCAGAGCGAGCGAAAAGGATGTCATGAGCCCCCTTGTTGTTACAATGTTGGAACAATGGAAATTTGTCAAATCGCCCAGAGAGAATGTTGAGAAATGGTTTACTCGGTTTATTCGTGATTGCTGTATATGTGGTGAGAGCTGGAAGGCAAGTTATAAACTGGCGGTTGAGAATGCTCAGTTGAATGGAAAGCTATTGCTGCAAGAGAAGAAATATTTTGAGTGGAAAAATTTATTGCCCCTGGATGAGTTCTTTGATTTTGTTTTATCTGCAAATACCAAAGACATTATTTCTCGGTCAGACCTTCAATTCAAGATAATTGGTTTATATGAATTGGAAGCTGTCAAATTCCGACTGGTTCATGATTTGGGAAACGAGGAACTGGCTTCTCATCTTCTGTCAAGCATTCCATTGTCGCTAGCACCCTACTTTTCTAAAGAGTTATTCTTTAGGCAGCTAATCGAGACCTCCGATGTACACCTGGCTGGGAAATATTTTTCCACCTTGAAACGATTTAGTGCTGAAAGTACAGATATAGATCTTTCAGAGGCCAAATCGTATGTCTCTAGAACAATCTCCAGTGATTCAATAGTCAGATTAGAGAATGGTTTATGGCTTTTAGATGCTCCTGAAGTGTCAGCAATTATTCAGAAAAACACTGGGTTTACTTCTCGTTTTTATAAAATTTGCATTGAGCGCTTGACTGAGTTAAAACAGCCTCTGGATTTGCTTGCTTTAAAAGACTTAACGTCAGGAGTACTTGATATATCACTTGCAGAATCCCTAGCAGTAAATTTCAAGGCTAGTCCACCCTCTGTAACAAGTGATCTTAACGAAATACTTCACAGCCTTTATAAACAGGGTCATTACAAGGTTATGTGCTCGATTATTGAAACTACAAAATATTTACCAAGTTTCGTTCGTGATATATCGGACATTCAATCTGATTCGTTAATTGAGATAGCTAGTACCATATCGGAATTAGGAGTTGCGACTGATCCTATTTATTCTACTATTTTCAACTCTGCATCTTTATTGGCCCTGGAGGCTATCAAAACGGACGATAGTAAACATTTGGTTAGTTCTCTTAATTTACTCTCTCACACACTTGAGATACTTTCAGCAGAGCAGATTAGCGACATTTCGAGCTTTTTCAACAGAGCTTCCGGCTCTATTATTCTTTCCTCAGCTACCATTAGCTTAGCAGGAAGCTTATATAAGCACCAACCAGAAGGATTGAAGTTGTGGCTACAGAAATGTGTTGTTTGGTTGACTAAGAGGCTATCAGAAGATTCAACTATCACCGCTGGACTGAAAACATTTTTATCTTCATTTGGTAAGTATTTGAATTTCACTCGTAGGTGATTTATAACTAACAATTATAGATAATGTTGTACTGAAGCAGAATATGAATGTTTGGTCATTGGTCCCAAAGAGATTAGTGAACTCTCTTCTTGAAAGCGCAACGACGAAATGGTTATTAGAAGAAGAGGTGGTGAATCTGGCATGCTCAATTGTCTTCCTGGCGGATATGAAGACAATCGAATATAAGAAGCATCTTCAAGTAATCGTCAATCAGACCATTGGAAAAGTTACCGATGGTCTAGCACTTCTTATTTGGAAGTTATTTTTGATCGACCAGAAAGGGCAGTCTAACCAGCATTTGCAAGATAAGATCCTATCGCTAATCCTCGGGTCGAATTGCCCTAGAGACGCACTTCTCTTAGACGTAGTGAAGAGAATCGAAAGCAATCTTGGAACATCCTGGGGTAATCGTGTGTTTTCTTGGGAGTTCCAGTCTTCGAATCATAAGGTTGACGATTATGAGAGACAGCCAACTTTCATACATACCAAAGATGGATTTGCGGTATCATTAGATATTGAGCTCATTAAGACTTCTGTTCAAAGCTTCCACCCCCTAGCCAACTTCAAAATTACGAACGACTTCTCTCTGGATGATTTCAGAAATGAAATCACAAAGTTCAGTGGATTGTATAACACAGACACAGTATACAACTATGAGTTTCTACTCATGTGTCTAGCAAATTCGTCAGAAATTTTCAAAGAGAACGGCAGTATTGACCTGAAGGTTTTTGTAGAATCGTATGGGCTTAGTTTCGCCTTGTGCTGCCTTTCATCCGAGGCACCAGATGCCCTTTTCAAATCTGCTAAGAGTATATTTGCTGCCATTGCATTCTATCTAAGTGAGGAATCAAAAATACAGTCGTCTTATAGAGAAAAGTTGGTTATAAAGCTGCTCACGTCGAAAATTCTTAACTTTTTCTCATCTGCCAGCGATGCCACTGAGAAATACTTGCCTACTTGTGTTTGTATTATGATCGCATTAACGTTGCCAGTAATGACCAATCCTGGCCATCACCTCAACGAGAAATCCATTGATTTTCTTCTCTCGTCGCCCTCTTTACGTGCAACTGAGTTGCCAATGTTTCAAGCCATAACCAAAACTAGTTCGGAAAATGCAGTAAAAGAGATGCAGTGGCTCTTTGACACTGTGACAAGCAGTCTAGCGACACAAAAGGATGTTGCGCTCTACATGCGAAAGGGCGTCTTTGAGTATGTCTTTTCAGCAAAGTTATTGTCTAGTGCTATCAAACCAGAACGGTTAATACTAAAAGCACAAGAAACGGCCGGTGGATCAATGTCTCTAATTAGTAGAAACGGCGCACTTTCATGGGTCAGCAATGAGTTATCTTCAGCATCTAACGAAGAAAATGCATATATTATCAAGAAAACAGGGGCCCGATTTGTTGCTACTGCTGATAAGCAAAAGTTGAATGAATGGACAGATGACAGTGTGAACAACTTCATGCTTGAACTTAAAGCGTAGACTAAATGCATATTAAAAGCCCAACATTATTTAATTATATTTATATTATAAATGTTTCCTAATATTTGAAATTTTCGTTACTTCCAAATATGTTGCTATCCTGTATCAAAGAACGAAACTCATCTGAAACGTTTCCCAGCCAGGATGCTTCAGTTGTGATTTCTTCCCAGAGATCTTTTTCTTCTTCTAGGCCGAAGTTGATATTTTCCGCTTGAAATTCATCGAGAGAGATGCTGGAAAGTTGATGCAATTCACTTGGTGTGGGAAGGGGGTTCGACTCTAAGTTAGGAGGTACCGTGTATGTGTTATTTTGGCCGTTAGAAATGTTTGAATACTGTTGAGACTGAGGTGGCGCTGGTTGTTGAGGTTGTAACGGCGGTTGCTGTTGCCGTTGTGACTCTTGTAATTGCTGCAATGGCTGTGGTTGTTGTAACTGTTGTGACTGTAGTTGCGATTGGGGTAGTGGTTGTGGAGGTTCAACTGGGACGGATGGCACAATGTCATCCATTGTTTTTCCGTGATTTAGTGATTCTGGCGAAAGGGGCCTCTCGGAGGTGCTATCGCTAAATTTCTTTTGAGCTATCTCACCTTCAGCAGCCATTATGAATGTCTGATCTAGAAATTGGAAACTGGAGGTAAGATTTAAAAGTTGTTTCTTTCGTACACTGGCATGGCCATTACCAGCCAGTTCCGAATGATGCAGTAATTGCAGCGCTTTCCCGATGGTAGGGGAGCAGATCTGAGATACTCCAAATGCAACGATAAACAGCATCAAAGTGGACGCCGATGAAAAGCAATACTCTCGATCTAGGTAACCAAAAGTAGCAAATTCATCAACGGAGAGAAGATACTGAAGCGATTGTATTGTTTGCAGAGAGGCGCTCATGGATGCATTTAATAGAGTGATGATATTCTGAGAATAGCCCGAAAGATCAGTAGGTCCTGGGTGTTCATGACGGTCGAGAATTCGTCGACGAACAAAGTGATACAACAGTGGCCGAACAGTCAGGTTCACACAGTGAAGGTACTCATGGTATACATTTCCAGCAGTTCTAGATATAGTAAATTCGGTCCCCGAGGGATTCCAATTGATACCCAATTTTCCAGTCCATTTGCTCTTCCAAGCAAAGAGGCGATTCATAACCTCGTAAATCGATGGTAGAATATTGGTAGTAGCAGAAGCGTCTGGCTGTCGTTGGTATAATTGGGATAGTGTAAAGCTCACAATTTTAGTCACCTCGATAAAACTGTTAATATAATCGGCTTTGGGGAATTCTCCTCGTACATTATCGGTACCTTCAATGTCTCTTGGATACTGAGCAAAAATACTAGTCTCATAAATTGTCAAGGGGAGACCAGCTTTAGCAGCAATATATCTATCGAAATGAAATATTGACCACCATACCCTTCTTCTATGTTCTAATTCGTGTACAGTAAAGGAGTCTTTCCCAGCATCTACATGAAGTCCTAATAATAAAGATGATCTTAAAGCCACGCCATTAACAAGGTAAGCCCCAACTTGCCAATCCATTATCTGATGGAAAAAAGATGTCAAAAACATCACCTCTATACCCTCAACTGATGGAGTGCTATGTACTTCATCAATGAGGATCCTACTTAAACAGGATGCCTTCCTGAAAAACAGAATCTCCGCAAATCCTTTAATACTATTCGAATCTGAGTCGGAACCACTTGTGAAGCCAGTACCGCCAATACCGTTGCCTTGTCCATTTTTATACATATTTTCAGCTTTCGCTTTTTGACCACGCTTTGTGCCAAGAATATATAACTCACCTAGAGCCAATACCAGTAAGAGTTTAGTAATCCACAGTAGCTCAGGTAGATTTAATGTACAACTCTTCATGTTCTGATAAGTATCACGCAGCCTCTTTTTAAATTCATAAGCATTAAAAAAATAAAAGCTTCCGCAGAGATAATGGTCAAACATTTGATGGGCACTGACGGCACGTTCATAAGGAGGCAGCTCAAAAGATACTTCCGAGGGATGCTCACGACAATCTTGAAATACCTGGAGATGGAAATTCAGTCCATTACGTCTCAAGCGAGCGGATACCGGCCGTCTCTGTGCTTTGGATGGAGAAATGTCGTTCAAATCTACGTCAGACTGACGAGGCATCAGGCCCTTCAAATCTGCTCCAAATGTTGACATAGATGAAGTACCCTGAAAAGAGCCTGCATTGGAATCTATTTTACCTGAAGCATCCATCAAGGGGATAACAACACAGCCATGTTCAGTAGGTAATGATATAGTGAGAGGTGGCAGGCCGTTATTATTAGAGCTGGAAGCAGCACTACCAGCATTACCAGCACCAGCAGCAGCAGACGTATTCCCTGTTACATTACCGCCATCATTAATAGAATTGCCCGGCGACTGGTTGTATAGCTCCTCGGTTTTTATTTTGCTTGAATTTTCAGGGCTATTTTTCACAGGCATGGATCGAACAGAAGACGGAGATGGCTCACCACTGATGCCGTCATCAGGGCTGCCGTTAGTATTATATTTAGAATTTAGTTCGATATTATTCTCCTCACAGATGGCATTCAGATCCATTTCTATTTCATTTTCCAAAGTATCCTCCAGAATAGGATCTTTAAACTGATTATTCCCACTTGCATTTAACAAACTGCGATAATGAGATAAGAGTTTACGTAGACCTTCATTATCCCGCTTAAGTTTCTGTAGGAACCTCAGCGAAATAACGATTTTCTTGTCACCTTCCACATAAATACACTCAGCATTGACTTTTCTACAGTTGGTGCAAATACTTTCGCCATCGCACTTGATATGTCTCTTCCGGCATCGCTCACAAGCTATGCTCGCTCGAGGGCCAGCACCATTGGCGGCTGAATTAGAGATCTTAGCACCGCCATTCGCACTGACGGGCTTATCCTTCTTGCCCATAGCTCTTTATTTATTTATCCAGAGTCAGCTAGCCCAGTTTTCCAGACACAGCTATTCGCAGAGCATGCTATACTGACCAACTAACCGAAACCTAGACCGAGACCCAGACCGAATTACAATGTTGAATGTGTCTATCTATCAAAGACAATAATTCCAAAGAACACAAAACTCACAGTGTGAACTAATAATAATATGACCTGCTGCCCTGCCAGCAATAGAAACCTCGCCAAGCCAACGATCTCTTTATAAATAACTATCTCTCTGACAAGCCGGAGAAAAGGGCCTATCTCAGCATGCCTATTATATGTTTATATATGCACGCTGCAATAACTGACACGAACCCCTGCCCACAGGGCCCAACCCAGGGTCCTCCTAGACTCTCAGGGCAGCTCACCAGCCTAACGGCCTATATATCTTCACCTGAACTAAAGAAACGTGGAATAAAACCTGCCTCCGGCGGCTGGGGCTACGCCCCAGACCCCGTGGCTCCTCTCGCTTCGCTCGAGTCGAGCGTGGGGGCGCCCTCATGCTGGGTCTGTGGAGCCTGCGAGAGGGACCAGAGGATCCAATCAAGCAATCCCAGCGCGGTAGAGCTCCCCACATCCGACTCGAGCAAAGCGAGAGGAGCCACGGGGTCTGGGGCGTAGCCCCAGCCGCCGGAGGCTTCAGGCCCAGACCCCCTGAGTTGGGTCCTGAACCCAGCCGCACCAACTTTGAGATCGTGTATAAACGGCACATTTTGCGGGCAGAGCTCCCAATGGCTCTGATTGGCTAGCCGGGCGACGAAGAAGACAGATTTATTGTGCAAAATAGAACGCACTCTCGGTTGTGTATATTCAACGAACGTTGACTGAAAAATCTATCGCATATCAACAATGTCCGTTGCTGTACGTATTGAAGTGGATGTCAGGATGGTGGTGGTGGAAACATAGAGAGAAGAGCTGTTAGAGAAAATGAGAGTTTAGGCGATTGCCGGCCCACCGCTGGTGAAAGGGAGGAGCGTATGGACAAGCAAGTTCGGCAGCCCATGGAAACGACAGTGGCTCAATGGTTGACGAGGCAATTCGATAATACAACAATGTGAAACGTACTGTAATGTGTCATTAAGCCAACCAAGTATTAGATGTGCAAATTGTGTAATGACAGCCTATTCGACGACGCGACATGAGGTTTGACCTGACCGGTAGCATCAACTCCAGCAACACCGAGAGACCCACAGATTAGAGGAATGCTGTTACAGGTTCATATGACGGTCAACCGACGATTTTCGATATTGTTTAATTATGCTTTGATTATCAGGATGTTTTAAAATAGACTATTGGAGACAGATGGCCAAAACAGACTTATCGAGCTCGAGCTCGAGACCACAGGATAACGTTTCTTCAACCACAGGTCTAATCTACTTTCAATCGAAATACTCAATGCCACAAAAAAGTTCTTGACAACCAGATAGCAACTTGGTCTACTCTTAGCCCTCAACCTTGTTTTCTCTTTGTTCCTACTCTACCTAAGCCGGAAAACAGGAGCTCTTACTAACTACAATACAGAGATCTGCCATTAAGCTTGACTGGGGAAAGGTCATTTCCACCCTCGGATTGACTGGTGCCACCGCCAGCTCTCTCCAGACCTTCCGTAAGAGACACGACGATGCTCTTAAGAAGGTTTTCGAGCTCAGCCAACAATCTACTGAGGTCGACTTCTCTCACTACCGTTCGGTCCTCAAGAACCAGAAGGTTGTAGATGAGATCGAGCAAGCTTACAAGTCATTCAAGCCCGTCACCTACGACATCTCTAAGCAACTCAAGACCATCGAGGCTTTCGAAGCCAAGGCCGTTGAGAACGCCCAAGCCACCGAAGGTAAGGTCGCCTCTGAACTCGCTGACCTCCAAAAGACTTTGGACAACATCGAGTCCGCCCGTCCTTTCGAGCAACTCTCCTTGGACGACATGGTCTCTGCCCGCCCCGACATCGAGTCCAAGGTCAACGAAATGCTCAAGAAGGGCAAATGGGACCTCCCCGGCTACGAGGACAAGTTCGGTTCCACCGTCATCATGTAAACAGCTCTCATCCCAAAACGAATTTGATTTTTGTATTAGAATATCCCTCCCCGCCTGCTGCCTCCGGCGGCTGGGGCTGCGCCCCAGACCCCACTGCTCCTCTCGCTCCGCTCGAGTCGAGCGTCGACGATCTCTGCCGCTCCTCGAAGCGGAGCACAACGGAGTCTGGGGCAGCGCCTCTGCTGCCTGAGACTGAGTTTACCCTCGAGCGTTGTGTCTCTGGCAGCTCGGGAGCTACCCCAGACACACCAAACCCGCTGCTTCGCGAAGCCACAGGGACCGTCGACCTTCGACTCGAGCGGAGCGAGAGGCGCAGTGGGTCTGGGGCGCAGCCCCAGCCGCCGGAGGCGAGCTGGCCACCCCCTTGTGCCTATTAAATCTATTTAAGAGCCCCGAAACCAAGCTCTTAGAGATCCCCCCTGAAAACACCCGGTATGGCAGGATCACGTGACGTATTCTTACCCTGCCGACAGGGATATCGCGAAATTCGTTGAATCTGAAACTCGACGAAGACGCACAGGAGAGACAGTACTGCAAACATTTGGTCCTGGAGCTGGTAGTGTCAGTGAGGGTTTCAGGGAACGATTAGGATCAGAGAAGACAGGACTGATACTTGTAGCAGGACTTTATTGCGGCTACTGTTATTCAGGAATAATTCTAACGATATTTGTGGAAAGCGATTAATTATTTGACATTGATCCCGCAGAGTTGCAAGCTACAGAAGGAGCTTGGAGACATACTTTTCGTGACAGATTAAACTTTTTGTCTTCTGAAACGAGTTTTAATTATTTTAGCCTTGTATTTGAATCTTTCTCAACCCCGGAACAATACTGCATAGCAGCAGTGTACACTACAGTACAACACTCAGCGCACACAGTGCGATAGACACAGCAGCAGTACAAGCAAGATTTCAGTAGCGGTTTATTAATTAAAAATGTCCAGCATCGACGGATTCGGAGTGATGAAAGTCAATTTGGGCAACAATAACAACCTCAATAAACCCCCTCAACAGGGTAATAATAACAACTTTAATATTAGCAATATGAACATGCCCAATATGGGACTGGGCAATCTCGGAAATGTTAATGTCAATATGAATGGTAATGGTTTAGACAAGAATAGTGCTGTTGGCGGTGGGTTTAGGAATAATATGTTTAATGGGGTTCAGGCTCAAAGTCAGAATCAAGATACGAACTTTTTCTTTGATCAGCCCAACCAGCAACAGCCACAGCAGCAGCAACAACCAGGTGGAACAGGTGGAACGCAGGGTCAGTTTCAAGCCAATTTCAGTGCTGATTCATTTAATCCCAACGGTCTGGTCATGTCAAACGATCGTTTTAATGCGGCACTTGGCGGTGCCAACAATGGTGTCAACAATAACGCTAATGGCCTGAATATGCCTGGTGGTGGTGCTAATGCGAATACAATGATGAGAAACGCATATAACGCAAAAGCTGGAGGAGGTGCAGGCGGTGCTGGAGGTGCTGGTGGTCCAGGAATGAACAACGGAATCGGTGGTGGAGGCGTTGGCGGGGGTGTTGGAGTAGGGGCTGGTGGTGCAACCAACTTCAACTTTCCAGCTGATCCCTCGTTGAATAATATTAATAACGGCATGGGTGGTATGAACCCGAACGCCAGCAACTCGAATAACAACATGAATTCAAATGCTAATATGAATGCCAATGCTGCGATAACCAACTCAGGATATGCCTTTACGTTTCCAAACTCCAACAACAGCAGTAACGACGGGAATGACAATAACGGCATGAACGCCAGTACCATGAACAACAATAACAACAACGGCAATAATTCTGGAAACAACAGCACGAATAACAACAATAATAACCCCAACAACAGAATGAATAGTCCATTCAACAATATGGGAAACAATCCCATGAATTCACCTAGCAACATACTCAATGCTGGTGGCAACACAGGGATAAACAGTCCTGGAAACCACATGAACACACCGAATAGCAACGCATTAGGCACACCCAACATGGCGAGTCCATCGCCTCAACAACAACAACAAAAACTCGAATACGACCGAAAGCGAGTCGCGCTGATTCTAGAAATAAACCAAGAGCTCCTGCGGTTTGCAGCCTCCAGTGCCAGCGACGCGAACAAAGCCAACCCAGACTCAATGTACTCGTCTTGTATGAAGAGATTGCAATGCAATCTGGCATACCTAGCATCACTGGTCGACAAAGGCAAATCCGCGCAACCCAGCTTCCCACAGATCCTGTCACCACCAGCAGACATCCCCGTCCTCGTTGAAGCCTACCGACAGCTACAGATGCTGTTCCCCGAAGTCATCGTCTACATGAGACGACAACTGGCACTCAAACAACAGCGCCAACAACAGCAACAGCAGCAACAAAACCAGCTTCAACAGTCACAGCATCAGCTCCAGAAACAGCAGCAGCAGCCGCAGTTCATGTCGTAGCCGGCCGACATCTATTTAACTTATTAGTAACGACATCTACTGTACATTAAAACAAAATTAAGATATAAACTATGCAATGGGTGTGCCAGTGTGCCTCCGGCGGCTGGGGCTGCGCCCCAGACCCCACTGCTCCTCTCGCTTCGCTCGAGTCGGGCGTCGAGGGCGCCTGTCGCTCCGCGAAGCGGAGCACAACGGGTCTGGGGCAGCGCCCCAGCCGCCAGAGGCAGCGAGGACACGTCTATTGGAACAGCAGAGCGGCAGCCAGTTCAGCGTTGCCACCGGTCTGTCGAAGTGCGTTGATGACCTCTGAACGCGAGAAACCGAGACCCATGAGGTTCTGGATGTCTGCGTCCGGAAACGAGGAGGGGGCAGATGCGGACGATGTGGAGGGGTTTGTCTGGCGAGCGGTGGCAGCAGAGGCAGCGCGTGCTGCTGGAGATGCTGTGGCACGAGCTCCCGATGATGACGAGATTGGCGTTGATGATGAAGCCGATAGAGTGTGGCCTTGGCTTGAAGAGGAACCCTCAGCAGCAGCAGCAGCAGCGGCAGCCTGTTCTTCGAATATACGGGGGATGTCTGCCTCGCTGAGGAAGGGGCATTCTGAGTCGCCGAACACCAGCACGTTGCGTTTCAAGTCGATGTTGGCCTGGTATCTGCGAAGCATGTCGAGACCCAAAAGCAGATCGACTGATTTGCCCTCCATGACTGTGAAACTACAGGGATAGAACGAGTCGCCGACTTTGATAGGAGCACTGTGGATACGGCCTAGAATCTTGGCGGTTCCAACGCCATGGGCTACACCCTGGAATCGTTTATCGATCAGATGGGTCATGGAACACTTTTCAACACACTCAGGGCTGATAACAGTTGCTTGTGCACCGGAGTCTACAAACGCTTTGACCTTATGGCCATTGACAAGAACGTCTACAAACAGCATAGTGACATTGCCAAACACTTCAGGATTGTGTTCCAGGGCATTTTGTAAGTTTTCCATGACAGCCTCCTGCTGAATGAGTTCTAGAATACGGCGTTGGTTTTCTTCATTGTCGGGATCCTGCTGTAGTCTGGACATTTCCTGATCTGCTGCTGATTGTTGTTGAAGACGTTCGTTCTCAATAGTGCTCATTAGTTCTCTAAACCGAGTGGGATCGTCTATCACGTCTCGCAATTGAGGATATCTCTGTTCGATATTATTTCGTAATGCAGCGTCATTCAGAATTCGGTTTCGTAACTCTTCGAGCTCAGCAGCGCCTGGAATCGTTCCACTTCCTGGAGTAGGCGTGGGTGCAGTACCGCCAGTGGCAGATGGAAGCTCTCGTGGTCGTTCCACAACAACAATAAGATCATCGTTCTCTAGCTTCCAAGTATTTAAAGATAATGAATCATTTTCCATAGGCTGCGTCTTGTACACCAGAACTTGCGACGAACTAGCTACAGACGACTCGATTTCAATGTATGCCTTCAGATCACCCAGCGTCATCTCATCAGAGACCTCGATGTTGAGAACATTGTCGTTCGCCGCAAAAGTAATTAGTAGCTTCATTTTCTTTATCAATTAACAACCAGAACCAATATTAAACACGAACAGATAAATCAAATCAAGAGAAGAGAACGATTATCCAGTGGCAAAAAAAAAAGAAAGTGAAGTCCAACCCACAGTCAGCAAACCCCATTTATGTACTATTTGTAAACATTGGAACCTGCTAGACGGTCATTGATAAGCGCCAAAAACACCGGCTTATGCACACCCTAAACGCTATCTCCCTAGTCTTCTCCACCCCCTGAGTAGATATATCCCCGCTTGGTAAGAGAATCTACAGCCAGTTGTGTTCCACTCGAGCATTTTCCGCCTCTAATAGCTGTGGGTGTGTCAGCCTCCGGCGGCCGGGCGCTGCCCGGACCCGTTTGTGCTCGCTTCGCGAGCTCGGACCAGCACTGCAGGGAACCATGCCAAGATATCAAGCCTGTAGGCGTGGGTCTGAGCTGTAAAAGATTGTAGAATGTTTGAATTAGACGAGAAGTACAGTTTTGACAAAACCCAATAAGCGCCCCTTTAGCAGCAGGAATTTTATTGATGGCTCTTGGCGAAGGCCAATGCAGGCAGATAAGATAGATCGGCCTCTCCCCTGCAGAACTGGTGAACTGCCGCACTGATCGATAGATCTCCTACCAACAGGTTCGCCACTGAAGAAAGAAGAGCAGACCTAAATCCAGCGGGTGTAGCCATGGCAATTACAAGAAGCAGCAAGAGAGTGGTCACACAGATGGTAGAAGTTGGCGCAGATGTCGGCAAAGCAGCGAAGGCCACTAAACGCCGTAAGGCAAAGCCCGCTCCAGCCAAGGTCGAGGAACCCAGCGACATTGTCTCAAGCACTACCACTACTACTACCACTATCGAGGAGGTCACCACCACGACGTCGAACGGTGTCTCAGGCACTGAAATAGAGGTCAATTCCGTGGAGACCACGGTAGAAACTAGAACGTATGTTGGGGGTGCCTGCCTCCGGCGGCTGGGGCTCTGCCCCAGAACCCCGTTGCTCCTCTCGCTTCGCTCGAGTCGAGCGTCGGGAAGGCCAGTTATAGCTAGTTCGAGCAGCGAACTGATGACTACGATCCATCAAAACTAAGGTCTGATGGTGATTTCATCGCTAAAGTCTACGCCCAATCAGCTGCCCAACCCGTAGACTTCTCTCCCGCGAAGCGGGAGCAATGGGGTCTGGGGCGTAGCCCCAGCCGCCGGAGGCAGACTGGCGACCAGAAGAGCGGCCCAGTAGCTAACAATTGACAGATATATCCCACCATTTGCCAAAGGGCTTGAGTTCGTGGTCGACATCGACCCGACACTGAAGGCCGTGGTTGACAGGTCGAAGTTCGCTACGTTTTACAACGAGGGAGGCCCTGAGCCTGGCTCACCGGAGGCACAGTACCATGACATGTCTCAGTCGTGTTTTGCTGCTCTTGGCCGTAATATCATTGGACAGCAGGTATCTGGTGCTGCTGCCAGAGCGATTTTGGGCCGTTTCAAAGCGGTATTTGACAAAACTCTTCTATCAGAGTTCGAGGCACTCGTACCTGAGAGCTTTGCAACTAAAAAGGACTTTGACCAGAGAAAAAGAGAGCTCGTGGACAAAGGGCTTGCAGTGCCCTTTCCCGCTCCACCACTCGTGCTCGAAGTAAGCAACGAGACACTGCGAGCAGCAGGTCTGTCAAACCGAAAAGTCGAGTACATGAAAGGACTAGCAGAAGCCTTCACCAGCGGCACGCTCTCAGAAGAAAAACTCAGATCGTTCACAGACGACGAAGTCGTGGACCAGATAGTGGCCCTCAAGGGTTTTGGACGTAAGTGGATGGATGGTGTTGCCTGCTGCCTCCGGCGGCTGGGGCGCTGCCCCAGACCCCGTTGTGCTCCGCTTCGCGGAGCGTCAGGGACCCCAGCTCCCGACTCGAGCGAAGCGAGAGGAGCCACGGGGTCTGGGGCGAAGTCCCAGCCGCCGGAGGCACATACCCAACCCCTCATGCTAATCTAACACCACACAGCCTGGTCGGCAGATATGTTTCTGTTGTTCACCTTGCGGAGGATGGACGTGTTTTCCATTGGGGATCTGGGTGTCCAACGAGGGTTTATGAACTATGTTTCTGAGAGACCGTGGCTCCAGCAGGAGCTGCGGAGCGTGGACTGGACGCTACCATTGCCAGGCACCCATTCGCCGGGAAAGTCGAATAAAGCCCAGAATCGCAAGCCGGCCACCATCGGCAAGGGTGTCAAGAGCTTTGGCGGTTCCGCTCCTGTTCACAAGCAGATGGAGTGGGTGGCCAACAAGTTCAAGCCTTATAGGTCCGTCTTTCAGATGATTCTCTGGAAGATGTCTGACATCAACATGGACGTCCTCGACAAAAAATAAAATGCCACAATAGCTGTATATATACTCCCACGCTCTAGCGACGACGACACGATGACCATAATCCCACGACTCAAAACCACCAGCAACGCCAACACTCTCGAAGCGGCACGGGACAGCGGATATTCCAGCTTGCCAGCGCTTTGTGTATATATACATATAAATATATTAAATAGTACTTTTCATACTTAAGTCATAGACCATCACGCAGGGCCGTCTCCTGGTACTATCATACAGATATTGCTGCCGTTCAGCAAAATTTTCGGCAAATGGGTCTGCGAGCCATCACTGTTGTACTCTGTCACGTCCTGCAAAACCATGTTCACGAAATCGTCGAATCCGACCAGGGTCCCACTGAATTCTGCCCTGTTAGTCTCTGTGTCATGCTAAGGGGGGGGGGGGGGGGGTATGCCCCCGGCGGC
The DNA here is from genome assembly GCA_001939105.2 of Sugiyamaella xylanicola (nom. inval.). Classification (NCBI taxonomy): domain Eukaryota; kingdom Fungi; phylum Ascomycota; class Dipodascomycetes; order Dipodascales; family Trichomonascaceae; genus Sugiyamaella; species Sugiyamaella xylanicola (nom. inval.). The sequence continues at coordinate 49,198 of MQSX02000018.1, forward strand.
TGGGGCTGCGCCCCAGACCCCCCTGCTCCTCTCGCTGCGCTCGAGGAGATACGTCGACGGTCTCAGTCAGAAACCCCTGCGAAGCAGGAGCAACGGGGTCTGGGGCAGCGCCCCAGCCGCCGGAGGCATAGTCTGTCTCTTCACTCACCCTTGTCGCCCTTCAGGACCACCCAGATTTTGGATCCAATGGACTTGTCCACCAGCTCTAACGGCAGAATCACCGGTACTATTGGCGCAGGCGCCGCTCCGCTGGCTGTCGCGACCTCAGACATGTCGTTGGCTGCTTGATATTTTGGTATGGCAATGGAAAATCGCTGTCTGTCGCCAGTGATCGATCTGACGTTCAACATGAAGACGAGCCGCACGAGCCATATGCGCCGCACAATACCAGCTAGCCATCCGAACCAGCTTCCAAGCTCCATCTTTTTTATTTTGTCTTTGTTAATCTGCTAGGTACGTAATTTTCACTGTCATCATATACTGAAGCCTCCATCGCTTAGCAGCACTTGAGACAGCTCTCCAGGGCCGCGACCTGCCTCCGGCGGCTGGGGCTCTGCCCCAGACCCTGTTGCTCCTGCTCCGCAGGAGTTTCTTAGACAGTCCTCGTCTCGACTCGAGCGTAGCTCGAGGAGCCACGGGGTCTGGGGCAGAGCCCCAGCTGCCCGGAGGCAGGTCCCAGGCCCTGGTTGCTAGTGTAGCGCAATTCCCCTGTCTATCGCAGCTTATGCGGCCTCTGGCAGGGCTGCAGAAATTTATATAGATCACGCGCCTCCTGTTTGGTCCGTGTGCATGGTACAAAATTTAGTAATCGCTATGGAAAGATACAGAAAGATAGGGAAAGAAGCTATCATATAACGTCAGGACTATAACAGCTCGCTCCAATTTAAATTGTAGAGGGAGTATAACGAACTCGTATTTTTTAACTTGAACACAAGACAAATATAGAACACGAATCACAGAACAAGAGCCATAGCACGAAGGGCCACAGAACCACAGAACCACAGAACAGGAACCTCAGAGAGGGGTCCACAGAACACATAACAGAACACACAACAAAGAACATATCCGAAAAGTCAAAACGAGCGCGATTACACTGGAACCAATAGTAGCAAGACCTTATATCATGTCTGTAGGGACAGGGGATATCGAGGCTCTTGAGGACAGACCGACATACGCTGGAAGTCGGAACCCCTCAGTCATTTTTGAGTGGGTAGAAACCATCAGAGATTATTGGCCAGATTTTGGAGACACTGAAGCAGAGAGATTTGCCGTTATAGCCGATTTACTGAAAGGAGATGCTCATCGATGGTACAAATTATCTCCTTCATTTGCCAGTTTGGACCAATTTATCACTGCATTATTAGAGCAATACCTGCCCCCGAATTATGGGCGAAGGATTGCGGAAGAGTTCCTTGGCTGTAGACAAGGAAACAGAAGAGTATTGGCATACTTTGTGGAATTCAAGCAATTGCGAAGCAGGCTGCCTTTTGACTTTGTTTCAGAAGCATGTGCTGTACACCTATTTATCCGTGCTTTGCATCCTGCTATGATAGAAAGGGTATATGGCACTCATCCTGATAGTGTCCTAGCGGCTTTCACTGTTGCTGACAAACTTGACAGAGAACATTTAGAGCTGATCAAAACGCGAAAGGAAGAGGCAGAAGCAAGGAAAGCCAAGCTTGCCGAAGAACGCAAAGCCAGGCTTTCCGAAGAACGCAGAAAGCACGATATTTTGGTCAATAAACAGAAACCACCTGCAGGGAAGGTGGAAGCTCCTAAGAGTGCACCGTCAACTGGACCGAGTGCTGGAGCTAAAAAGGCATCGTCACCAGCAGTGACTGCTACAGCATCAGGAAAAGCAGTACCTCCAAAGGTAGCTGCGCCAGTAGGAAAAAATCAACCACCGAAGAAAACACCTCCAACAGAGAAGGCTGCACCAGCAAAAAAGACAACTCAGCTGCCAGCAAATAGCTTAGAAGCACCATCATCGAGGAACGTCGGTTCGAAAGAGAAAGAGACGAGACAGAAGCCACAGACGCCACAGGTATCGTCAGGAAACATTGCCGCTGCAGCCAAGAATAGTGCTAGCGGCGGAAGAACCGCTTCACCAAGCAATCCCAGCAGAGACTCACCACAGAGCTCTCAGAGACATGGAAATGAGAGTTCTGCAACCAGACCTAGCAGTACAAATGAAGCTGGCGACAGAGATAGAACAGAGCTGACTATTCGTAGGGCAGCTCAGGGACCTCCAGGTGGCCGAGACGATAGAAATCCAAATAGCCGAGGACAAGCACCGGCTCCAGGGCCAGCCCAATCTTCAGTTCAACAGGCAGGAACACACTCCCGATCGCCAGCTCAAGCACATATGGCGTCAAGGCCGAGCCTTACACCACCGAGAGTACCATCGCCAGCAGGTACAGAATCTGGCCCTAGGCATCAGAACTCGATAGCCATCCATCAGGTGGCGGCACAAGGACCAGCCAATAGAAACAACCAGCTATCGATAAATACTGGAAGACAGCAGCCAGAACAGGCGGCATCGAGAAATAGTGTGGATGAAGCTTATGCGAGGTCTAGTCTGTCACCCGCGCCTGCTCAAGGCCATGGTCGAGAATTGCCCCGTACTGAGAGGCAAGGCGGTAATATCTTTAATACTCAGCCAAGGTCTTTCTACGTAGACGAACAGGCTAATGGAGCCAATGAAAGCGGCCAAGGTCAGGGTCTGTTCACAGCGGCTCCACCTAGAGAGCAACGGCAGAGAACGATTTTCGACGATGACCCACTCTATATGAGACAACAGTCGGCACAAAGATCACCAAATAATGCTTCTGCTCTAGAAAGAACTCCACCATATGATCACGAATATAACGGGGTTCGAAATGGCAGTCAGATGGCTTCGAATCCAGCAGGCGAGAAAAATGATGACAATGTAGGTCTCCGAATTAAAAGAACCCAAAATATCGAGCGGAATAATTCGGGAAGAAATACACCAGAATATAGCAGTTACACAGATCGACCATCCTCTCATGAACTCCACCCTGTAAATGACACAGGTAATCATCCAAAGAGACAACGACTTGGGCCTGGCGCTGGCCATGGCCCTGAATATACCGAACGACATAATGGCAGCGACTTCGGGGATCGCCTAGGAAAGACTAGAGAGATCAGCCCGGGAATAGGAATTTCAGCTAGAGGGCTGTCAAACGATATGGATCGAGCCAGCGTTGATTATGAAGACAACACTCCGGAATCTGGGTCCAGATCGTCTAGCGCCCAACGTAGTCCGACGGGAAGAAACCAAAACGATATTATTCCAAGACAGGAGTCTCGAAAGAGAGACTTTGCGAGTTTCATGTCTAGCGGTAGTAATGCTATGTCTAGCGGCAGTAGAACGCCCGACCTACTTCAAAATGTGCACAACGATCCCAAGAACTTCTTCAATCGCATACAAAAGGGCTACCCGGGGCCCGAAAAGTACTCCAGAAGAGCAGAGGTCAGCAATCAGTATGACTATAGCTATGCTGGGTCATCAGAGGATGAGGATGAAGAAGATGTAGAGGAAGAGAGCGAATATGACCGGGAAGTGGAAAGGCTGAGAAATATCAAGAAACTAGGCCCAGAAGACAGGGAAGCCATGCTGAGAAAAGGCATGTGCTTCAAATGCAGAGAGATCGGTCACGTTCGTCATAACTGCCCAAACTAAAGTTGAGACATGTTTCGCGTCACACCTCACATGACAATACCACCTGGTTGACGCCTGGCCCTCATATTGCCATGCGCTTTCGAGTCTTGTGTATACCGCCGGAGGCTGGGGCCCTGCCCCAGCCCTGCCGCGCTATCAACTGTATACTGCCATATCATGTACATTATGCTAACGACAGGTTACGACCACCATCTTCACAGGGTCGCATGTTGCCTCCGGCGGCTGGGGCGCTGCCCCAGACCCCGTTGCTCCTCTCGCTTCGCTCGAGTCGAGATGTCTACGGCCCTAGCAACTCCTGCGAAGCAGGAGCAACGGGGTCTGGGGCAGCGCCTCAGCCGCCGGAGGCAGAACCAGCTCCCTGACGTTGATTTGGGGTTAAATTGTGCCCTAGAGAGCTAGCAGATTTTGGTTAGCTGGTAGGGTCAGAGGGCAGTGCCGTTAATTTCTTTCAGCTACGGCCATATCCAGAGTAAAATAAGATTTCCCGTCCGATCAATCATATTCAAGCCTCTGAGAGCCTTGATCAGTAATGCCGTGGGAGACCAGGCGTGAACAGAAGGTGCTGTAGTTTTTGCCCTTTGGCTTTTTGCCCACGTGACCGCAATAAGCCCAAGATGCTGTCGAAATGTGGTTAGCCGGCATCGCAGAAAGACAGCATGCAAGCTACTTTTACAAGGGTTTTGGTTTGGTGTTGGGATAGCAACTGTTGATTTGTGAAGCAAGTTAAGCTGAGATTTTGCCGTGGCTGGGGTTTGCTGGGGTTTAGCTCAATTGTGTCAGGTGAGTGTCTCCACAAAAAGTCTAAATAGCCGCGCAGGGCTCTCTGGATGATTTTTAGATGCAGGTATTGATTTGACGCAGACTCAAAGGTGCGAGTGAGACCACAGTGTGATATGATACATACTTGTTGGACTGGTTTTACTACACATATATAAAACGGTTTTTTTATTTTCGATAAGACACTATTCTGAGAACAATTCGCTGTGAATAATTGACATTTATTTTGTGATCTTATCTTTGAAATTGCATTTTTGTTGGGTTGTTTAGTTCTGGGTCTACTGATATTATCGTTTATTACGTCTTTGTTAAGTGTTTCTTTCTATGAAAATGACTTATGACCTCCCTCCTCACGCTGTGATCAGACCATTGGGTCTTAAAGATGTGGATGCATTTCTGACTTTAGAGGAACGTGGATTTCCTCCTGAAGAACGATGTTCTAGAGAAAAGTGTATATACCGACTAAGGATCTGTCCTGAACTGAGTTCTGGAGTGTTTATTCGAGAATTCCAATCCGACGCCAGCAATTCCAATGCCGAAAATAGCGATAGTGCTCACGAGGGATTACCTCCTTCAAAATCGAGCGTCTCGTCAGAACGACTTATAGCACACATTTTGGCTACTAAAATGACCTCTGACCATGTCACTGATGAAGCCATGGAACTGCCTGATTTGGACCAGTATGGCCGAGCTGTTGATCCTAAGGATCCTCGCGGTCACCACGAAGAAGGCAGAACCATTGGTATCCACTCTGTGGTTGTAGACCCCTCATTCCAGGGCAAATCCATTGGAACCATTCTGATTCGCGACTATATCCAACGTATCACTACTCAACACATCGCTGACAGGATCGCGCTCATTGCTCACGATCGTCTCGTGCCATTCTACGAGAGACTGGGCTTTGTCAATGAGAGCCTGTCTCCCGTGAAACTCGCTGGTGGAGGCTGGCGACACATGTGGGTGGCCCTCAGCCAAACGGATGACGACGAGGACGACCTCGACGACGACGGGCTCTCTGGTCCTGTATAACACCCTACTATCATCGCCAACCCCTCCAAAACCATCTACATCCACATCCACATACACTTGTATATATAGATATACATCAGCCATGTTTATGTACCATTTATGAAAGAACAGTTCACGCCAACACATCTTGTCCCCATAATCCTGGTGGGAGGAGACGCTGCCTCCGGCGGCTGGGGCTGCGCCCCAGACCCCACTGCTCCTCTCGCTGCGCTCGAGTCGAAGCGTCGGCTCTCCCGTCTAAGAAGTTAAGTGGGTATCTGTCGCGAACCCAAAAGCTCTTATGAAACCATGGGGACCATCGACGCATCGACTCGAGCGCAGCGAGAGGAGCAGCGGGGTCTGGGGCGCAGCCCCAGCCGCCGGAGGCATATACACCACCCTGTGCGATTAGTTCACAATAAATAATAATAAATAATGAGATACATGTGAGACGGTTATGAGGGGTTGAAGGGGATCCCGTGGAACTCGTCTAGATCGAAGTCGAGGTCTGCCTCGTCGAAGATGAAGTTGTCGTTATCCATGACGGAAAGGTCCAGGAAAGTTCCTGGGGTCGTGGCTGAGGGTGTGGGGGTGGTCCCACTGCCTAGGCTGATGGAATTAGCAGCTGATGATCCTGGTCCAACGCCAAGTAATGTTTCTACTAGGGGCGGACCGGTAACAGGTGGTGGAGCTGGTGTTTGAGGGACGCCTGTGACAACAGATGTAGCAGCTGTGGATTGAAGTTGCTTCGAAGACTGTGGTGGTAGTACAAGTTGCTCTTGCTTCATTGCTGATGTTGGATTATAGCTCAGTCGCGATGTGTCTTTATTAGTGGATATGCTAGAGGGCGAGGTGCCGTAGTGGTAATGATTATGTTGATGAATGACAATTTCGCGGCCTGATTTGGCTGCTAGTTCGACTAATGCTTCCAGATCGCGGTAGAGGATGGATGGTGCATTTGCTGCCTCTTGTGCATCTGTGTCTCCTAACGTATACGTGTATTTGGTCGACACAGAACTGGGTTGCATAGGACCTGAACTGTTGCCCGAGTATCGAAATTGCGTGTTTGGCGGCTGTATTGAGACCTGCTGAACAGGCTGTTGAGTATGCTGTTGTAGTTGCTGTTGCGGAGCTTGAAGAAGCTGACTCTGTCGTTGAAGCTGTTGCTGCGCTTGTTGTTGAACCTGTTGTTGAACCTGCTGTTGAACCTGTTGCTGAACTTGTTGTTGAGCCTGCTGTTGGGTTTGTTGCTGAAGCTGCTGTCGAACTTGTTGCTGCATGGGCTGTTGGCTTTGTTGTGGCAGTTGCTGAAGCGATCGCTGCTGTGATTGGTGCTGGGACAACGTTTGCAAAAGGGACTGCTGAAGGGTTGGTAATTGCTGTTGTACTTGGGGCTGTTGCGAAATGGTATGCGACAGGCTATTCAGGCTATCTGTCGATCTAGTAGCTTGGTATATTAAACCATTATTAGCCTGTTGCTGATATGACGGTATATGCTGTGTTTGTGGCTGTAATGACGTGCCCAGTGAGCTGGATGTATTTATCGTGTTCACGGAATTAGACGTCGAAGATATGCTATTGCCTGATGTAGAGCTGGCAGGGCTGCTGCCATTCGACATAGCCACATCTGAGTCTTCTCCATCTGCCAGTAGCTGTTGCTCTTGCAGCTGGTCTTGTTTCTGCTGTTGCTGTTGAGTGGAATAGAACATCGGCAATGATTGCTCAATATCGATTTCATCATTCAAATCAAGATCATCTCTAGCTTCTGCTATAGACCCCGCCTTCGATTTCGCCTTATTTTTGGCATTTCCTCGAGTACTCGGAGAAGTCAGCTTTCTCCATCTATTTCGGCATGTCAGCCCAGTTCTACCATCGATTACATTGGAAATAGTTCTCCATTTCGTGCCATGTTTCTGAACCATTTCCAAGAGCTTCTCGTCTTCTTCTGCGGACCAAGGCCGTAATCTGTCAGAAATTCTCGGGTCGAGAACGTCGTTGTATCGCTTTGAACACTGATCATCGGTCCTACCTGGGATCAGCTGTGCTATACGATGCCATACTGGACCCATCTTCTTATACGCTTCCACGAGAACTTTATCCTCATGTTCGGTCCATCGACCTCTTTTGAGTTTTGGATCTAGTGAATGAAACCATCGTTTGCGGCAATCTTTGTTGCTCCTACCCTCGAAATTAGCACTGATCTTGTCCCAGTGTCCATTTTTACCACATTGATCTCCCCAGTGGGACACAAGAAGACGCAGTCTCTCGTCCTCAGCACTGGTCCACACTCTTCGTGAACGATGTTTCCGCTCAGACTTCCCTGTCTTTGAAGAGTCAAACTCATCCATGGCGCCAGTCGGGATGTCATTCTCTGCCAACTCAGGCTTGATCACGGAGCTGCCGTCTGAGAGAACTATAGACATATTTACGTGGATGACGGCCTGAGAAAGTGATACTGAACTTATCCAGCAAAAAACAAAGGTCTAATCCCAAGAAGAAAAGACAAAAAATTAAAGTAAATCCAAGAAAAGCGAAAAAGAAAAACGCCAGGACTCTATCAGAGTACAACACCAGATCTGTGAGCCAAACTAGAGATCAGCTAGTACTGGAAAAAAACGATCTGGATCAAACGAACGCTGAACAAACAGTCTACTGTTGGTTGCAGTAGCACACCGGTCTATGTGTCTAACTCTCTAGCCATCCAGCGGCTAGCTACTACAGTGCACTTGTGGGGCCAATGGTTCGATTCTAATTACAGTCTCACTCGATGACTATCACGAACCTCCTGCCCAAATCTGTCTGTGCATCTGCAACGAACGGCTGCTTCGACGATTTTTACCGCTACTGCTCTGCACGTCCGATCCTCGCTTCTGAGACAGGGTCCACGTCAACAGCTGAGGGTCGTGGCAGTGGGGTATGGCCTCCGGCGGCTGGGGCGCTGCCCCAGACCCCGTTGCTCCTGCTTCGCAGGAGATAGCTGAGACAGTCGAGGTTCGACTCGAGCGCAGCGAGAGGAGCCACGGGGTGTGGGCAGAGCCCCAACCGCCGGAGGCCACACCCCATTTCCTCAGTTTCTTAATATTACCAAGTTAATAAATAATTATAGTGTATGCAATTAACAGAGTGGGTCTGTGGACACCTCGGTTGGTTGGAGTCGGTCGCGCTCTTGGCTCTTGGCTCTTAGCTCTTGGCCTGGTCCTCTGGGCAGCTCTCTATCCAATCTAAATTATAACAGCCCCACAAACCCACGATATCGTTCCATTTGTAGCGACCCACGTCCGACTAAGCGAGAGGAGCAGCGGGGTCTGGGGCAGAGCCCCAGCTGCCGGAGGCACAAACACCGCCCCCAAACAGACCAAGTTGTGGTATTTATAACTTCGACAGTCTCTTGCTGACCTGTTTGACCTTGTCGTGGGTGCCAGTAGCGTACAACTTGCCCTTGGAGTCGAGGAATCGGCAGGATGTATGTGTGAAACGGCCGGTAGACGATTCAAGACGGACTTCGCAGAAGAGCTCGATGCCAATGGGGATAGCAGACAAGTACTGGGTGGAGATGTGACGGGAGAGGCCGAATTCTTGTAGGGCCTGGGCAAAGACATTGGCATAGTCGCCGTCCTCGTAGTCTTTCCAGTGCTTTTCATAGGCAATGAATGCGTAGGTAGTGATATAATCCACTAGAGTAGCAGTGCAGCCGCCATGAACGATTTGGTAATTGTTCTGCATCCATGGCTGGGTAGGCACGGACAGAGTGACGATTTGGGTATCACCCTCTTTCCTGAGAGCAGTGAACTTCATGAGCTGGACTATCTCAGTGCCAAATCCCTCTCCCTTGGGAAAGTTCTCTTTGACAAGCTGCAGAACATTGTTGCAGTTTTCGACCGTGACCGGAGACATGATATTACAGTTGAAATAAGAATAAAATAAGGTAGAAGAGAAGTACCGTTTGTAGAAATTAAAGAGCGGAAATGTCAGCCAGGAACAAGACAAACTGCCCTGTATTTATATCAACGGTCTGCACACTCTCAGATCAGCCTCGAGCCGACGAGATCGCCTGCCCATGAAAAAACGCAGGCTATCCCCGTACCTCGGTTCCACAGGAAGACCGATATCAGCGTGCGCGGAGAAACTCACATGCCAACCTGCCTCTGGAGGCGGGTAGGATCGCTGCCTCCAGCAGCTGGGAAACTGTCCGTCGCCACTGCTTCTGAAAGCGCTACCTCGACTCGAGCGAGGTGAGAAGAGGGAGGAGCAGCGGGCCTGGGACAGAGTCCCAGCTGCCAAAGTCAGAGTTTATCGCTGTGAAAAGTCCGCGGGTTTAATTTAAGGGTGTAAAAGCTCCGCGGATCGTGGTTCTGCCTCCGGCGGCTGGGGCTCTGCCCCAGACCCCGTTGCTCCTGCTTCGCAGGAGTTTATGGGTACTGCTGGGATCGTAGACGACTCGAGCGAAGCGAGAGGAGCTGCGGGGTCTGGGGCAGAGCCCCAGCCGCCGGAGGCGCCAGTGTACCGTGTAGTGGGTGCTTTCAAGAGGTAGTTATTAGTAAGGTAATGGTGGAGAAGAGATCTCGGCTGGCGCCCATCTTGTGTGGGACTAGGCTGGGAGCCTGGTCGTCTGATATGTTTGTAAGCAGCAGCCAAAGTGGATCAGATTGTACATCTAAGTCAGTGTGTAGTCAATGGAGGGCCTGCCAGGGCTGAGGTGCTCGTAGAGCACTATCAGGCTTTTCATATCGATATAGTTGTATACGATGGATATAATCGTAATATGATGTTTCGAATTGCACTAGATTGACGGTTTTACTTGGGTAGAGACTCACCTGGAACGATGAGGCCCCACTATAATTGACTTTAGATCCAAAGAATTATTATTCCCCACCAAGGTATCAGGCGGGCCTATGTCGAACAATCTCTATATTGTGCTCTTGGTCCAGAAACTTGTGCTCAGATTTGTCGCATTCCAGGTAATGTGATTTTGCTGAGACTTAGAAGGAGCCTGATGAGCCAATGCTACAGTCGTCTTCAGTGAATCAGAAGACTGACACAAAACAAGGATATTTCAATGCTTCTGTCATGATGAGGCATAACCCTCAGTAAATAGCTTTGCTCTGCTCCTCTCGCTCAACTCGAGTCGAGATAGTGGCCTCCCCAAATAGCTCCTGCTTCGGGGCCAAGGTGCAATCCCATGTGCCAGAGGCAGGTTTCGCCCGTTGGCCCCAAGTGCTGAGCATGATCAAGATACCTCCAAGTACTTTATACAGATTAGCTACCAATCAATAGAGGGGAGAATGGATTTATTTATCAAAGCGTTGACTGAGAGTCGCTGTGACTGTAGATCTCTATTCCGATTAAGGCATAACCAGGGGAACTTGCATGCCTATCATTATATTCCAACGCACTCGCATTCTTATCCCTGCTCTTCTATTTTGTGTAAATCGGCTGAGTCTGATCTGTATTCATCGGGTATGAAGAGAAAACAAAACATTCAATTCCTGTAAATATATTTCAATTCTTGAATAGGCTACATCCTTCTCTAATAGTTTGTATCCTTGGTCTCCTGGAAAAGACCAATACATACAACATGGGCAACGGTTTACTTATTAAGCTGTCGCCTCACAAGGTGGTAAGCAGTCAGTCGCCAGGTGCCTCCAGTAGCTGAGCTGCTGCCTGCCTCCGACCTCGTGGCTCCTCTCTCTGGGCTCGACTCGGTGCCAGGCACAGCGGGATAGCTAATTGTCAGACCGAACCACATTCCATCCGTGTAAGAAAACTCCGTAGGAAAAGTGACAAGGACTTCAAGGCTTCAAAGAAGGACTCGATGGGGTGAGAATAATTGCAGAGGTCAAAACTTAACGGATACCTTGAAATCCCACCGTGCTACAGCTATAGCTGTTGTTGGCGACATCCCAGAGGACCTGGCAACGAGCGAAGCGAGCAGCGGGGTCTGGGGCGGAGCCCCAGCCGCCGGAGGCTGGTCCCATTTTCCTCACTCCATTCTACTCCGAACAAGCAAACCAGTGCTATGCAGTCTGAGTATCGATCGGACTAAACAGTTTTTCCGGACGGATAAATTGTTCTGCACAACATGTTTCAGTTTAATGTGCACGCTTCGAGGCCTGCGGTTCCCGCCAGATTTACGGCACGCAGCCAGCCTAGGAACGCTATGCAAGAACCCTGCCAGTGCGCAATTGCGAGATGCCAGTGTACCAGCTCCCAACAAGTGTACGAGTGGTTATATTGTGATATTTCTCAGTTATAGCACACAGACTCTCATTTGATACTTTGATGCTCTATCTAAGTTGCTCCTCTATTGCTAAAAATACTCTGAATGTATCATCTACCGGAAGGGTTACTTGATAAGAAAGCCCACGGTTGATCATGTTCCTTACCTCGTCAGAACTCTCTAGCTGAGAATTAGCCACAATAAAGTCAGGCAATAACTGTGAATACAGCTCGTGACTTCCAAACGATATCACGTTGGAACCGTTTCCATAGCTCCTGGACTCTACACTTCTGTTTATCTCCCCCACGAAGTTGTACTGGCTGAACAACTTCGCACCTTCCGCCCCCACGAACCACTCCCCCACGCTGTCACTGCAGTGTCTGAGAAACCGTTCTTCTATACACGTAATCGCCTAACCCACAACTGACGAAAAGAGGCTCAGACAACACACATCCCAGTCTGATATATAAAGGCAGAGAAGACAGAATTAAATATTTTCCTGATCTGTCAACCTTTTTGGAGTCTTAAAATTCAATTAATCCGGAAATTACCGTCAGTCTGGCTTTGATTGTGGCTTAATTTCCTCCTCTGCAGCAGATAGAGTTCGGACATCAAACAAACGAGCTCGGAGATACTGAACGTGCGCTTGTTATTGAGTCAGTTCTATCCAGGTGCATATTACCGTACTATCTACGTTTTGCTGTGACGCGGATAAACCACTGAAAATTACAACCGATCTCTCGGGTTATCATTATACCTGGCGTCCAGCGTTTGATTTTTTCACCGCTTCATTCACATATTTACAACGATACCAGTAGTTAGCTGGTTTTTGGTGAATTATAGAGTATATCATGTCTAGCACTAGTGTTTTAAAGACGGGTGCCAGACTGGTTGCTAGATCTGGGTTTAGGTCTGGCATCGCGAGAAATGTCAATCGCACTTTTGGATCTCGCACTTTCACATCCAGTAGAGCACGTGGCAACAGCTCAGGATCTGGCTCAGGCCCCAGCTCAGGACCAAATTCAGGCGCTGGTAATGGGTCTAGTTCTACTTCCAGTCCCAGTTCCAATGTCCTCCAGTTGGCAACTCTGGGTGCTACTTCTGTTGCCTTGGGTGCTTCAATCTACTATTTCATTTTCGCAGACGAAGACTCGACTAGAAACGATGATGACGAGGACGGAGCATATAAGCCATTTGTTCCAGCTCCTCAAGCAGTTCCTAGATCTAGAGAGGAGATCTTGAAATCTCTTCAAACCACTGAGAACTACGACATTATTATCATTGGTGGAGGTGCAACTGGTGCTGGTGTTGCACTGGACGCTGTGACAAGAGGTCTTAAAGTAGCTCTCGTCGAGAGGGACGATTATTCTTCTTGTACCTCGTCAAGATCAACCAAACTGATTCATGGTGGTGTGCGATACCTGGAAAAGGCCGTATGGCATGCTGATTATGAACAGTACAAGCTGGTGAAGGAAGCACTTCATGAACGTAAAGTATTTTTAGACATGGCTCCTCATCTTTCGTTCCCTCTGCCAATCATGATTCCTCTTTATAAATGGTGGCAGATGCCTTACTACTGGGTTGGTGTCAAGTGTTACGATCTATTAGCTGGTAGACGTAATCTTGAATCTTCCTACGTGTTAACCAGGGGTAAAGCTTTAGAAGCATTTCCCATGTTGAATGATGATAGATTAAAGGGAGCTGTAGTATACTATGATGGATCTCACAATGATTCCCGAACGAATATCTCGGTTGCTTTGACTGCTCAAGAACTTGGCGCTGATGTTATCAACCATGTCGAAGTAACTGGCTTAAAGAAGGATGCTAATGGTAAACTGATTGGTATTGAGGCTCGTGACTTGTCTTCAGAATCGTCTGGTACATTTACTGTATCAGGAAAATCCGTTGTCAATGCCACTGGTCCATTCAGTGACACCATCCGTAAATTCGACGATCAAAAGGTTCCTGAGATTGTCGTTCCTTCTTCTGGTATTCATATCGTCTTGCCAGGATGGTATTCACCTAAGAACATGGGTCTTCTTGATCCTGCTACTTCAGATGGAAGAGTCATTTTTTTCCTTCCTTGGCAAGGGTCTACCATTGCTGGTACCACTGATGCTCCTTGTGAAGTTGAACGCAACCCCATTCCTTCAGAAAAAGATATCAATTTCGTGCTCAAAGAAGTCAAGCATTATATCGATGGTAAGATTGATGTTCGTAGAGACGACGTTCAAGCCGCTTGGTCTGGCGTTCGTCCTCTTGTAATGGACCCTGCCAAGATGGGTGAAGGTACTCAAGGCGTAGTCAGAAACCATCTTGTGACCCTCTCTGATTCTGGTTTAGTGACAATTGCTGGCGGCAAATGGACCACATTTAGACAAATGGCCCAGGAGACTGTCGACACTTGTATCGACGAATTCAAACTTAGCCCTGTTAATACCACCAGCCAAACTGAACAAGTCAAGTTGGTCGGAGGTGAAGGCTGGACACCTCTACGTTACATTGATCTGATTCAAAAGTACAATTTAGAGCCCGAGGTTGCCCAACATCTGTCCGAGAACTACGGTACTAGAGCATTTACCGTCGCTGAACTGTGTGCGCCTAGCTCCAGCCCTAACCATACCCGTGGAAAGCGTATTGTCCCCTCATACCCTTTCATGGATGGTGAGCTTTTATACGCCATGAGATACGAGTATGCTACTACTGCTGTTGATTTCCTTGCCAGAAGAACTAGATTGGCATTCTTGAACTCGACGGCTGCCTATGAAGCTCTTCCATCAGTGATTGATGTTATGGCCAAGGAGCTAAACTGGTCCAAGGCTAAGAAGGATCAAGAATATGAACAAAGCGTGGAGTTCTTGAAGGGTATGGGATTAAGACAAGATAAACTAGATAATAACTAGGGTACTACACCACCCGCTCTAATGATGTACGATTTATAAAAGCTAGGCATAATATGTAATATAAACAATAGAGGACCATAAAGCTGATATTTAAGTACCCTCGAGTACCAGCGCAGTGTTAGATTTCGCCAAACACAGCTTTTCGGGGTAGTGGAAACATAGCCTAAACAGTAATCAATGTCGATAATTCCATCCCAGTGTTGGACAAGCAAATTGTACTTGTTGGACTGGACCGTAATACCAGAAAAGTCAAACGAGTCGTACCACAGGCGGAAGATCAGAGCCATAGCTAATCACCTAAGCGAAAACGCACCAAGGCAACGCATATGGAAGCTGAAGAGACTCCAAAGATCGATTTGTAGCAGAAGCTTCTAGCTCTGCATTCCCCCAGGCTGTCAAGAGTCAATCTGCCTGTTTATACATCGGAAACTCGTCGCTACGGATCTAACCTGCCTTCACCTAGGCAATATCATCAATCGATTTATCACTCTTTCATCGCTCTGATTATCGTTTTTACAAATCGTCGTCTTTTCCGTCGTCGTCTTAGTAATTTCTTTCATTTCTTTGGCTCCTCCGTCTCAGCTGAGTCATCACCGACTTTTGGCTCACGCGGTTCCTTGGGCCCTTCGCTGATCTTCAAGGTGGGGTGGTTACGAACCACGCCTGACTTAGACAGGCCTTTCCACATCCAAGGAACCGTACTTTGTGGAACAGATATTTCTGCTCGAAACTGCTCTATGAACCCCTCATCCGCTGCCTCCAGCTCTGAATACCGCAAGAACTCCTCTGCAATAGACGCCATTGACCAGAAACTGAGCTTTCGGAGACACGCAATTACCAGGCACGTAACCTGCGATCCGTTCAGACAATGGATATACATGGGAGCTACATCAGAATTGATCATGAGCTCTACAGCTTGCTGAGCCACATCGTGCTGGACAGGCACACCTCGCTTCTTCTTGGACTTCGACTTGGCCTCTCCACACTCGATATGGATAAGTTTAATTGAATTCTCATTTGCAAATTGTACCACCTCGGGGATCTGTAGAGGCTCTGGAGTCAGCGAGACGATAGTTTTAAGACCCAACCGTCTCAAAAACTCCACACTGTGCGGTTGCGGATAGCTCCCTCGATAAAGATTCGGCTGAACCAGGCCAAACCGCAACGGCGCAATTATCCGCTTCTCTCTTGGCGGTCCGCCATCACCAGAATAACCACCACTAGCATTAACAGCCAAAGAAGCCATCTCAGTGCCAACAAACCTGATCCACAGCTCTCTCACTTCTCGACACACATGTACTTATATGCTACTATAAACCGACGATATTGCACTGCAGCTTCCACATGCAGGGTCCATGTGAGGATAAACGGGAGAGTGGTCCTGCCTCCGGCGGCTGGGGCGCTGCCCCAGACCCCGTAGCTCCCGCTTCGCGGGAGGTGCTTGGATCGTACACGATTCTAGCTTCGTGGAGTTCGACTCGAGCGGAGCGAGAGGAGCCACGGGGTCTGGGGCGCAGCCCCAGCCGCCAGAGGCAGTCCCCCTCCCCGTTCGTACGCGAGCCACTCCAGGCCGAAGAATGTACCAGTGCTTCAGAGAGGCTCCGTCGAAGAGGAGCCTGGAGCTGAGAGTGTGAGTATTCCCCAGCTCAGGGGTAGTAAGAAGGGGTGGAGGTGAGATGCACGGCTGATGGGGTTAGATCGAGAGACGATCGCATCGACTCCGCATGCTGAGTCTCCTGTTATCTTCTCTGTTTGGTATTTGCTATTGACTGGGGCTGATTTGGTGATAGGATACTATTTATATTAGTCATTGCTTGATTCACAGCTCATCAGTTGATTTCTAGTTCACAGAAAAATGGATTTTGTTTATGATAAGCTTCAGGTGGCTGCTGACACCCCAGGTACCGCCCTGGGCGATGTTGAAGACCCCAAACCTGCTGACGCTGCTACTGGTGCTACGGAGTCTGTTCAGACTGAAGCTGCGCCTGGCTCTCATGAGGGAAAACAGTCGTCCTCAATTGATATTGCCGCAGACAAGCTCGAGACAGGGATCGAAAACGCTTATACACGACTGTCGAATGCTGCCACGAAAACCAATTGGAGTTCTTTATGGGCTACTGTCAAGAAACAGGGTGAGAATGCCCTCAAGGAAACTTCCAAAGATATCAGTTCTTTCAGACAAGAAGTTGGAAGTTTGATTCAGGAGATGCAAACCTCGCGTGCAACTGCTGCCACCAGTGGTACTGCCGGGAGTGCTCCAGATGCATCGACTGATCTATCTTCATCTCAGGAGACTGTGGTCAAGAAAACACCCACATCTGCTTCTCCTGTTGAGACCAAAGCTGCTTCTTCTTCTACTATGCTGTCTGAATTAACTAAACGAGCCCAGATTTATATTGACACTCTAGATAGAGATTTAGAAAAGCTGGAGAATGCCGCTGGCTCTTATGTGGGCAAGATAGGTAAAGATGTCAAGTCATTTTTGAAGGACGCTGTCACTGTGGATGCACCTACTGCGCGCAATGAGGACGATTCAGATAGCGGTGAAGATGCGCCTCCAGAAATTCTGTTTGACGTTCCTGAGGCGGTACGAACCCAGATCTACTCGACCCGTTTAGATGCTCAGTTGCACGCTCTGCATACCTCTACTCAGCCATTTTTAACCACCACCACCGAACCAGATTATGAGTCGTTTGCTCAAGAGTTCAACATTGATGCAAACACAGAAGTCATTGCCGAAGATCTAGACAAATATAAGCCTCTGCGAACTTTAATGGAGTCTCTAGTGCCCGAAAAGGTCAGCTACAACGAGTTCTGGGCCAAATATTATTACATGAGAAAACAGATTCAGGATCAAGAGCTGAGAAGGAAGCTTCTAGTCCAGAAGGCCTCCGAACAAGCTGTTGATGAAAAAGACATATCATGGGAAGACGACGAAGAAGACAACGAAGAGACTGATGGCACTGTTTCGAAGCAGAAGAAAGGACATGCCAACCCTGCCGCTGCCGTCTCCACCTCGACCTCCACACGCTCATCTACCGACGGTAGCTACGACCTGGTCTCTAAAACCAACTCGACAGTCGACCTGTCCACCGAGACGAAACCAACGTCTACCAGCAAATCCATCGACGAGAAAGACGACGAAGAGGAAGAAGAAGACGACTGGGAGTGATGCCCTCCTCGATGCCTTACAATGCAATGATTACGTGAAAATGATAGGACCCGCCTCTAATAAACTGAGATACTCTACTACACGTTGTGAGGGTCTATGCCTCCGGCGGCTGGGGCTCTGCCCCAGACCCCGCTGCTCCCCTCGCTGCGCTCGAGTCGAGCTTCCACAGTCCCGACAACTCTTGCGAAGCAAGGGCTACGGGGTCTGGGGCAGAGCCCCAGCCGCCGGAGGCAACTTCTCAACTGGTGGCACGAGCACCAGCAGCTAAGACACAGTGAGTGGATAGTAATCATAAAAGTCATAAATATAATATATGCAAATACATAAATAAATGAGATGGTGCTGGCGTGCTTTTAATGTGTTCTGGGTTCTCATGTCTGCGAGGACAGCGCTGAGCGGGGGGAGGGTGAGGGCTCCAGTTCGTTGATGGATGTGCCAACAGAGCCGCTGCGTTCGTTATTTACACTTTGGGAGGTCGTTCTATTGTGGTTTGGAGTGGCGGCGAATTCTGGGTTCACTTCCACGACTGTGAACTTTTTGCCGAGGAGGGTGAAATCGTTTGTTTTACGGATCAACGACACACTTCGCTGGTTGCCTCCTTTCCCGGCTGGCGTTGACTCGCTGGTGGCGTTGTCATCCTCTCGCTGGGGTGACGTGCTTCTAGATCGCTTTGGAATATTCAGCTTGTCTTTTAGTTTGTTCACGGATATGGGGAAGTCAGAAGTTTTCTTGCTGGTCGATATAATCTCAAGACTGTCGCTGATACTGTCGTTATCAGCTGAAATCGTTTGGAAAATAAACGATGATTCTGAACTACGTCTGGCTGCATTGTCAGCCTTAGAGGAAGTAGGTTCGGATGTCTCCTGTTGTGGCTTTTCGTCAGATGCACTGGCCAAGTCCTTAGCAATCTCTCGTTGCGGTTCATTAGCTTGTACCCCGGCACCAGTTTCTGCTGACACTGATTCCGATTCGCGATCTTCGTTCTGAGAGTCTGTATCCTCAGCTGTTGCATTAGATTCAGAATTATCTTCTGTCTTGTCTTCGATACCAGCCTCAAGATTAGGATCTTCGACCTCTTCGTTCTCGCTGTCGAGCTCATCAATATCAATTCCAAGCTCTGTACAGAAATCTGTCTCTACTTGAAACTCTAATTCAAATAGACTATGATAACACTGGAGCCGTTTTCTATTGATGAGACTAGTGTCCAGTCGTTCCATCAACTGCCTGGCAGCAACAGTTACAGATTCCCTCGTTCTCGGCTGGATAGGTGCCAATAACTTCAAATGGCGACCTGATCGGACATCTGCTTCGAGCTCCTTCTCCTTTTCCTCGAGAACTTTGACGATTTTGCCAATTTTACGTTTGACCGCAATTACTCGCTCGCGATGCTTTTGTGAAGCAAGATTGTCCAGGCATGCTTCATCAGCAGCAGCTGCTGCAGCAGCGGCTGCTTCCGCTACTTCTTCATCTACATCCTCAACGGGTTCAGTCTGTCCTTTCAAATCATTTGATGACCTATTGTTACTACTCACTTTGCCTAGCTCATTTAATGACGAGCCCGAAGGTTGGCTCTGGTGTCTTCTGTGCTTCAAATCAGTTCGAGAGTTACTTATTCCATGAATACCAATATGATAAGTATTAAAGGACGAAGCATAGTTGATTTTCAAGATCCAGTCATTCATCTCGGATTTTGACTCAGCAGCAAACCAATCTTTGTTCTCTGAACTAGCCGAAGAAGCTGAACCAACAAAGAACGAATGTTTAGAACGATCAGATAAACAACTAGTTAAAGCGACCATATTTTTAGTGGAAACAACAACGCTCGGATGAAATCCATCGATTGGAACTCTGATAATACTAGTTCCAAGTGTGTGTGAATCAGTGCCTGAACTAACAGGCGTTGTATCCTGCTTCGAAAGCAGAGCTGATTTGACCCATCCAACATCTTTAAAAAGATACAGCTGAGATGCAGTCAAAATAGCTCCCCACTCCTTCCAGACCTTTGTCGAGTACAGAACAAGCTTCGACGACTCTTCCAGGCGATATATAATACCAACCTTGACGATCTTGATATCCACGATACCCGGGTCTGTGAGCACGAACTCCTCTGGAGCCGATCTGTCAATAAACGCCTCCGGTCGAGAACGCTCTGACACCAGCTGGATATACGAACCGTGCACAAACTGGTGTCTCAAATCAAGGAACTCTTCTTTCGACCCCAGTCTCACAAACCCATACTTATCAGTCAGATCCAGCTGCTCCAAGAACTTTGGTCGCAGCAGATTCAGCCTATTATCTAACATCAGCGCATACGGATCCACCAGATCTTTCGCATTTCGAAACGAGGTGTTCCTTCGGTTCCAGGGTCTCCCAGACGGTGATACCTCCTCGTCTGTATGAATAAACGGCGTGTACGTAATATTATCATAAAAGCACTACAATTCGTTAGAAACCATCTATCGCTCCGCGCAGCGGAGCACCACGGGGTCTGGGGCGCAGCCCCAGCCGCCGGAGGCATAGCGGGAGACGGTCATTGTGCCTCCGGCGGCTGGGGCTTCGCCCCAGACCCCGTGGTGCTCGCTTCGCGAGCATGCGTTGTGTGGAGGAACTTACTTCGAGAACGATGTCCGGGACGTGGTCAGAGCGCGAGTTGTTCACGTATTCGTGTTTGGCCATTTTGTGGCGGTTGCTTTTGTTGAAGAAGTCGGTGTGCAGGATGACAAGAGAGAAGACGACGAAGTAGGTCGTCTCGCGGTCAATGTAGATGTTGGGGTTGTTTTTGTGGTAAGTGGTCGCAAAAGCTTCGAGCACTCGGTCGATCTGTTGTGTTTCTTTGGGCAGACGGAAGTGCATGAGGAATTTGCGGAGTGCCATGTCGAGGGGCTCGCCTGAGAACGATTCGTTGTCAATGCACAGTTGTAGGACCTCGCGGTGGAATGGTTGGTCTGATTGCGAGAGGACCGCCACTAATGAGGTGCCCAGAGTGGTGGTTTCTTTTAGTCGAACGAGATACACTTCAGGTGACTCCAATTCGTCGTCGATTATGCGACGTTCCGGCAGTTGTTCTTCGGCAACTGAGCTGAACGAGAACGAGGGGCGTGGGCTGGGGGAGTTCTTTTTGTTGAACGAGATATTGGACTCACTTTCCGACCTCAATTTACCAGTTAACAGAGACCCGAACGATGGACGGGGTAGAAAGCTGCCAGTACTGGTCGAACCGTGATTACTGCTTGTAATGGACTTGTAATCACTGGACACAGACCCTACTGTTTTGCTTCGTGGTCGGTTTGGTGGTGAGAGTTCGGCGTCAACTACTGTGGCTAAACCAGAGTCACTAGTAGTTGGTGAACTGTTGTTTTTGTTACTGTCTATGACCTCTTGACTGGATAGTGATCGCATCAAAGGTACTCTTTTCGGTTTCAGTGTAGCTTCTCCCGGAGATGCATCGGAGTTTGGGCTTGTAGGTAAGGATGCGAAATCAACAGTATCAGCAGTATCTGTGCTTGACAGGTGTCTGGTCTGCCAGGACGGCGAACCAGACGTCGATGCTGACACTGGCGTGTGTGGTGGTAGCTGTGCTTGTGCTACTGATGGGTTGGCCCATCCGGTTCGTGATGCTGAGATTGAACCTGAAGTGGCTGATGCTTGTATATTCATGGGTACTGCTGGTATGCTCTCATTAGTGGCGCTACTAGAGTTGTTGAATGAGAAGTCGTTATCAGGGAAGATCATTGAAATTGTCTTTCTCCTCAATCGTTCTTTGAACGACGGTGGTGCTTCTAGAGTTGGAGTTCCTGCTCCGGAATATGTGCGGGGTTTTTCTGACGAACTCGATGGTTTTGATGTATGTTGATTAATGACGGTGCTGTTGTCGCCAGATATCTGATCCATGATCCCTTGTATAGGACGAAGTGTGGTAGAAGAACTCAGATCTGGAATGCTTTTAGAGTAGAGACTATTGAAAGTTACTTTTTGGACGCCATTCTCCGGTAACTGTTGATACTGTTGGCCCGCAGAGGACGTGGGTGGATTCAGCTGATCTGAATTTCCAAGAGTGATTGCTGGGATCATGAGATCAGATGTAGCGGCGCTAGCAAGAGGACTGTTAACTCGGCTACTGCTTCGACTAGTAGTCTTTTTAAGTTCGCCAGGACTTCCAGGCAGACCACTTGAGGCCAGTTTTGGTGACAAAATAACGATAGAGGAAGTCCTAGAATGTGGTGATGACTGCTGTTGTGAGGTGTGATTCTGGATTTGGTGTTGTGTCTGATACTGTGTATGAGTAGGAGATGATTGTTCTGGGGAGTGTTGTTGGTAGTTGTAGAAGTCAGTACTAGGTAATGCAGGCGACTGAACTGTGCTCAGCGGAGGTAAAGGTGGAGATCTAACACCCGTGGTGCTTGTATCAGCTGAACGGACAGAGTGGAAGGTGCTAGCTCTGGACCGTGATGCTGATGTTAAAGGGGCCGAGTTTCCTCCGGAAGACAGATTATGATTACTGCCGTTATTATTGCTTGATCCCATAACCATTCCAGTGACATCTCTGAGATCCTCAAAGGATTGCCTTACTCTGGACAACAACGATACCACGGATGACGACGCGCCAGGCGTAGATCCCAGGTTCGGTGAACTACCAGGTCTCGCCAACGGCGTCTGAGACAGACCAGTAGCACTATCATTGGGGCTGGCACCAGAACCAGCTCCAGCACCTGTACCAGTAGGATTATATGAATTTGGAGAGAGGAAGCCCGAGCTCGACTGAGAGTGAGATGGGTCATATGGCTGCGGTTGGGACAGAAGTGGCTGCCCTGAAGACGATGAATCCGTCTTGCTGCTGCTTCCATTGAGGCCCAAGGTGGTCTTCAAATCTCTTCGTCGAGAGCCGGACTTGCTGCCAAAAGTTTTATTCCCGGAAGACCCTCCTCTCAATAAAGAGCTGGAGTTTCTTTTCAGAAACGATCTTTTACTGGACTTTGAAGAGGTCGACGAGGACGAAGACGATGAAAACACGGCAGCTAGTTTTTGATGGACACCACTGGCACTCGAGGTCGACGAATACGAAGAAGACGAGGCAAGTCGACCAGTACGTCCGCTATTGTTCCTACCCGTGCTGCCAACACTTTCACTTTTATTGTCTTCAAAAGCCAACAGACGGTCTGTCCCCTCCGACACTCTTAAGCCATCAGTTTCCGAGTCCCGAGCTCCAGTGCCAATTCCCACCCCAGCTCCTACTCCGAGGACAGTTTCAGTTCCAGATCCACTCTCGTTTCCAATGCCAACTCCAGATTCGAGATCTGGAGCAGATCCAGTAGCGAGACCATCTGATATTGGAGACAGTGAAGTTGGTGATGCTCCCTGAGTGAACCCCGTATTAGACGAGGCCAATACTGGAGCAGATGCTGGGTGTGACTGGGACGTCAGAACAGAAGACGTCGGAACAGACGGCCGTGACGACGAGGTCTCGTCTACCGGAACCCGTTTCCGACGTAAAGATATAGTTGGCATGACAGGTCGACCACAGTTGTAGTACCTTTGACGTATCTACAATATGGTAGCAGATCTCTGATCTCAATCCAACGGTCGAGAGAACACTGTTAACAGAAACGGCAATCCATTCGAAAGAAGCAAAATAAAAACAAACAAGGCAAGACAAGAGCTATTCAATTATGAATAGAGCAGGATAAACAGCTATAGATTTGTTAGTTTCCTATCCCATGTTATAAACATCCAACTGAAGGATCCGCATAAACCGCACCCCCGAGTTGAACCTTCAGTGCACTGCCATCTCCAACGGAAGAGCAGATCCAGGACTCTTTCCGCCAAAGCCACTCTCCTACAAGCAAAGTATCATATGCCAAGCACGATTGCCCAGTTGAAAAGTATCGTATCACCCAACCATGTTGCAACGACGCCAACACCGGATCCTTGTAAAGTTCATATCTCCATTCTGACATCCTATATTCCACATACTATGCCCCTGCCAATCCACACAACTCACTTACTCCCAAGCCAATTGCAACCTGGCCAAAACGTGAATCAAAATACTATCTCCTATACAACTCCAGCGTCGTAAAAGCAGATCAACTAACGAGGAACAAGTCGAAGCCGGAGATAACCGTGGTTCTGCTGCTGTTGATGATAGTTAGAGTAGCAGCTGCTCCTGCTGCTCCTGCTTGCTGATGCTCTTCAGCCCACCACCCACGCCCAGCCCGCCTGTGAACACGGTAACCGGGAGACCCCCTGCAGCCCTAACCTGTATGTAATTTCGGTGCCGTGTCGCCAAAGCTGGCATGCCCCCTTCGACCTGTGCTACTGGGGGTGGTGGTCTCTGCCTCCGGCGGCTGGGCTCCGCCCAGACCCGTTGTGCTCGCTTCGCGAGCGACTGATCTTTTGTGTGGTTGTGATTATTCCCCATGAACCTGGCGCTCGCGAAGCGAGCACAACGGGTCTGGGCAGAGCCCAGCCGCCGGAGGCAGATGGGTCATCCCCTATGTTACGGTAGGCTAGAAAGAAATAGAGAGAGCTTATTCCCATCACCCGTGGGTAGTGAGACCCTCTTGTGGGCATTTGGCCCACTTCTCCTGACATCTCCCGCTATCATGGTTGACCCCTGTATCTGCTTCTCTGCTTATGCTTGTGATAGGCAAAATGTGGGGGATTGGCGACGCGAAGTAGACGCGCTCGTCGAGACTGGTGAGCCCATGATACCATCATTATATCTGGGGACTGTGGTGACTTTGACAGCTGGAGTTCTGTCCCAGACCCGCTGCTCCTCTCGCTTCGCTGGTGTCTATGCGCTAGAGTTCCAGGAATCTCCTGCGAAGCAGGAGCCATGGGGTCTGGGGCAAAGCCCCAGCCGCCGGAGGCACAAGTGTTCTCATAATATATATTAAATTAGCTAGGAAAGCTACTCCTCGTCGCGGCCCTTGGAGAGCTTGATTTTGAGAGTAGGAACAGAGGCCTTAGAGTTGCGGTCGCGACGGGCAGGTGAAGGGGCTGACACGTCGCTTTCGTCGTTTCCATCGTCTCCATGAGCCTCGCGGCCGTTAGTGGTGGCTAGTAGTTCGTCGACACCAGGTTTGAGCTCTGTGTATTTCTCGGTCACGATGCTGTCGAGGAAGTCGGCGTCCTCGTAGACGAAGGAGCCTGGCTCGTTGTAGGTGCGGGCGTTCTGGAACATGAGGTCGAAGCTGGCTTTTATTTCATCAAGACTCTTGTATCCCTTGTTTCGGATCTTTTTGCGGATGGTGCTAAGCGCAACAGGCTCTTGGATCAGCACGTAGTAGTCTGGGTAGACGGATTTAGGGGGCAGTTCGGCGAAGATGGCTGAGCGATCGCGGCCAGAATCCTCTTCGACTGAAGAGGTTACTACCTCAATTAGGCTCAAGCCTGCGTCTGCCAGTGCCTGTCGCTGTTCAGGAGTCAGATCGCCGCCTCTTGTAGCTGATGCAATGGCTCCATTGGTTACTTTGACCGAGGTTCTTCGGCTACTGCCATTACGTGTATTAGACCGTTTGTGTTGTCGACCAGACTCTTCATCCTCGTCGTCATCTAAAACATCGTCATCAGCATCATCATCGTCAAGGTTGCTGTAGTCGTTTACTTTCTGGTCTTCATCACCGTCTTCTGGCTCACTAGTATTATCACGGACGCTTCTGCTACGCTTGCGTTTCCTTCGTGATTGGATCTCGATCTCAGCATCGTCATCAGCAGCAGACGGTGTCTCGTCGTCGAGAGGAAGTCCAGCAGCGACACGTGCTTTGCGTTGCTGTAATCTTTCTTGCTTGGCTCTCTTTTTAGCAATTGCTTCTTCGAGGGCAGCGGCGTCGGTGTCAACAGCGTCGAGCCATTGTTCTTCAGTAAGACCATCGTCATAGTAAACGGTCTTTCTTTCACGGGCTCCTCTACCAAGATTCTTTTCTTTGACTGGTTCCAAGTATTGACGAACATCCTGTTGGTATTCTTCAGGCAGCTCGTCAAATCCGTAAAGTCGATCCTGCTTTTTGTCTTTGCCGTACTGACTAGTAGCGGTTCTTTCAGCATCCATCTTATTAAACAATTCGCGTTCTTGCTCCGATCGGGCTAAAATCTCATTGAGTTCATCATCGTCCATTTCATCGTCCTCGTCCTTCAGTTCTTTGCGCAATTCTTCAGCTTCTAACAAGGATCTTAAAAAGGCTTCCTGCTCTTCTGATGTCGACTTGTTATCAAATTTACCAGCCTGAATGACCTTGCCGTCAATTTCAAGTTTTGAATGTGCTCTTCCAAGAATAGCTTCTTCTACTGAGTCTTCAGTAATCAGTCGTAGAATACGGACTTCTTTGGTTTGTCCAATACGATGGGCACGATCTTGCGCTTGTAAATCCTGGTGGGGGTTCCAATCGGTATCGTAGATGATTACAGTATCAGCAGTTTGCAAATTCAAACCGAGACCACCGGCTCTAGTACTCAATAAAAAGCAAAAGTATGGCGAGTTTGGAGCATTAAACAGCTTCAGCAGTTCAGAACGCTCATCCGCCTTGGTGCTACCGTCTAATCGAAGATATTGAATATCACGAAGTCTCAAATAATCCTCCATGATATCCATAATTTGAGTCATTTGGAAAAACATCAAAACTCGGTGGTTTGTCTTGAGGAATTTGGGGAAAATTCGGTCCAGAAGTTCAAATTTGCCAGCCACTCTCCATAGATTATCATTATTACCACGACTAGGATTGATGATGTTCTCCACCTCTTCAAACACATATGGATGGTTACATATCTTACGCAATTGCATGACTCTGTTATTCAAGCCCTTGACGGACATCTTAGACTTGCCACCATCACCGATAAACAGGATATTGTGCTTAAGCATTTGTTCGTAAAGCTTGCTTTGAATGGCAGACATTTTACATTTGATAACTTTTTCAACCTTGTCAGGCAGGTCTTTCTCAACATCCTTCTTCAATCTTCTCAACAAAAACGGTCTTAATACCTTGTGGAGACGTCTAATAATAAGCAGGGTTTCTTCTTCTGTCAGCTCCATCTTATCTTGGCCACCAGTATTAGCAAATGGAGTATTGAACCATTCGTCGAATGTCTTAACCGAATTGAAAATCTTGGGCAGGACAAAGTTCAAAAGAGCCCACAGTTCCGGTAGATTGTTCTGTAAAGGAGTACCAGTAAGAATAAGACGGTGTCTCGAGGTATAATACTGAGTAAGGGTCGAACTGAGCTTGGAATTGGCATTCTTCATACGATGGCCCTCGTCAATAATCATATGAGTCCACTTAATCTTGGCCAAAATCTGTCGATCTTTGATAATATACTCGTATGTCGTCAGAAGTACCTGGAAATCGCCCATTCTGATGATTCCTTGCTGGGATTTACGAGCATTGGGTGGTCCTTTGTATACCACCTTTTTAACGGAAGGAGCCCATTTTTCAAACTCCAGGGTCCAATTAGTGAGAGTAGACAAAGGCACAATCACAAGATATGGGCCAGGTTGTTTCTTGGCTTCAATCAGATATGTGATCAAGGAAATAGACTGAATGGTCTTACCAAGACCCATTTCATCAGCTAAAATTCCGTTCAAATTGTTGTTATAAAGCGACACCATCCATTGTAAACCTTTAATCTGATACTCTTTGAGCTGACCACCCACCAAAATACTTGGCTGTTTAGCAACCTGTTCCTTGATACGATGAGCAACTTCATAGTAATCTATCTTGTCATTCGACTCACCATCGTCAGCAGACGAGACCATAGGCACGCCAGCTGCTTGCTGTTGTACCTTCACAGCCTGTGCCAGCGAGTCCAAGAATGAATTGGTTTGCTTCAACAAATGAGTAATACGAGTATCTTTCGTCTGATCAAGTAGCTTGAGATAAGCATCTTCATCATTGGATCGAAGAGCCTGTAGACGTTGTTTAGCAGTTCGTTCTGATCTCTTCGACTCCTCTCTTTCAATGAAATTGTGCAATTGCGAAATAGACCTGGACATGGCGGTATTACGGAACTTGCGCTGCTGAAAGGACGACGCCACCTCATTCGCATGATTACTGACACTAGAAACATATAGCAGCTGGGTTTCACGCTGTTTCCGCTGTCGTTCCATCCTCTGCTGTAACTCGAGCTGTTCAGTCAATCTCATTTCCTGAGCAGTATGCACCTTGATTCTTCTATTAAATGCTCTTGTCATCATGCTCTCCGCCAACGGATCCGCTTTAGCCCCAATACTGTAAACTATATGCTGACGTAGACTCTTCTGTTTCGTAAGTAGACGTAGCCCCTTGAGTTCGATTACCGCTTTAAGCTTGAGCAAGTCGTCTTCTGGGTTGATCTCATCATCTGGTATGTACTCAATAGATTTCGTATTGATGGTGCCCAGATTTCCCGGCAGATGCTCTAACTCAGCCACTCGACAGGAAAGTCTGTTTCGAATGACCACCTCAGCTTTACCGCCCACCGAGCGAAGCCTCTTCTCATACTGTTTGAACAACCGGTCATAGGACTTCTGAAAGCGCGAGTGAGATGACAGGGGATCCTGTTCCTGCTGCTGAGCCTTCTGCTGTTCCTCGTCCTCTTTCACCTGCTGCTGCAGTTTATCATTAAAATTCTCAGTAATCGAGTTGACCAACACCCCCTGCAACGCAGCTGGCAAGTCCACATTGCGCGACAAGATCTGGAAAGCCTTGATCTGTGCACGAAGCAGGTCGACTTTACTGGGTCCACCTGCTCGGTCACTACCGCTGCTGGCATCACTTGCACCACTGGAACCACTGGCACCCGCGCTCGAGGTCTCAACACCAGCACCACGTGAGTCCTTCCGCAGGCCCTGGATCTTCTCTTCTCGCACTTTATACAGCTTCTGCGAATTGGAGATGTCCTTCAGAATACGCGTGACCTCTGCCAGCTCCGTGTTGGTGTCCTCCCGCGCACCCTTCCTCTTGAGCGCATTCCACCTCTGTCCACTGTTAGCCACAATCCGCGAATCATCGCCTGCTGCCTCCGGCGGCTGGGGCTGCGCCCCAGACCCCGTAGCTCCTGCTTCGCAGGAGAAAGCTGGGACCGTGACGGTTCTCCTCGAGCGAAGCGAAGAGGAGCCACGGGGTCTGGGGCGTAGCCCCAGCCGCCGGAGACACCTCCTCAACCCGTGGAAATAACACACTTACCAGCAGCAGGAGTTTAACCTGTTCCTTGTTGATGGGGATTGGGATCGCAGTAGCAGCGGGAGCTGCGTTGGGAACCACTACAGGCGAAGCTGTTGTGGGTGTACCCGTCGCGACTGCCATGGTACCCTTATTGTGTGTTCCTTCTTTTGTCTTTTTTTACGGTGAAGTTCAGTGCAGATTGAGAACTGTCGTTTACTGCAGTTACTGTGGTTTCGACGTCTGTAGCAGGATCTGTCGCGTTCTCTCGAAGCACGTCTATCTTCCTGAAAAATTAACTAATCCGCAGTGGAAACAGTTTTCTGGTGATAAACGTTCGGCTGCTAATCTACTTGACGAAGTTTATGTCTCGGCAGGTGAATATCGCACGCACGCGTTCGATTGGGATGTTCGATGCTCAGTAGCGAAAATTAGTTTGGTCCAAGCAAGACTCGGCAGATTCTCGTGTTGAAGAATTCGTCTCATGCTCCTCTCTCCCTCATCACAAAGATGCAGTTTGAAATCTGCTGCTGTCACCGCCGCGCGCCTGCCGACACGCTTGCAGGGTAACGGCGCACGTGATCTAAGGGTCTTCAGGGTCTCAGGGGGTGAGGGTGTGCCTCCGGCGGCTGGGGCTGCGCCCCAGACCCCGTAGCTCCTGCTTCGCAGGAGATGGCTGGGACCGTGACGACTCTCCTCGAGCAAAGCGAAGAGGAGCCACGGGGTCTGGGGCGCAGCCCCATCCGCCGGAGGCATTCTGCCAACAGTGCGTTTATATTTCGTGGTATTCGTCGTCCGAGCTGTGGTATTCCTCCACATGCACTCTGGCAGAAGACATAGAAACGGCCGTGGATACAGGTGGGGTGGACGAGAAGCCGTCGAGACCTGCTTGGAGCGCGATCCGGACGTGGCTGGCAGCGGTTCGGCTCGTGAGACGCACGGTTCTGAAAACTAGTCGGAGGAGCTTGCCACAGTAGAACGACATCTCTTTCAGCAGTCCGCGGTAGCTGGAGTCCAGGGCTAGCTCGGGGTGTCGTTGTAGAGCCTGGTTAGAAGTGGTCGGGCCATTGGAGGCGTAGAGGGCAAGCGGTCTCCGGGTGACGGTTGTCACTGTGCCCTCTGAGGGCCTGTATCTTGGTTTCTGGGGTGTTTGTTAGTTTGGTAGTGTGAAGAGGTGGGTGTTGCCTCCGGCGGCTGGGGCTCTGCCCCAGACCCCGCTGCTCCTCTCGCTTCGCTCGAGTCGTGCTTGGGGTGGTCGCAGTAGTGGGACATACGATTTCTTTCATGGCAATTGGCGAGCTCAAAGGCTTCCTTTGTGGCATTTTTGCCTGTGAATGGTGGTAGATGTTGGTTGATGACAGGTGCTGGTCAGTAGCATAAAATTCGCCAGTGAATATTATTTCAGTGCTGGCATGAGATGCGGTGATCACTGTTTATATGCACACTGATAAGATAAGGCAGCTAGCTCTCTGCGAAGGTAAATTTCAGTGGTACGGCTTAAAGCCCTTTCATGTCTGAGCCGTGACTAACTTCTACCAGTCAACTGTCGAAGGACCAACAACTGCTCGAACTGGGACTCTATCCAATGCCAGAACAAAAAACTGTGTCGTCAGTGGCGTCCTCATCTGTAACAGCTTCGGCTGCTACAACCACCATATCAAAGACGAAAAAGAAGCGACCTGACGATTCACCAGAAGTGAAGTTGTCCAAGGGTCTATCACAGACACTGCGACATGGAGCTGAAAAACAAGGCATATCTCTCACAGCCCAGGGCTATGCTTCTGTTTCTGAACTTCTGGCCCACTCAAAATTCAAACCGTATAATTTTGACGACATCAAACGGGTAGTGGACAGTAACGCCAAAAAGCGGTTCACCCTCTCGCCAGTAGAGTCAATTGAGTCACCAGATCCCGACAATCCCAAGCATTGGCAGATCAAGGCTAATCAAGGGCACTCACTGAAGAGCGTGGAAGATCCTGGTCTCAAACCGTTACTAAAATTCGATGATTTTCCGGAAATAGTCCTCCATGGAACCAGCATCTCTGCATGGGAAGACATCAAACAAAGAGGCATCTCACGCATGAAACGAAACCACATCCACATGGCATCAGGCCGTCCAGGCGACGCCCACGTAGTCAGTGGCGTGCGAAACAACGCCAAAGTGCTCATATTCATCAATTGCAAAGACGCTCTAGCCATGGGCATTCCTTTCTTCCTATCTGAAAACGGAGTCATCCTCTCTCCAGGCAACTCCGAGGGCCTCATTCCACCGTCACTGTTCCTGAAAGTAGAGGGGGTATGATTGGAGGTGGTGAGGGTGTGCCTCCGGCGGCTGGGGCTCTGCCCCAGACCCCGTGGCTCCTGCTGCGCAGGAGATTGCGACGATGTCCACGTCCCGATTTGAGGACGGTGAGAGGAGCAATGGGTGTAGGACAAAATCCCTGTTCTAGAGGTGACAGTAGCTACTCTCTGTATAGCTGTTTAGGTCAGTTTCGTGCTTCTGGTGAGCAGTGCATCAATGATCTAAGCTTTTGCTGGGATGTGGACATAGTGTTAGCTCCATTTATTTAACCTAATGACAGCACTTTAGCATGCTTGTAATGATTTTATTTGAATGAGCTCTTTTAACAGTATTTTGGGTCAACCTATATTTACAGTTATATGTCTGACAACGTTCGAGGCATGTACACCAGGATACCAGAGGCCTATTTAAAGGTGGTACAACTGTAAACCCCAAACAGTAGTCCGTCTCCCTCGCATGCCCCCTACCCTCACAAACGACTCGAGCGAAGCGAGAGGAGCAACGGGCCCGGGCAGCGCCCGACCGCCGGAGGCACAACACCCCAAAACGGGCAGTTCAGGGGGGACCCTGATGTGCAGACAGCTGCAACTTTAATTGGGAAGCCGCGTGTGATCTTCACATGGGCCAGCACGCAGCCAACCTAATCTTAGAGTGTCAGTTGGCAAGCGACGTGAGCTCTAACGGTTTTTCGGTATTTGCCAGAAATAGAAGGTTTCTGTTTTGGTTTTTTGGCATACTGTGGTTTGTGTCGTGAGGTGTGGTTTCTGTGAGTGAGGAGACAACCCGGACAGCCTCGATCTCGCAACCATGCCGTTGCCACTAGAGGATGCGGATATATCCAACCTGGACTCGTCCGCTGGTCCCGATGAGTCTGTTCTGTCTATTGTCCATGAGCATTATCTGAAGAGGGAGTTGATAGCTCTTCAGATTGATCGTGAAGTTGCTAAACTCAATGATTTCAAAAATATTGGTCAATTGGGTCCTCCTTTTCTGGAGCACAGCGATCCGAATCATCAGAAGCATGCTACTGGCAGTCGGCGACGACGGTCTTCTTCGAAATCTTCTTCAAAGCGCCCAAGAGCCAGTATTGGAAGGTTGAGTTTGGATGCTGTTGAAGACGACCATCTGACTCCAGAAGAGCGGTTTCCCGTATTAAGGCATTTCTTTACCCATCGGATCAAGACATTCCCCTTTTTAGGCACTGCAGACGACGTAGAGTTTTGGCAGAAGCGGGTCCAACCTTTTATTGAGAGCTTTGCCGAGAAGGACATTTCTTCTACAGCTGATCGTGAAGAGGCCACTAAAAGGAAGCGAATGGGTGTCAAGATCACGAAACTCATTCAATTGTATACCGTGTCTGGAGTACATACCACCCGTCCTGAAGAGCATGATGTCAAAGTACAGACGGTGTCGCAACGTGGTATTCAGGAGGTAGATGGAGCAGATGTGGCTGAAAAAGCTGCTAAGGTTGACAAGTTTATTAATGGCTATCGTCTAAATATAGAAGGAGTGCGT
This sequence comes from Sugiyamaella xylanicola (nom. inval.), assembly GCA_001939105.2. NCBI lineage: Eukaryota > Fungi > Ascomycota > Dipodascomycetes > Dipodascales > Trichomonascaceae > Sugiyamaella > Sugiyamaella xylanicola (nom. inval.). The sequence continues at coordinate 81,924 of MQSX02000018.1, forward strand.
AAAGTCAGTACACGTAAGGGCTTTTTTTCAGAAACCTCATATCAGTATATCATTCAGGCCAATATGGAGGGTGCGCCCCCTATCCATGTAGCACGAAGCTATTCAGAATTCAAAGAATTGGATAGGAAGCTGCATAAAGAGTTTCCTGGCAGGGAGGTTCCTCAGCTGCCTGCTAAGAATAGAGTATCTAGTTTGTATGGCGGTGGAGGTAATCTCAGTGAGAGGGATGCTGGTGGTAGTTCTGCAAAAGGATCTGGAAGCAAAAACGGTGGTGGCAGTGGTAGCGGTGGTATTGATAGTGACGGTGATTTCGATTTTGATGACGACGACGATTTTCTCGATACGGAGTCTGTGTCGTCAGCCAACTCTTCGACTTCTAATATCAATTCAGTCAAGAAGAAGAAAATCAAGACCCCACTTTCGACATTGCTAGCAAAAACTAAACTAGGGCCATCCCAATCACCAAGCGAGGTTCCCAGAGAAAAGCAACGCATCGTACTAAGAGCATATCTACACAAACTAGTTGAAATCCCAAAAGTCACAAAAAGCGCTGCATTCTTAGAGTTCCTGTTCAAAGACCGACTACGAGACCTGACAGCCGCTGAAAAGGCTGATATTGCAGTACGTAAACAGATGGATGCTATCCGTGTGGAAGAACAACTGCGATTTCTCGAGATTGCAAAGGAACGGGCTCGTCTTCTTGAAGGATATATCACCGAGTTCAAACAAGAACTGGTGAAAAAGGATGGATTGGCGATTATTTTCAGAGAATTGAAAACCTATCGACGTGTGGAGGACATGTCACCCAAGTTTCAAAAGTTCATTGAATGGGTGGTGATCGAGCTCGCTGCGACACTGTACCATATATTTGTAGCTCAAGACAGCTCACCCGAGTTCTTTTCTCAGGTTCGGCGACTGCACACTCTCATGCCGTACGCTGTATTAAAAGGTATTCTACGAGTATCCAACCCAGTGGCTGTGATGAAGGGGCTTACAGACCTGTTTCTCGCGCAACCCTTTGGCAAACGGTCGCTGATGCAGAACCTCATGTTGGTGGTGCTGGCTGACGATATGAAGGCGCAGGACAAGCTCGTCAACGAGATTCGCAGCAAAATGGCCTATCCAGAACTATGCGATGTCTTTGAAGAGTATGTCGAGGCAGAGCCCGAGGTTCATAACTACGTGCAGAAACTAAGCCAAGAGACCGGTACAGACTTGGTGATGCAAATATACCGTGTCAGCGGCGAGTCATTTGGCAATCCATTACCCCATGACCAATTACAAACTATTGAAGGTTGGTATAAAGACTGGACGGCCAAAAAGAATCATCAAAAAAGCAAGAGCCAGAGTGAGAATAGCACCAGCTTGTTTGAAGAGTCGTCTGAAGCAGATTCATATGAACAACTGAAAGAACTATATACACTAATCGTGCGCAAACGTGATAAAGACATGATGCAGTTGTTCTGGGAGGATAGCATCACAGTCCAGTTTCTGAAAGAGCTCATCACCGTCTTCTATGGACCGTTGATCCAGGTATTCCGCTCTGCGAAAATATACGAGTCAGTCGGGGACCTCGAGAAGTTCATGAGCGATCTCATCCGCACCGTCCATAAAGCAGAGGCAGAATCACTAAGCGCAGACCCGAACCAGACCGTGCAGCAGTTCATAGACCTGTGTAAACGGCACCAGAACATGGTCATCAAGTTCATCAATGAAGTGTACATCAACGACAACGGCCTCTTCGACGGCATCCTCGTCTGGATGAGCGACATCATCGAGTTCCTCCGCAACGGCCCCGTCGAGCCCCTCAACCTCGTCTCTCTCGTCGAACAAGCCCACGACCAAGGCGTGATCTCCATCGACAACATCGCCGCCGAAATGGACGCCATCCAAGAGTGGATTCGCGCCCGCCGCGAATGGCGAGACCGCCGCGTCGAACTCGAAAAACAGACAGCCGGTGCCACCGCTGACACACAAGCCAGCGCTGTCTGGGACGCTGCCCTGCCTTCCGGCGGGCTGCTGGACGGAGCAGCCTTTGGACTTTCAGGGGTAAGTGTCCATGCCTCCGGCGGCTGGGGCTGCGCCCCAGACCCCGTGGCTCCTCTCGCTTCGCTCGAGTCGAGCGTCGAGGTCCCTTTGCTAGCGAGGTTTCCCAGTTTTGCTGCGGCCGTAGACGCCCGACTCGAGCGAAGCGAGAGGAGCCACGGGGTCTGGGGCGCAGCCCCAGCCGCCGGAGGCACAACCACACAGAAAGCAGTACTAACGTAGCAGGACGATATGGCTCAGTACGACCCAAATGACGAGAGTGATAGCGACGATGGCGGTGAGGACGGGCGGAAGGGACCACCTGCACGACCGGAGCTGGTGGAGACTCCGAAACTGCTGCAGCGGTTTCATGACGCGCTTGTGCTGGTGTTGAGAGACGAGAATGTCAGGCCGGGACCCTGAGTTGTTTGGCAGACGAAACGATCTCCGTGCCTGAAACTCTAAAATGGGGTTTTTCCGAAGCCTGCAGGGTGTCTGGCTGCTTGGTGACGTGGGTGTCCATCGCCGTTGACTCGCGATCGGCCCTGTATATTTGTTACGTGCGCCAAACCTAATATGAATGTTTAATGTAAAAGTTTATCTAGCATGAATATATTTCTAACAACCGCCACAGCCCGAGGCGCGCTTCGAATACCTTCCTCAAGGCCTGACAAGCTAATTCCTACCACTACATACTCACATACCCCTTCTCTGGAACTTGTTCTCTATACTACCACAAACACTACTATCTCCAAACTGTATCTTAAATTTTCACAGCCAATAGAGTCAGATAGAAAAAAGACACACGGGAATGCGCTATCACCAGCTGCCTGTAGGGGTTCCATCTTTTCGCTATGACGTAGCCCGTGTACCATGACGTATAACGTAGATAGGAACCGTCACTTATCGGAAAAATGTCTATCACCACTCTTTTGGCTAGCCAGGAACCGTTATATGCAGGTCCATCTTTTTTTGACAGGAGCTGGCTGAACCTAGTGGCAGACCGCGGCCTCCGGCGGCTGGGGCTCTGCCCCAGACCCCGTGGCTCTTGCTTCGCAAGAGACTGCTGGGACCGTCGACGTAACGACTCGAGCGAAGCGAGAGGAGCAGCGGGGTCTGGGGCGGAGCCCCAGCCGCCGGAGGCTGCCCGTCCAACCTGCACTGCTACGTAATATCCGCGAATCAGGCAGGAGGTATTAGACATTGGTATTTATGCCGCTGGACTTGGAGTTTCGAGAACGTCGCGCAGGTCTCAGTTTGGGGCTTGACGTCAAGACATGCGTTTTCCGCAATGCGTCGTCATCGAGGCCGGATTATCTTTTATCTGCACTAGGGTATTCTTCCTGGTGAGGCAGTTCATATATTTTCTTCATGTGCGAAGGTGCTGCATGTTTCGGACGTCTGTTTCGCATGGGACGCTGGGCAGCAGCTGCTGCTGGCTCGATCTCGGCTCCTGCCAGACACCCGACAGTTCTGCCGCCAGTGCCTACACGTACGTAGCTGTTTGCAGGCCGAGAAGCCATGCGGTGACGCCAATAATAGATGAATATAGAAGTCTGTGTAATATTCTGTAATATCCTATAGAATCTTGTGTCTGTTTCGAACCGGCAACTGCTGGTCGCGTGTGCGTGTGCAATAATGCATGCTCTCTGCCTACGCTCTGCCAACCTTATACGCTGTCGACTCTACTGACTCTCTCTCTCCCTCTCTCTCTCTCCGTCTCCAGTCTGCCATGCCAGATTCTCTCTACCCTTGCTATTAAATCCTTTCTGCCTGTCTACCAGTGTGTCTGTCAGCTCTCCCAACAGTTCGATGGACGAAATCAGCCAGCCGGTTCCTCGTCTCGCGGACAGACCGACGACCTCGGCAGACCCGTTATCATCCCAGCAGGACAGTCAATCTGATGCCCATCACTGATAATAGTCAGACCCTGGATATTCCCGGCTGATCTGCACTTTTTCACAATGGCTGTAAACAGCAATGATCTGTTTTAAACCGAAAAGCAAAACAATAAAAAAAAAAAAAATGATGAGGACATCAGAAACCCTAAACCCCAATCTCTATTAACTGCAACGGTAGGAGAGAAAGAGAGATAAGTGTAGCAGTGATTAGACAAACAAAAAATATATATATACATGTACAGTGCCCACGTCTCTTGTCTGAAAAAAATACCAACTAGTATATCATTCTTACAAGTGCGAAGTCTATTGAACTCATCTTTGATTATTAGAAACGAGTTTATCCAGAAAGTCGCAAATAAAAGAACAATTCAAAAACAGCAGCGTTTGTTCTCATCTTCACCACTACGATCGCATATCAAGCAACTACAACAAGACCAGCAGTCCAACATGTCTTCTTTACAAAACATCTCTCTTCCCCAAGGGCTACACGCTCTCACTGCTCTCAACGAACACAGAGGCCCCTCTGCGCCATCGTCAGACGGCACCAGAACCCCCCAAAACTACAACAGCATGGACTACTACATCAGCCGGCCCAGCAGCAGAAACAGCATGCGTGCCAAACAGTACGCTAAGACCTTCCGAGTCGCCATTGTTGGCTCCGGTAACTGGTAAGTACACACATCCACACTCCACAGCACTCTCACTGCCGCAACCCCACTCCCGTTTCCACTGCTACTCTTCCTTCCACGAAACAGTGCACTGTGTCCACTTTGTTGGGACGGTGATGTTGGGTGGATCTGGGGTCATTGGGGGGAGGGGTGTGCCTCCGGCGGCTGGGGCTGCGCCCCAGACCCCGTGGCTCCTGCTTCGCAGGAGATTGCGAGGACCGTCGAGGCAACGACTCGAGCGAAGCGAGAGGAGCAGTGGGGTCTGGGGCGCAGCCCCAGCCGCCGGAGGCAGAGCCCAGAAACAGGAACTGGATACTAACTGAGTGTTTAGGGGTACTACTGTAGCCAAGATTGTTGCTGAAAACACCAGTGAGAACCCCTCGTTGTTCCACGAGGAGGTCAAGATGTGGGTGTATGAGGAGCAGATTGATGGCAAGAATCTTACTGAGATTATTAATACTGAGCATGAGAATGTCAAGTATCTGCCCAAGATCAAGCTTCCTCACAATTTGGTGGCCGTTCCTAATCTTCGTGAGGTTGTTGAGGGTGCTGATATCGTTATTTTCAATATTCCTCACCAATTTTTAAAGAACATCTTCAAGCAGCTGGATGGCATTGATTTCTCAAAAGCTAGAGCCATTTCTTGTTTGAAGGGTTTGAACGTCAATAAGGACGGTGTCACTCTATTGTCCGATTATATTGAACAGGAGCTTGGTCTTCACTGTGGTGTTCTATCAGGTGCCAACTTGGCTCCCGAGGTTGCTCTTGAGAAGTTCTCAGAAACCACTGTAGCATACCCATTGCCTAAGAACTACTACCCTGGTGATGTGGATGAGGACTTGTTACAAGTTCTTTTCCAAAGGACCTATTTCCACGTCCGTACCTCTCCTGATACTGCCGGTGTCAGCATTGGAGGTGCCTTGAAAAATGTCGTTGCCATTGGTGCTGGTCTCGTAGAGGGTTACGGCTGGGGTGATAATGCCAAGGCCGCCATTATGAGACGTGGTCTCATGGAGATGGTCCGTTTCGGTATCACCTTTTTCCCTGATTGCAGACCTGAGACTTTTACTGTAGAGTCTTCTGGTGTTGCTGATTTGATCACCTCATGCGCATCTGGCAGAAACGTCCGGGTTGGACGTGAAGCCGCTCGTACTGGCAAGCACGTTGATGTTGTTGAGAAAGAGCTTCTCAATGGCCAGTCTGCACAAGGTATTGCCACCATGAAGGAGGTTCACGAACTGCTCACCAACAGAGGCATGACTGAGGACTTCCCACTGCTAATCGCCATCTACGACATCTGTTTCGGCGACCTCCGCATCGACGACCTCCCCAAGGTCCTTGTCGACGGACCCTCCACCCAAGCTGCCTCCAGACGTAACAGTGTTGGCGACCCTGCTCACCAATGCGCTGCCGACGACGCTGCTAAGCTATAAGACATCCCATACACACATCCACATATATATAATCGACTGGCTCGACTTTAGTTTTTATTTGTTAATCTTCTCTAATGCAATTCGTAACACATGAACTGATGGATAAAATGCTCTAGTGGCTGGGGCTCTGCCCCAGTCGTGGAGACTGGTTGTATCCTGACGATAGTTCCATCATCAAATGGGTAATAGAGCGTAATTGCTAATTTGGAGAGCCGTTTAGAGTATCTCCCCAGTGTCTGCTTTGCCTTACGACTATCGGACTCTAAGGTGTCTTCTCTGGTTGAGTCTGAGCTGCCGCTCACTGAAAGCCTGGACTTACAAACTCAGCAATGGAGTGTTGGATTTCTGGAGGTCGCAATTAGTCGAGGCTTCGTTGCTCGCGAAGCGAGCACAACCAGGTCTGGGCGGAGCCCAGCCGCCGGAGGCAGTTGGCTTGAGCGACGTGAGAGGGACTCAGCAAGCGGAGACATTGTTTCTGAGGTAATAAATAGTTTATTAGGGGGATTAGATTTGCATGCTGAAGGAGTCTTTGGCTTTCGCCTTCTTTTCCATTTTGACGAAGTCGTCTTTCTTCTCGATGTTGGCGGTGATGAAGCTTTTGAGGGTGTCGAAGGGTGACTGGCGGAACGTTTTTTCAGCCAGAACTTTATTGAAACGAGATATTTCTTCCTTGACCACCTTTTCGTTTTTCTTCGAGCTCTTTTTAGGATCTATGAGTTTGGGTTTGGCCTGGATATACCCGCTTGAGGAGACAATGGTAGCCTGGTCTGACGAAGTCCCCGCGGCGTCCTTGCTGCCCTCCGAGGCTATTGGTAAGGATGATAACAGGTCAGACAGATTCGACGACAGGTTAGACTTGGCTTTGCGTTTCTGTCGTCGCACAGACGACTTCGAAATGCCGCTGTGTGTAGACGCTTTTAAGCGGTCATGCAAACCGTCTCTCTTCTGGTCTCGCTTCTCCTTCTTAGTCGTCTTCGCTTGACGCAAAAACGGGTTGTCCTCCCTACTTAGGACACTGACAACGGGTTTAGATATGCCTGCTGCTCCCGGCTCTTCGGGCTTCTCGCCCTTGGTCTTCTTCTTCCGTACCGGTGCCTAACCTGTTAGTATGGGTCCTAATTTGCCTCCGGCGGCTGGGGCTACGCCCCAGACCCCGTGGCTCCTCTCGCTGCGCTCGAGTCGATACGCTACCAGTTTAGAATGTTCCTCCTTCTAGACACGGCAAATATACTGGCTGTCAGCACCTGAAGAACAACTATCGGTCCTCGATTCTCATATTTGCGGGCACCACCGACATATCGACTCGAGCGAAGCGAGAGGAGCAACGGGGTCTGGGGCAAAGCCCCAGCCGCCGGAGGCACACACCCCCAACGAGTGTATCCACTGCTTACCATTTGAATCTTTGACTGACTCTGGTATGTGTATAGTTTAGGAGATGATATTTTATATGCGATCTACGGTGAAGATCAGCAGTTTTTACGATCTGCAAAAGATAGCGATAGCTGTATGTTGTTGTTTCGGTCCTTGTTTGGCCTGTGGTTTATAAATTACGTCCTCAGCTCGGTAATGGTTTATTATCCAGTATCTGTATTCTGTGGCCATTTTCTGTTTTAACTGATTTGTTTGTGGTTGTTTTGTTGGTTGGTTACGTTACTCCAGCGCTTGCTCCAAGAGAATGAAGTGCACTCTATTCGATTAACGGACGCTAGCAGCCAGCCAATCTTGTCATACTTTTAGCAGACAATTTATCGTCGCATGTTCTGAGATCAAAGACCAAGGAGCTCAGAGAGATAGATTGAACCCGTCTGATTTGATCTGCGTCTGGTTTGAAAATGAATTCTTCTGTTTTACAGTCTTCTTTCCGCCATCTGGCCAAAAATGCTGTCCGCAGTACCGGACACTCTACCACTGTTCGTTCATTCATGTCAATGAGAACCCCAGTATCCACAAGCAACAACATCAGACGTGTCATGGCGCAGTCCAGTCCATTAATGAGTGTACTTCGTCAGACCAGGGCACAGCCAATGGCCTTGACTGCTTCTAATATTATGAGAAGCAGCCTGTTCCACTCTGCGAGAGTTGTCAAGAATAGTGAGAAGCCTGTTGGCGCCAACACCGCTAGTTCAGCTGCTGGCTCCACAACCTCCTCACCATCGTCAGCTAATGACCACCCTCTTACATGGAACGAGTTTCTTGCTCTTCGTATCAAGCGCAGAAAGATCAATGTGATCTCCTCTGTCATCACTACATTTGGAGGTATCTTAATTGGATGGGGTGCTGTTGCCAACGTTGAGATTGATCCCACTGCCCTCATTTACGGATTTGATCCAATTAAGGTCCTCTCTGTAGCTCTCATTGTCAGCGGTGGTTTAGGCTACCTGGCAGGTCCCACTCTTGGTGCCCTTGTATTCAAGGCCTCTATTAGAAAGCAGTTTGGCGCCTTTGTTCGAAAGGACGTCGAGTTCCTGCGTCACATCAAGCGCAACAGACCCGACCCTAGAAGCCAAAGCTACACAAACCCCGTAACCGACTACTACGGCGAGAAAATCGGCTCCCTCAGAGACTACAGACGATGGCTGCGTGACGGCAGAGTCTACCGCAAGAAGACTGAGACCTTCCTCTGAGCCTGCTCAAACCCCGTATAATTTATGTAAATATTTATCCATTCCATAGCTCTAGTGGGTTGGTGACTGCCTCCGGTGGCTAGGGCTCTGCCCCAGACCCCGTGGCTCCTGCTTCGCAGGAGATTTCGCGGCGTGCGACGTTCTAGGAATCAAAATACGGCCCCTGACGGTGTTAGAGGGCATATCGCAAAATCTGATGCTCAGCTCACAGAGACTGAGTGGGCTCTCGACGCCCTCCTCGAGCGCAGCTCGAGGAGCTACGGGGTCTGGGGCAGAGCCCCAGCCGCCGGAGGCACAGCGAGCAGATTAGTAAAACCGTTAAATGGATTAGATTATAGCGAGAGCCTGTAGTTTAGGCGTTGACGGTGGGGAACTCCCAGACGGGGGTGTCGGCCTTGAACTTGACACCGAGCTCCAGCAGGGTGCTGAAGGCCTTGGAGAAGTCTTTGAAGAAGAGGTCGTTGTCGTTAGCGTACTTGACGACCCACTTCTTGAACTCCTTGTCCTTGACGAGAGCGTAATCGGCGGGCAACATCATGAGCGACTTGGTCTTGTCATCCTCATATTGTTTAGGACCGTCCCACTTGCGGACGTGCCACTTTTCGTCGATGAGGAGCTTGAAGAAATCGTTGGTGAAGACGGTAGGAGAGAAGGTCCATGGGCCATCATATCCAGAGTTCTGAGTGTGACATCTGCCAAGAGCGTGAGCACCAATCAAGGCAACGATTTCTTGGTCATTGAATCCCATACGGTAGAAAATAGTACGAATGTGGTCTTGTTCTTGTGAAGCATCGGGCAAACGTCCATCAGGGGCAGTAGCACTCTCGGCCAAGTCAACACGGCCAGCTCTCCAGGGAATGGTGGGACCACCCAATTCTTGAATGGCAACAACACCTCCTAAAGTATATAAATCTCCATGAGACAACCAAGGGAACTCGTCGTGGATACTCTTCAAGAACTTGCGTCCATTATCCAAACCAGCATTGGCACCATAACCGATCTCCTTAGCAAATCTCATGGTACCAGCACCGGAACCACCATCGGCAGTGACCTTGCTGTAACTGCCTGAAGCGTGCCAGGCAAGACGGACAAGAACAGGTCCATAAGAACCATCGTCATACTCATCATCATCAACCAACTTTTTAGCAATGGCTTCATAGACCTTCTTGTAATCGTCAAAAGTTTTGATACCAGCCTCCTTGGCCTTAGCATCCTGCTTACCACTGCCACCAGCAAAGTACTGAGTATAACCATAATAACCAGCGGCAGCAGCACCCAAAACAACGGCAAAAGCGCCAAATCCACTTCCACCAGAGCTTCCACCAGCACCAGCTCCAGCACCGGCGCCAGCGCCAGCTCCAGCATTGGGCTCGACCTTAGGCTGCTCGGGTTTGGGCTTGGCAGCCTCTTGGGCTCTGTGAGCAGTTCTCGAGAACTGACGAACAGAAGCGGCACCGAAACGCGATCCAGAGCTGCCAGCGAATCTGCCGGCGCTAAGAATATTTCTCTTCAGAGGAAGCTTAGCAAGACGAAGAGAGGACATCTGACCATTGTTAGTATATTGAACGGGTGGGGGTTGTGCCTCCGGCGGCTGGGGCGCTGCCCCAGACCCCTTTGTGCTCCGCTTCGCGGAGCGTGCTAACAGGTCGCCAGCAAGCTGATGGAACAAAGAAAGGTCATTGCATCAGACAATGGAACGAATCATCCAAGAAATCAATTCACGAACCTGCTAGAACGCATTTTGGTGACCCCCGCGCCCGACTCGAGCGCAGCGAGAGGAGCCACGGGGTCTGGGGCAGAGCCCCAGCCGCCGGAGGCAGCACCCAAGACAAGAACAAAGCAATTGACCTACCTTTTCCTAATAATTGTAATGTTTTCGAGGTTCAAAGTCCAAAAATGTCAAAATGAGTCTCCTGAAACACAAAGTCCAGAACAATTGAAAACAAACACACCACGATTATCGTCGACCCCGCCCCACCTATTTATACCCCTTCTGTCGGTCGGCTATTGGGTCTGGAACTACAAAGGATATTTGGGTCCAGCCCTATCGACCTGCATGCTCGTGCCCCCTTTTGAGACCTCGCCCTGCAGATTCCTGCTTGATTTTTAATAAGCTAACATTAACTTGGCTCTGATAGGCCGCCGTCAGCGTGCGGCTGTTTTCACAAGGCGGGGTACTTACCGTCACCCAACCCTACCCAGGGGGAGGGGCTCGCGAGGGGTCGCTTGTGCCTCCGGCGGCTGGGGCTCTGCCCCAGACCCCGTGGCTCCTCTCGCTGCGCTCGAGTCGGGTTTCGGGGTCTCTTGCTATTTGAGATTTTTGGTTGGTTTGTGGTTGGAGATGTATTGGGTTTATGTTGGACTGAAACTGCGGTTGTGCAGGTACCTCATGGAATTATCAGCTGTTTGGTAGGAATATCTGGACGAGGGTTATCTTCAGAAGACAGATACGAGTCTTTCGGTTCGCCAGCTAAGAGTAGGAGCATATATGGCCACGATACCTTGGAGAGAGTCAATGGTTCAGTTTATGTGGTCACACAAGGTATGGGGGTTATTAGAAATTTCAGTCATGTGACATTGATTCACAGTGTTTATCTTTTACTTGATAGAGGCATCTATTTTTTTGAAGGTTGCCAATTGTCTAGGAGAGAGCCATTGCACATTCGTGAAATGTCGTCGGTTGAAACTATTTTCGATAGCTTGCAGAAGGCATCTGTGGAGAACCTGAAAGTCAAGGAAGAGATCAGGGCCGCTGTGGATAAGGTCGATGATGCTAACAGGGTCTGCACGAGAGACATTGCTAGGATCCATACATACAGCCATCCAGGCGTAAGCATAGATCCTGTGGACTTTCTGACTGGTATAGAGAAGAAGCTGGGCATGTCGGTAGCAGTTTCTCAGCTTACTATTGGAGAACTCAAGACAGTTGTTTCGAAATATCCGTTTTACAAGTACAATGGCATGTGGACACATGCGATGCAGAATGTGGTTTACATAACATTGATGAACCATGTCATCAAATCATTGAGCCTTGATGACGACGTCATTACATTGCTACCCCCAAAAGCTGTCACTTCTTTGATTGGTTGCCCCTTCGAGGCAGATTTTGAAACCCCACCTGACGAGTTCCACCTGACCTGCGACGAGTACTTGCAAGCAGTTATCTCTGTGTCCAACGAGCTGGCCAGGTTCGCCGTCACTTCTGTCACTGCAGGCTTTACCAACTTTCCCAGGAAAATCGAGATATTCATCAAAGAGATCCAAACGTCCTTCATGGCTCTCAATCTCAAAAATGACTCTTTGCGTCGCCGTTTCGACAGCCTCAAGTACGATGTCAAGAAGGTAGAGGAAGTGGTCTACGACCTGGCAGTTAGAGGTGTATACAGCTAACTGTCTTCTTCCCGGAGTGCCTCCGGCGGCTGGGGCTCTGCCCCAGACCCCGTGGCTCCTGCTTCGCAGGAGTTGCCGGGGCCGTCGACGGGACGACTCGAGCGCAGCGAGAGGAGCTACGGGGTCTGGGGCGTAGCCCCAGCCGCCGGAGGCAGAGTGGTTGCTAAAAATCAATTCTATTTATTAATGTTAATTCAACTACATAAATTCGTAAAGTCTCTTTGTCAATGTCCAGGAGCCATGAAAGGCTTGCCTCAGAATCCAGCCAAGGTCTGAGTGAGACAGCCTTTGGCAAATAGTGCCTCGATGGGTGATCTGGCTGTGAATGCTTTCTGGCTCCGCAAAACGCCAATGGTCTGGATGACCCAGTTTCTCACGTCGCTCGCAAATGCGATGGGACGGATCACCTTCTCTGCAATGACACCCATGTCCTTGTCGAGAGTTTCGAGGAGTCGTTTGGTGTCGATAGCCAGTTCTGTCAGTTGTGGATCTGACACAGCCACTTCAAATATGCCCTTCATAATTGGCCTGCACTCTTCTAGGCTTTTATAGGCTTCTCTTGGGGGACATGTCGCACTCTGATACAGAACATTCTCAAGAGTCCTGGCTGCGACAAGCTGTATTCTTCTCCTGGCAACTTGCATGCTGTGTTTGTCACAGGAGAGAAACAGAGGGGCTCGAAGCAAATCAAATGCTATCAGAAGGTCTCCATAGAGTGGTGAAGGTGGTAGATTGTTCATAATCATCGAATCCCGAATCGGGTCTTCTCCCAGGTAGGTCGGGCTATAGATGCTGCTGCAACTGCTGAATCGTTGGTTGAATTCGGCTATGCTATTTCCAGATGGTACGGTTTCTGAGTTTTTGTAAACTGCTATAGCCGCTGTAGCTTTGACGTCCAGGTCTATGTCTTGTGAGATACTCGTGTCTTCTCCAAACCCACCGTACGATATTTTGGCACTGAACAGCTCCATAATCGTTTCATTCTCATTATCCCAGTTGCCAAGATCGCTAATAATTTCCTTGGGTGGAATTGAGACCTGGACGATGAATGACCGAGTCTGACCAGAGTACAAACTTCCTAATTTGACGGTCTTAAAGTCCTGTGGCTGAAAACTCCGTGTGGAGTTTGACTGAATGGGACGACCGTCAATCCCTTGTAGGACTTCGGTTTTAATTGCTGGTTCAACTCCACTGACGCTGGTAATAGACGTCTGGTTTTTGGTGGTGAAGTGAATATCAACCCTGCGGTGAGAGAAAGACTGATCAGCCTTGAACCTTGATAATACGCACTGAGAAAATTCAGACCATTCTCGAGCATAGAAATAGGTTCCTCCAGTGGCTGATGAGATCCTGGCTAGTCCATCGGGAACATGGTCGATTGTCACACCAACAGTGTGTACTGAAATTGATGCGGAGTTGAAATTGTTGATAATCTCGTCAAATGCCATTTCATCAATCGCGGCACTACTGGAATCGTTCACAATAAATACGGAAGAGATAGGGCGTGCTTCTTGTCCTCTAGAATTCACCAGATCGCTGCATACACGAAGAGCTCCAAACAAGTCATTCTTGGTACCTCTACTGCCAGAAGGACGTATTCCACTAATAACATCTTTCCAACCCATCCAGTTCCTGTCAAAGAACTGGCTTTTCCTCAGAATCCCGAGGTCAGTGCTATATAGTACAACTGACATTCTATCGAATCGGTCCATCGTCGCTAGCATGGAACTCACACAGTCACGGAGAGTAGAGAACTTTAAATCCTCCACAGCGAATCCGGTCACTGGCAATATAAGCACTACATCGACAGGTGGTCGAACACTTATTGGTGCTAAAGGCGAAAACGTACTCGAATCAGCCAAGGACATTCGTCTAAACTCCTGACGACTTGTTATGTCACTGTGGACGGGGAAACTTAAAGTTGGGTCCAAGAGAGCCGATCGCCAAGCATCAATAATTGCTGGGTTTTGTGATGACAAATACAGGTCTGGGAAATCTTTCGAGTTCAGTGACAGATGAAGCATTGTTCCGTTGTCTGTTACTACTGACACTGATCTCAAATGTCGCGAAACATCGACTGTGCCTTTTATCCGCAACTTTTGCCCGGTCTTATCTGGATCGTTTTGATCTTTATAATCGCGAGTCAGAATTAGAAGGCTTGGGTATAAGTAACATGTGCTTACTTGCCAACTGTTTAAATCTCGAGAGATATGAAATTCATCATACAATCTTAAAAACCCGAGCGTATAGACGTCCATTTTGTTTCTATCCATAGCAGCTTTGGCTAACCTTTTGGTGATTTTGCGCCCATTGTCAAGATCTTCTGAAGTACGCTTGTATCGCACCTGGGAAGAATAAAAATCATCAGGTACCTTGACAGTCACCAAGCAGCTGACATATTGCTCGGAGTTGGACATCACAATCTTTTCGAGCTCCGTGTCAATTGAGATGGATGGGGCTGCTGGTTTTAGAACAATCGTATTAGAGTTGTTGTTGTTTATTGCTTTTTTAACCGGAGCCTTAGTTGGCACTTTTCTAGAAAGCTTTGGAGCATCTGATGATTGAGTAGAGATAGACTTGAAGCCGTCACCATTTCTTATTTCTAAAGTAGGGATTTTCTTCAGTTTAAAGTCATATCCAACTTCCCTACGGGGTGGACTAGCTAGGTATGATGATGGACTACCATCAGTTGCATTTGAACTCTGGCCCGATGGTGTGAGGGGTGGAGGAGAGCCAGCTGACAAAGGTCCTGAAAACGACTGTTGCTCTAGTGGTGAGGCAGGAATTGTTTCTAATGTGTAGTTCCTATATGGCTCATCATAATCGACGTTGTAAGTGTGAAATTTGGGCTCCAGCAATCTCTCTCGAATGAGATCATGATAAAGGTCACTGTCATAAGGCATGGCTATCTCGTCACAAGTTGGGCAAGCAGGCATTCCTTTCTCGGGATCTTCAGGAGTGACAAACTCCATATCTATCAAATACTTCAGGCAGTGAAAATGTGCGACATGGCCACATAGAAGGATCACCATCTGCTCATCATCCAGGAGGTACTCCAAGGGGTCTTCACAGAAACAGCATTTGGCTCCTTCCAGTGCTGAACCAATGTACAGAGTATTACTCGCTTTATAGATGTATGGGATTACTTTTGGGGGTGTGTTGGGATACTCCTTTTTTCCCTGCTCATTAGAAGAGGTGTCGATTTCAACAGGTGGAGAGGCTCGTTTGGCGATTTTTAAAGGTGCGACCTTTGGAAACGAATCAATGGACTCTGGAATTGGAGACGTCGCCGTTGATGAAGATGATGACGAGGTAGATAGTCTTTTGATCTCAGAATTTGGTTTCACTACAATCCTTTTGTTCGTTATGGAGGAAGTAGAGTTACGCTTGCTTTTGCCAAACTTGAGGAAATTTGAGGCTCGACTGAAGGTCGTAAGAGATGCATTGCTATTTGGACGACCACTGGAAGAATGCGTAGAAGCAGATGTGGTACGAATGAGTGAAGACGTCCCAAACAGAGTATTCAAATTTGGAGGCTCTTGGGGTGTTTGGTTCTGGTAGCCAGTGAAAGAAGTCTTAAACCGGGGTGTGGTAGGGCTCTCCTGATCCAAGAGATCATTCATACTACAATGTTAGTTATCCATTAGCCATAGTCTATTAACCGTCAACCAGCAGTGAACATCTTTCTACAGTACATATTATCATGCCGTCTTATGCAAACGAAGATGAATAGTGGTACCAATTGCATTGGTTTGTTTGTTCATATAACTTACCTGAATAATACCACCGGATTTGAGGTCATTGTGGAGAAGTGAACAGGGCAGTACAAAGTTCAAGTATTGGAAGACAAAATATTGATAGTAAGGGTGCAACAGATAAAGGGGTCTTGTAGTAGTTGGATAAGGCAAGAGTATAGGGAGCGACTAAACATAATCCTTGGCGATTTATTCCCTTTTTATCATTTTCTCATCTTGAGGGGAGATGTCTCTTCCCCTCAGTTGCTCCCTCCCTCTTAGGAGCGCATTGATGTCAATTGAATGTGCAGCAGCTCAGCAGTTAGGTGTGCTATAAGATGTGCTATAAAGCGGGCTGCTGTCAGTAATCGGCACCCATGAAACATGCATAAAAAAATATGCGACGACAAAAATAGGGGGTGAACCAAAATAATAAAAGACGTACATATGTACATCTCAGAGATTTTTTTTTCAAATTTATAGTACATTTTTTTTCTACCTGAAGTCTGCTTAGTTAGCTGTAAATAGGGGCATTTTCTGAGTCCAAACACGTCTAGTGAGATAAGGTTAGAATTAATCTATCGGATCTGGTGTTGACAGGTGTGAGGCATGCAATGTTATTTAATTGGGTGATATATGAGGCAGATCCTGAAACGGTTCTGATAGGTTAACTGTAATATGCACCAACAGCGTTGGGAGAGCGCCGGATTAGGTAAACGATCCACAATATTGAGGATAAGAGGCTATAGGCTGGGACTATAGGCTGGGCAATCTGCAAGCAGACGGAGAGGGTTAGTGTGTTTAAGGACCTGTTAGCAGGTGTTCCAACTCGAGAATAAGTTTGGTGGCTTGCTTTTGCAATTCAATTCAGGAGTATGTGAGACAGCAGCAGCAGAAAGTGGGAAAGCAGGAGGAAAGGAGAAACGGTTACAGCTGCTCTGGCGGAGCGTGGTATAGAGATCTAAAGACAAAGCAAGGGCGATAACTGCTAACCGTACGAGATGGATGGCGATGGACTGGAAGAATAGGTAGGAGTAGGTAGTCAGTGAACAGGAGAAGTGTAGAGTTTTTGCAAGGACAGGGAGTTGCTAGAAGCGGGAAGGAAGGCAAAAAAGGCGGAAACAAAATGTATTAGAGCTGAATGTGGGTAAAAAGAAGGGCAGATAAGGAGGAGTAAGAAAGGCATAAAATAGGCTATAGCAGATCATAAACTTGTGGCATGCATGTATACCTGCAAGATCCTAATCAGGTGTCAAAGGCAGGCATCCTCCTTTGCCTTTTACAAAAATATAGGCGATAAAGCGGTAAATACGGTGGTCAAGAAAATAGGGGTAGCTGGGGTAGAGACAAGGATGCGAGGAGCGTTTGACAATACAGGCATGACGCCCACTGCGCAAGCAAGACTACACAGCAGCAGCAGGAGCAGCAGTGCTCGCTGATCATAACGATCACAAGGTCAAGCAGCTGTGAGATCCCCAACACTAGAAACCACCAACTGCGACTGTTATTACTGACAATTGAAAGAGACCAATAGCACTTACATTGACAGGATGCCTCCGGCGGCAGGGGCTCTGCCCCTGACCCCGTAGCTCCTGCTCCGCAGGAGTAACTGGGACCTCCTGCCTCGACTCGAGCGCAGCGAGAGGAGCAGCGGGGTCTGGGGCGGAGCCCCAGCCGCCGGAGGCAGAACCACCAACAGCCAAACACCAAATACCAACCACCCTAGAGAAGCCAAGATCCCCGCACCCGCCCCTGCCGCAGACCCTGTACGGCTGGGACTTTTGTTCATTTGTAATCTGTGTGTGGTTTAGGGTATAACGACCGATATGGATTTTTTTTCTTTGAATCTTCTTAGAAAATCAGGCCAAGCTCTTCTTTATTTACTCTTGTTTGTGTAGTCAGAAGTGACCAGTGTGATATTATCTGTCCCCTGCTGATTTCTCTGCTACAGGTCTGAAGTTGTTTAGGCTGCTATTTATTATTTATTTGTCTTTTTATTTTTCTCCAGAAAATTTTTTTCTGAGCTCAGGGTGATATCTTCTTGACCGGGTTGTTTGAACGAGCTCACCTCTATTTCTTTTTTAGAGGTATTTTTGTTCTATTCGCTTCCTAAACTTATTATTTGGTTGTGGTTGGCTTCTTTGAAACTGGTGACTTAGTTGCTGGGTTCTTCAATGATATCGGTAGATAATGGCATGGCCTTTGTATCTGTCAATACAACGCCTATGAACATGGAACTCAACTCGGCTACTCCTGAAATGCAGGACGAGCAAAAGCAATCTGAACAATCGGTGTCGCAATCGGCTTCACCTGATCCTAAACCGGTTTTGCCTAAGGTTTTCTTTCCAACTATGGGAGAAGCGGCACCCCGCCCAGCTAAGGCCCCTTCAAAGCCTCGGGTCAAGCGCTACTTATGTACTGTTGATGGATGTGGTAAAGCGTACTCTCGACCTTGTCTCTTAGACCAACATTTGCGTTCTCATTCTGATGAGAGACCGTTCAAGTGTACAGCCGAAGGATGCACCAAGGCCTTTCTTCGTGATTCGCATTTAAAGGTTCATTTGCTATCTCACACGGACGATAAGCCCCGCCATTGTGCGGTATGTGGTAAAGGCTTCAATACAAACCAGCACTTGAACAGACACGAGAAAACCCATTATGCCACTCATGTTTGTACTTATGACGACTGTGGAATGTCCTTCTACCGCCATTCTCAGCTGAGAAGACACATTTCTGCAGTTCATACTTTGACCAAGAACTTCAAATGTACTCATGATGGTTGTACTAAAGAGTTCAACCAACAAGGAAGACTCAATTTGCATATTCTAAAGAACCACTCTCCCTTTCCTCGTTACCACTGTGGTCACGATGGTTGTGAACAGAAGCTTACCACATGGTCTGCTCTGCAAATCCATATCAAGACCAATCATAAGAGGGTCCCCTGTCAGTTGTGTGGTAAGCTTTGTTCGAGCCCAGCAGCTGTGGAGCAGCACATGAAGGTTCATGAAATGGACGGCCACAATGGATTGCTCGATGGCTATGTCATTCAGATTTGGGAATGTGCCGAGGATCAATGTCTTGCTGACATGGCACCCACCTATCAATCTAAGGATGAGTTGATTTCCCACTATCACAACACACATGGATTTGTCCCCGAGTCGTTGTTGAATGTAGACTCTACTGCTGCTACTACCCCAGCTTCGACTTCTGTCTCGACCTCGCATACTCCGTCTCTCAGAGGAGACTCTCCCGAATTGGAGCTTCCTGAGGACTTCTCCATCCTTGCCCGACTCACTGGTGTTGATTACGATAAGCGTCCCATTGCCTGCGAAATTCCGGGTTGTGAATATCGTTTCTCTCGTCAGTACGACTTGAAACGTCACCTGGCATCAATCCACGGGCAGTACGTGGACCAAAAAGACCAGCTCGGCCACGACGACGACACCGCGTCGATTCTCCACGTCAACAGCCTCGTTGAAGCCGTCATGGGACCCGACTTCATGGGCTCTTTGACCAACCCGGAACACCCCGACCACCAGCATCACCGCAGCCAGCTCGACCAGATCGTGCCCATCGGCTCGCACCAAAACGCCGCTATCGACCCCTCCCTCCGGTAATTATTTTATTCTATATATATTTATATATACACATTGCATAGATAACTGAATCGTACTCCCGCTGCATTTCCTACTGTCTCTTTGCGCCTCCGGCGGCTGGGCTCCGCCCAGACCCGTAGTGCTCGCTTCGCGAGCGTTGTATTCTCCAAGTCACATTTCATTTCGCTCTGTATCTTGGTAGCTAGTTTGGCGTCACATTCCACACTGATGAAGGCGTCCCTGAAACTAGGCTAAGCAAAGAAGAGAGGTGATACAGTGGACGCGACTCAATATTTGTGCAAACGTGGTCCCAGTGGTTGGGTACGCTTCGCGCACTGACCCCAAAAAACGAGCGAAGCGAGCTACGGGTCCGGGCAGAGCCCGGCCGCCGGAGGCAAAAGGCCAAACAGGTGTGAGATAAATAAATTAGGTATAATTACAGCAAGAATAGAGCTAGTGTCAGCTTTCCGCAGATTCTTTCTTCACGGATTTGTATTTGGCGACTTCCTCCTTGAGCTCGGCCACTTCTTTCTGGACCTTTTTGATATAGACAATGGCCGACTCTACGGTGTCGGCTTTCGAGTTTGGTGGTGCGTCGGGCGATATTAGGCCAGCAAGCTCAGATAGAGCGTTGTTGATACGGTTTCGTCGTCCTTGTTCGGCCAGCTTGTGGCTGGCTTTTTTCGACGCCAGTCCTGCGCTCAGATGGTCCGGATACGATAGGCCCAGTTGGTTATGGGTTCCCTCGATTATGTTTTGGTAGTTAGATTTCGATGCTAGAAGTGCAGAGAGGTCGGATGTGATGTTCGGGTGGATCTGGGGAGAAATTCCCGGTGAGTACACTTTAGGTTTCAGAACTGGCGAGGCAGACACGCTGCTGGATCTGGATCCCCATTGTCTGCCGTTGTTACCACTGCCGCTGGTGCCTGCACCAGTCGTACCTCCGTTGGTGTTGGGAGTGCCACCAGGGCCAGGTGGTTTTGGCATGATGGCCGTGGTGGGAGTGCCAAGAGGTGAATTCGTAGCACTGCCGCCGTTACGGCTGTTGACAGATGAAACAGAGGGCTTTCGAGAGGAAATGTTCACGGTAGTTCTAATGGCATTCTGTAGTCGATCTTCTGTGGAGGCCGTGTTCTGGAATTGCTGGCTCATTCTTGCTCCTGGCCCTAGATTCATCAGACTGGCTGGGGTTACAGGGGTCGAGGGTTCAATAATACTAGACGAAGATGCGCTACTTGTGGTAGACGAGTTCGATGTGATAGACGAACGGGCACGGTTGGGAGGTGGCGGCATCATATATTCAGAGATGTTCTCAGGTGAATCCTCGTCAGCAGGACTAGTGCTGTTGGAAGAATTGTTGCCTGTGCCGGTTCCTGTTGAAACAGATGCCTGTGATCCTTTCCTCTTAACTGGCTTGATAACAGGCGAGTTCTTAGCAACTCTGCCACTGGTGATGGTGGTAGCACCGCCAGATCTACCGGTTCCATTAGAAGGGCCCAGAATGGGGGTAGTTCGAGATCTTCTTGAGGAAGGAGTGGCACCAGTAGGGGTGCTAGACCCGCTGGCAGGGGTTCGAATGGTACTCGTAGAGCTATTGGAGTTATTTCCTGTTATTGCTGGCCGTGGTTGGATGGGCTGGTGTTGTGGTGGTAAAGAGTGGAACTGCTGGTCTAAAGCAGGCGACGAGCCCATATCAACACCAGGAGAATTTATAGGGCTGAAATAAGAAGCAGGCATAGAAAAGTCAGGTGGACCCTGCGAAATAAATGGTGCATCTACTGAAGGAGACAAAAGAGGAGTGAAATTTATATCGTCGGCTGAGGGTAAAACTGTGTTATTAGGGCCATGTCCCACAGAAGCTAGAACAGCGGGAGATCTGAAAACGTCATTTGGATTCACTGATGAAGCTGATTGTTCTGTGTGAGACTGTTCTTGGCCTTGATTGGCTTGGAATTGTTGATATTGTTGGTGCTTTTGGTGTTGTTGTTGGTCATGATGCTGCTGTTGCTGCTGTTGTTGATGGTGATGCTGTTGATGCTGTTGATGTTGCTGTTGCTGTTGTTGTTGCTGATGGTGGTGCAGCTGGTTGTGTTGATGTTGTTGAGAATAATGGGGAGAGAACTGGCCCTGGTCAAGATGGCCAGAGCCAATGTCCTGTGGAGTCTGGTTAGGGTCCCGATCATGTGGGACAGAACCAGCTGGTGAAGCACCAGCAGCAGCGCCAGGATGGTTCTGATCTTGATATCCATGAAACAAGAAGTCATTGAAATCACCGCCATGCTGGCCATTTAAATTGTTGGCAGGATTTGGCGAGTCTCCCTGGTTAGAGGAGAATTCCAAAAACGATTGCATATCAACAGACATTAAATTGGAGTCCTGGTTATCCCGCCCGCCCAGTGGTGTAATCCCAACTGGGTCGTAAGGCCATTCATTAGGAGGAATCATTTCTCTCAACAATAGGTCTGTCTGAGGTCTGTCTGTGACTTGAGTATCCTCGTTCGATCACAGTCTGATAGATATCAGTATTACCAGTATTACCAGTTTAGATAGATGGGCCTCTGGCTAAAATGGCTGAAATGGCTGAGGTATATTAGGTCTCTCTGCCGATTTGCTGGACTGTGCTTTTAGGCTGTGGTATTAAAGCGGTGCTACCGCTGTACGACCGCTCACAGGTAATATACACCTGTTTCAAAATAGCTGTTGTAGACTCTAGTCACTGAAGTTCCTGTTGGTGAACAGCAGACCTAATAAACAGCAGGCCAAATAGTTTGTTTTGTGGGTTATTGAATTTATTGAGACCCGGCTTTCTGATGAATTAGACCTTTTCAAGCAGCTTATAGTACTGGACCGGCTATAATCGAGGCTGTAAAATGGCTAACTCTTTTTCCTTTTGACGATAAAAATAGGAAAATGACCAGAATACTCGCTTAGTTGATATCTTGCTCTCGCTCGCTGGCTGAACCCAAATATTATATGGCAATAAATATCTGAAGCAAAGAAAAATATTCAATAAATATGTAGGATGGTGGTTCTTGCGTCCCTCAAATGTACAGATACCTGAGAGGGGTACGGGTCCTAATGTATAATGCAGCGGCGGCCGCTGTCAATATTTTGGTAGAATTCTTTTTCTCACTTTTATTTTTATTCTCAGTACGGCACAGGCTGACCTGAGTAGTAGTCAAGCCTTTTTATGTAGTATTAATCTTATCTAGTGTGCATATGAACGGCATGAGAGGAGCAATAGCAGTAATAGAGCCAGCGGTGTTTGTATATAGTGATATCCAGTATCGGAGAAGTCAGAAACAAAACATCATCGATACCGCCGAGAGCTTTCCATCGCACATGTACATATATTGAATTGTAGTTTAAAGCTTAAAGTTTATTTCTGTTTCTCTCCAAGGTGTTTTGTTTATATTTGGATTTTGCTAGTTGCTGTACTGTGTGCTCCTCAATTGCGTACTTGATTCTGTAAAGTAGAGCGTCGCTTTCCCGGTGGACGCTGGATAGTTAACCCGACTGACATGAACCCATCCAAGCGGAAGCGGTTGCCAGCTGTGGCAGGTTGTACATGGACCCATACTGGCTGTGGGCTGTGGGCTTAGGCCTGCACCCTGTGGCCTGTGCCTGTGCCTGTAGCCTTTGGCCTGCGGCCAGTAGGCTGTAGGCAGTAGTTCTCTGCCGGTATTTTGGGCTGTAGCTTGCATCTCAGGCAGAAGCTATGCATTTCTTGTGCTTTCCGCTGCTGCCCTTTCCTTGGAAACCAAGGCATAGCACTGCTTGGCCATCTGAAGAGGGTCCTGGGTCGCCTACTCTCTGATTGTGATCTGACCTTTACTGTCTGGAAAGCCAATGGCTGGCCAAAATTCCTTTCTACTTGACAGCCACAGCATCTCGACAGCGCATCCCGACAGAGCACCCCGACAGAGCACCCCGACAGAGCATCCCGACAGAGCACCCGACAGAGCTCGATGGCCAGCCGAGCGAGGTGTGGGGGGATTCAAGCCCCCGTTAGGTGAATATCCGGTGGTAGGCAGATAGCTCAGTCCAAGTGAGACACAGGTTACGTCAAGCACCCGAAAAGGGATGGCGACGTATAGAGCAGGCATGGAGATGAAATAGCGAGGGTCTGGCGACAAATGTGCGCGATATCGATATCGCTCGCCAACGAAAATGGAAAGGACAACAGCCCAGCCCGAGCGCTCCAACCGCTGGCTGGCCACTCGCATGACTGATTCCGACCAGCTCTGGCTCGGCTCAACGTCCCGGATTCTCCCACCACGGCGGATTTCCAAGCTCGATTGGCCATCAGCATACGGCAATAATCATCTGTCCATGCAGCACCCATGGTCCACAGGCATTTGCAATCTGGCGCACGTTCTCCTGATCAACCAAATTGAGACCTTCTGCACATGCATGCCACCCTGATATGCAACGGTTTACGCTGCTCCTAACCTCTCGGCCGGTAACTCCACTGGCCGTTTTCGCTACCCTCAGAGGCGTCCGTCGGTAGCTCTCAAACGTTACCGACAACACACCACCACACCACTCGCTCGAGACCGGCACCAGAGGCTGTTGTGGCGTGGTCATTGTGGCGCATCTCCATCTCATGCGTGTCACCATCCAACCAGAATCGGTTCCGCAGATAAGCACTCACTCTGCACATCCTAGAACCTCCTACCTCGCCAGACCTGCCTCCGGCGGCTGGGGCTGCGCCCCAGACCCCGTGGCTCCTCTCGCTGCGCTCGAGTCGGTGTCGGCGGGCCCAGGCATCTCCTGCGAAGCAGGAGCAACGGGGTCTGGGGCGCAGCCCCAGCCGCCGGAGGCAGGTCGACCACCAGACGAGGACAGGGATCCATGTGCTGCCGTTGGAGAAGTGCTCCCTGCATGATGAGTTCAGGCGATCGGTGCAAGTCTGTCTTGGGCAGTCTGTTGGAGCTGTCGGTGGGTAACGTCGTGGAAGTGCAGAGAAATTTTGGTAGATGAGGCAGTGGGCCTAGCTGCAGTCACAGGTCGCTGGCTGAGAGAGCTGCTGTATTGACGGGGCGTGGCATAGGCGAGCGGGTTCAGTAGGAGTGAGCTCTGTCTTGCTGGAAAGATATGGCTGTCGTTGCTTTGAGTTGGCTCTCGATAATCTCTCAAATGCGGGTGGGAACGATGCTAGAGCTCGCGAACTCAGCTCCTCTGTGAAGTTAGTTAGTGTAGTACCTGTCGTTAGGTCGTTTTCAGGGGGATCGTCATGTTGATGTCTCTCACCCTGTGAAGTGCGAAGGGTTGCAACTCCCAAGGCTAGCTGACGCAGGCAGAGCTGTTAACCCTGCTGAGTTTTGTCTCTCTACTAGCTCTGGTATAGTAATGGGTGCGCAGTATGTGATAATTAGTAGGTTTGACTAGTGACTACTAGTTTGGTATTCTGGTTCGTTTCTTGGCTGTCGACCAGTCGCTTTGAATCTAGGAGGAGCGATCTGGTCACTGTGGAGTCGAGAGACTCATTTCCTATGAAATGTTGTGTGTGGCTATAGTGTCAAATAGCCTGTAACGGATAATTAGTCCTTTTTTGCTCGAGTGTCTGTTCCCGTCGTACTATTTATCTAATAGGAACTGTTTATCCGAACCAGATAGAAAGAACTATAAACTGCATAAACAGGAAACAAAAGAGCAGGCTTATAAAGATAACTGAAAAGCTCTACTGCTAACTTGAATCCTCTGAGCAATCCCAACAAACCATCAAGAGCTAATTTATTTGCACATTCAATTCTTTTTCTCATTCTTCGTATCAGATGTAGTACTGACTACTGGAAAATTGATTTCCCCTCCGCTTAAGCATAAGTCCTATCATGCTGTTGGGATTGAGTCTTTATCAGCGTGATGTATCAATCTGATTTCGATCAACGTCTATGCGCCTATCTGGATCTGACGACCATGCGCAGTGTGGTTTTCTTATCTAATCTTCTGATTAGCTAGCTAGTATCGACAGCTCTGAAATGTTGGTGTTGGCTCGCCTCCGCTTACGAGTAAACCCTGTAACAGCTGTTGGGAACGGTACTGACGTGGGCGGATGAACTAACAAACATTTGAACGGTTGCCCGTTTTGTTTCCAAGCTTAACATCCCAATCCTGCCGCAGCTCCCCGCTTAACCTTGCAAGCCTACGAACCTGGTACTGGTCATCTGCCATTATCCCTGTGTACATTGAGTTGACACTATATAAGATGGCGGTTGGTATAGCTTTATCGTGTACTTTTTTTTTTTGCTGCCAAGTCATGTCTAACTCACACTTGCTTTGATAGCTTAATATAATATTGCTTGTATCGCCTCGCTATAGTGCGGTTGTGCTTCTGACTGCTGGGGCCGAGCCCCAAACAGTCATCTCCAAACATTCTTCTCAAGCAGTATCTTCTGCTCTGGATTGTGGCAGAGTTGGGTTTGAAAGTACATACACATGCCAAAGTGTGAGCATGTGGAGTCTGATTAGCATGCCTGCAGATCAACAAACACATTCATCAGTGTGTGTTCCTGTATTCCTGTATTCCAGGCAGACCAGAGCAGCCAGAAGCTAACTGAATTCGATTATACTTCTTTTAGAAATATGTTACACTAATAATTTCATCTACGCATGCTTTCTCTGTCTCTGTTGGTAACTTCCTCCATTCTTAGATGCTTCTCGCCTCTGGACAAGGCTCTTTACCCCATCTTGAGCAAGTAAATATCTTGACCCCGCCATCGCCAAGACTTGAACTTACGGCGCATATACTGAAAATGCTCTTGTCACACAGTTTATGCTTTCTGGGGATAGCTGGCCAATCCCCGTGCGATGCCCATGCTTGGCTGAATACTCAGAGACCGCCGGAAAATCTAATCTGCGACCTTATGCATAGCGCACCGGGATGCGAGACCCGGAAAATTCCCGACATATTCGAATTGAATCTGAAAGACTAGATTAAAAGACCCAGGAGAACTAAGCCTCAGAATATCTCCACTAAAATACGTTGAGTTGCCTTGCAAGCTTGTTGAATCGCTCCTGGACAAGCTCATTGTGGTCTTGTGTGTCAAATACAGTTGGAACTTTGCATATAACCTTAGTTGAAAGACTAATTTATCGCCCCCACCACACTGCATATGCGGGGGTGCTAGGGTCCCGAGGAAAAACTTAATTTTCATCTGAAACGGTTTCTCAGATCCAGCCTCTGGACGAGCGATACTTGGGGTTGGCTGGGTGCTCCTGTGTGCCCCGTGTGCCTCCGGCGGCTGGGGCTTCGCCCCAGACCCCGTGGCTCCTCTCGCTGCGCTCGAGTCGAGCGTCGACGGTCGTTGCAGTCTCCTGCGAAGCAGGAGCTACGGGGTCTGGGGCGGAGCCCCAGCCGCCGGAGGCACGAAGGGGTGTGACTTGGCCCTTGTGCTCCTCTTCTTATTACACGGCTGCCCACAGTTTTAACCTCTAAGAGTCGACTATCAACGAATATGTAACTGCAAAGGCCTGTATGTAGAAAGTGACCTTCTGAGTTTGCATTTTATTTTTCTCGATATGTGCCTTGTTGAGGCCAAATCTGAGAGTATCTAGAGTCTAGAGGCCGATTGGGCGATCTTGCGAATCATGACGAGTTTATACTAGAAACCATATAAAACGTCGGTATCGTCGATATGTGACAGTTCTGTCAAAGGAGCTAAATTATAGTTCATCGTCTGTAACATACAACTTTAATTTTCGTATTTTGACAGAAACTCACGATCGGATATATTAATAGAATACAGAACAATCTTGGCAGACATGTCGTGAAGAAACCGCGGTTAAAAACCAATACCCCTTTAAGTGTCTCCACGCCTTGATAGTCACATTCATTACCCTATATGTATTCACCGGATAAATTTGTTAGTTAGTAGACAAATTCACGGAAGATCTTTCGCAACCCCCACAGCTGTACATGCACCTCTAGCCTATTACGACCCAGAATCGAGCAAATAGGCTTCGCATCATGTAAGGTTGAGGTCCAGCTTCTGCATAGCAGTGGGTGCTATCAAAGTTATCAGGGGAAGTAAGGGAAGAGAAGCGGGGTAAAATGTGTTGAAACGCACCATTCCATCTGCCCGTAGATGTAGAGATCCGGGTTGTCTCGCTCCTTACTACCGTTTTTCACCGTGTTGGGTTCCAAGGATGCAAGCTGCTCGATATTATCCGAGACAAAGCTCTGGCAAATGGAGCTTGGCTGCCCGAAGACTTCACCAGTGTTAGCTCTTCATGACATTCAACAACACTAGTTACTAGTATTCTTTGCTGGTTACACAACTAGTGGTACAGCTTTTGGTTTTTGGCGTTGGTTTCCTTGCTTGCTGCCGTCTTTGGACTCATCTGGAGAAAAATAAACCATATTTGCAGTGGACTCTGGGGTGGGATCGTGTCTCGTCATACATCACCATGCATTGCTGAACCCCCGCAAAATATTCTTCTTGGTCACACAGCGGCGAGTTCATGAAATCATGCTGATCCAAATGCTACCCCCTCCACAATATTACCAACTTGGAACGTTGAATGATCATCATCTATCAAAACTTTGCAAAGATCTCTACCCCACCAATTATCCCGGATAAACACTATGATGGCCAACTTTGTTATAAATAGCTGTCATTCGCTGATACCAGGTGGATTTCTTTCTTTCTCTTTTGTTAATTTTGGACAGAATAACTGAAAATGTCTGAAATCAATAAAGTTGACATTGCTCATGATGAGCAGAGTATCATCAAGCCTAATGATGAGATCCCTGACTTGGGTCAGTTCGCCCATCTCTTCGAAGGTGTAACGCTACCACCTAAAGGCAGTGAAGAGCGCGTAAAGCTCGAGAAGAGATTAAAACGTAAACTGGATTTTACTATTTTCCCACTTCTTATTGTTACATATATTCTAAATTATCTCGATAGAAACTCCTTGGCCGCTTCTAAGGAAGGTACTATCATGAAGGACTTGAACTTGACCAATACCCAATTCAGTACTTGTCAAGCTATTCTTTTCGTCGGTTATATTACTATGCAAATTCCTTCGAATATTATCATGGAAAAACTCGGCAAACCTCAACTCTATCTTTCAACTGTCATGATGATCTGGGGTGTTATCTCTGCTTGTATGGCTGCTGCTAAAAATTTCAATCAACTGGTCGCTATCAGAGCTATTTTGGGTGCTTTTGAAGCTGCTTTCTACCCTGGTGTTATGTTCTATCTTTCCAGTTGGTATACCAGAACTGAATTGGCCAAGCGTATGTCTATCTTCTACACTGGTTCCTTACTAAGTGGTGCATTCGGTGGTTTAATCGCCTATGCTGTTGTCACAGACTTGGAAGGTGTCCATGGTTTGCATTCGTGGCAGTACCTGTTCATCATTGAAGGTGTTGCTACTGTTGGTGTTGCATTTATCTGTTTCTTCTGTTTGCCTGAGTTGCCTGCTACTACCAAGTGGTTAAGCAAGGAAGAGCGTCTTCTCGGAGTTGTCAGACTCATTGAGGATATCGGTCAAGCAGATGACGATTATGGTGATTCCATGGAGAAGAAGAGTGCCTGGCAAGGTCTTAAATTGGCAGTTGTCGACGAGAAGGTCTGGATTTACCTCGCCATTCTCTTCTTTGAAGCCGCTACCGCATCTCTCAATGCCGTCTTCCCAGCTATTGTTGCTTCTTTAGGTTACGATTCATCCAAGACTTTGTTGCTGACAGCCCCACCATGGTTACTAGTATCGGTTACCTCTGTTCTCGTAGCATGGCACTCTGATAAGGTTAACGAAAGATACTGGCACGTAATGATTGGACCTGCCATTTCTATGATTGCCTTTATCATTGGCATTTCCACTCTTAAGACAGCTCCCAGATATGTTGCCATGATGCTGTTGCTCCAGGTATACAACTCCTACGGTCTATCGTACGCCTGGGCTTCGAGTAATTTACCTCGTCCTCCTATCAAGCGTGCTGCTGCATTTGCCATGATTAACATTGGTGGTAATTTGCCTAACGTTTATGCACCATATTTGTTCTCCTCGAACTACTCCCCCCACTTTTACGCTGGCTTCGGATACTGTCTTGCCTCAGCTATCCTGTCCATGGTTTTCATGACCATTGCCAAGTGGAGACTCAACAAACTCAACAAGAAGCTCGAGAACGGTGGAACTGTTGATGGTTTGGGTCCCGAGACTGGATTCAAGTTTACTTTGTAATGTTGTTTATACGTATTTAATGATGATATATGTTTTTTTGTGAAATTAAATTCCTGCCGCTCATCTACCCCGCATTCTGGTAGAGTGGGTGATCCAATTTTAGCTTTGTTGATACCATCCCCTTCATCCGCATTGGCGAGGTCGGAGTATCGTCGGAAGCCAGGAAGCCAGTCGGATAACTGCCTGCAAAAAAAAGTTGCATAAAGTAGATATCTTGCATATCTGTGCATCAAGGACGCATATATTCCATTGTGTCTGTCTGTTTATTGTCAACAGTATCCATAGCTACAAATGAGGGGCACCTGGCCACCGTGATGTGGCCGGATTTACATGGTTGGAACCTTAATCCGCCGCCCTACCGAATGTGGGGTTCCACGTACCCACCCACTATAGAACTTGATATAGGTCTACGGGAAGACATATTCCCGTTTTCTTTATCTCGATGAACTAGTAAATACGGCCCTTAGAGGGGTTCTCGGAGCCCCGTCGGAACAATTAAAACGGCTTGTAAAATGGCACCATCTTTCATTGGAGCGATAGAGCCATGGAGCCATTTTTTTCGTGCCATTAACCCATTGGGCTAGAGGAAATCACGGACAAACTAGCCTGGCCCCTCATATTGTTCCTTACAGATAAGACATAGTGTAGAAAATAAAATTTGACGCTGAAATGAAAGAACCACTGGCATGGTGGCCTCCGTACGTGCGAAGCGAGACAGACATCGAAGCATGTGGGGTAATGAGGGGTGCAGCAAGCCATCTCCCACCGTATAACTATGGTAAAGATCGGCAAAAAGGAGGAACCAGGTAGGGCCTCTCAAACTCGTCTGAAATCATCATACCCCTCATTTCGACATTCTCAAAGTATAACTGCCATCAATAAAATATCTACCCCGCACTGGTTTACCACTGAACTGCTCTGTTTATAAATATCAAATCTTGTGCTCAAAAAAAACTTAATCTAGAATTATATTACAACTAGCAGAACCAACCATTACAGCCTGGTCTTAATTTGAATCTAGTATTCTTGTAAATTAGTCAATTATCGCTTACAACATGGCCACTGACATTGAGCAAACCGCTGGTGCTGACAAGTACAACAGCAATGTTTTCGAGAACCAACCTCCAACTATTTCCCGCATCCAGACGTCTGGTACTGATAATGAATACATCCACATTGGTAACACCATTGTGAGAAAAGACGAGCTTGTCGAGGCATTTGCTGGTGATTTGTATCCAGCTCTCCACGCTCCTCCATCCAGGAAATTGGCCAATCCTACTCCCCTTGGCCTATGCGGATTCGGACTGACCACCTTCGTCCTATCTATGATCAATGTCGGAGCAAGAGGCCTCCACACTCAAAATATCTTGATTGGAGTGACTCTATTCTACGGAGGAGCGGTCCAGCTTATTGCTGGATTATTTGAGTTTGTCCTGGAAAATACCTTTGGTGCCACTGCACTCACTTCATTCGGAGCTTTCTGGATCACATTTGGAGCCATTCTGACCCCATCTTTTGGTATTATCTCTGGATACAAAGATCCACAGGAACTCAATAACGCCTTAGGAATTTATCTGCTTTCATGGTTTATCTTTGTCACTATGATGACATTCCTGACCATTAGATCTACCGTGCCATTCTTCGTACTATTTTTCACCACTGACATGGCCTTCTTGACCCTTGGCGTCGGACACATGCTGGATAACACAAGGCTAATCAAGGCCGGTGGATGGTTCGGCATAGTTGCCTCGTTCCTAGCCTGGTACGTGGCATTCGCGGGTTTGGCAACGAAAGAAAACTGCTACATCCAAGTCAAGCCCTGGTTCATGCCCGGCGCTCATCGTATTACGAAGAGTAAGTAATTTATTAATATATTTGTTTATTTCATTTCCCCTAAAGAAGCGCAACATCTATTGTTTGTGATTTTGATAGCTGAAATCAACCCCACGGCATCCTTCCATGAACCTCTTCCCCACGGGGCGCCGTTGAAAACAGATGTCGATGCTGCAACCTGCCGCTTGCGACAGAGAGATCATGGATAGAGTTCGGATAATGATTATACCACAGTTCCGGCATCTCAGCTGACAGTTGTTGCCCAATTCGAGAGACAGCCGAGGGGAAGACGACCAGAAAGGAGTGCCTGGCTGCCTCCGGCGGCTGGGGCTGCGCCCCAGACCCCACGGCTCCTCTCGCTTCGCTCGAGTCGTTCTTCGGGAGCCCAGCTTTTTTTTTTGGGACAGGTGATAGCGCCTATCACCTGTTCTGAGCTTCCGCTCGATTAAACACCGCGGGGTGGGGTGACCAGGAAGGTGTCTTGCTGCCTCCGGCGGCTGGGGCTGTGCCCCAGACCCCACTGCTCCTCTCGCTTCGCTCGAGTCGTGCACCGGGTCTCAGCATCAGAAAAAGATGGTGAGGCCCTCTATTATACCAAGCAGTTTGGTCTGGGGCCGGTGCTCGACTCGAGCGAAGCGAGAGGAGCAGTGGGGTCTGGGGCGCAGCCCCAGCCGCCGGAGGCAGTCCGAAACCCCTGTGTCCGGGGACCCAGCGGTCGAAGGAGTGGGCGCATTAACAGGCCGGTTAGACCCTTGATCGAGGACCGACCAGACGCCGGAACCGTCCGAAGATTCACCGGTTTGAGATAAACCATATTGGGCTTGGTCTGGCAGATCTCTACATATCGCACTATCAGAGTGCCAATCAGTGCATGGAACATCAACAGTTCTAATCGTGCTACGGTTGATGTTCGGTTCCCCGCACCTAATATTCCCCGAAACATTAAACCAAGTACGTATAAATACCAAGAAGGAGCCAGCACGTATATCACTTGGCAGATTTAGTCATTTTTGACAAAACAAGGCAGGCTGACAGGTTCAAACTGCTGTTTGTCTTCTTTCTAACAACTATCCGAGGCTAGGGTTCCGTGACTGATTACCCCTCATTCGCCACGTGATCTACCCCTGAGCAGGCTCAACAAATCGAACTTCTTGCATTTTCACTTCCGTCAACTAGACAGCTATCCACTTTAATTCCGGTTATAGATGACGCGAGTGAGACGACCCCTCCGTGCATTGTTCCTTGGAGCTCCTGGAGCCGGAAAGGGAACCCAAGTATCCCGTCTTTTGAAGGATTTCAAGGGCATTCCAGCAATTTCCTCCGGTGATCTCCTACGAGAGAATATTCAGAAAGGAACCAAAGTTGGCCAAGAAGCTGCTTCTATTATTAAAAATGGCGGCTTAGTGCCAGACTCCACAATGGTATCTCTGATCGGTAGCGAACTCCAAACACGTGGCTGGTTGAATGCTGAGAGCTCGTGGCTGCTAGATGGGTTCCCTAGAACCGTCAGTCAAGCGCCAGCTCTAGATAAGATCTTGGACAAGAGCGGTGCTGCACTCAATCTAGTGGTGGAACTCAAAGTTCCTGAGGAAGTTATTCTCGATAGAATTGAAAACAGATGGGTTCATGCCAAGTCTGGTAGAGTGTACAACCTCACGTTCAACCCTCCTAAAGTACCTGGCAAAGATGATATCACGGGCGAGCCTCTAACCAAGCGCGCAGACGATAACGCAGAGGTGTTCAAACAACGACTAGACAAATATAGAGAGATGACACTGCCTTTGCTGGACTACTATGGAGAAAAGGGACTCCTCCACTCGTTCGCAGGCGACACGTCAGACGTCATCTACCCCCAGATCAAAAAGTTCGTTGGAACCAACTTTGCCGAGTAAAGCCCTCTGCTTCTTCCACAGACCACGTATACTGCTCTTATGAGCCTATTTTATTGTCTCTTCGCATTTTCTTTTTGCGTTTCTTCCCGTTTCTGTTCATACATTGTTAATTGCATTACTAGAATTACCTATCGTCTTTGGGCCTGCCTCCGGCGGCTGGGGCGCTGCCCCAGACCCCGTTGTGCTCGCTTCGCGAGCTTGCTGGGGCCCATATTCGACTCGAGCGCAGCGAGAGGAGCAGCGGGGTCTGGGGCGGAGCCCCAGCCGCCGGAGGCGAAAGCCCCCTCCCCTGTGTTTATTCGAACGACGTGAGTGGATAGCTAACCAATCGAGGTGAGCCAGCCAGCCACTTTATGCTCGATTTCTGGTGGAAGATAGTTTCTGAGGTGACGAGATCCACTGCCCTGAGGTATGTACGGCGTCCGCGTCCAGACGCGAACGCGACATTTGACTGCTTAATTAAATTCTGCAGCTCTATCTCGCACGACTATTGTCTCATGCTTTATGCCAGGTGAGATCTCTCCGCTCCTTTATTGTTTCTCATTTTTCCTGGATATTATATCTCGTCCTAGACCTGTTCACTCGCTTGCAAGTGAAATTGGTTTTCTTACTTAGCAATTTATTTAGATGGGATATTGAGACTTCACATTGGATTGATTGATAGACTACTACTATATTCATATTGGATCTTGCTATCTACCGCGTGCTACGTGACGTGCTGAAATAATTCCTAAATATGGCTCCAAAAACAACTCCAACTCCAAAGGCAAAACCTGCTGGAGCGCAGAAGAGCATTCTCAGCTTCTTCTCCAAAGTGGGTGGCCCGCCCAAATCTCCATTTGCTGGGAAGGAGAATAAGGAGCCTGTAGAGGTGAAGGCGCAGGAACCTGCTACTCCTGTATCTTTAGAAAGAAATCCCGGTGTCAATGATAGTGCGAATGAACGCAAACGTGTGGAACCACATGAAACCCCTTCCAGGCCATCAAAGACGGGTGATGATGATAAAAGAATGGTAGGTGGTGCTGGCTTAGATACTCCTTATACTCCTCATGTTGATGAGGGTGTCGCTCTGCGTGCGCGTACTCCGTCGCATATTAATACTGTGGATCTCTCACAGGAACTTAAAGCTGGACGGAATGTGAATATCCAGAGTCTGGATAGCGAACCTCCTTCGTCTAGCGGGGTCGTCACATCCAGCCCAACCAGAAGGGTAAGCAGGTGGAGCAGGATAGGATCATATTTGTTTATTGAGATTTGTATCTAACTTATTGTCTAGGCAAAAAAGAGAGTCAGCTATGCTGAGAGCAGTGATGATGAAGATGGCTCATCTATTGGTCAGAAAAAATGTGAGTGAACTTGGCTTTCTACGACAACGAAAATTTCTAACTGGTATTTAGCTTCTAAGAGACGGCAGATTGTAGACGACGATGACGATGAAGACGAATACAAAGATGATCCAACCCAGGAAGAAGAGGACGATGATCTTGCGATCGATGTCGTCAACGAAGATGACGGTAAGTGCCTCAACTGTATGGGATTAAGATGACTTGTTGTAAAGCCCTTGATATTATGTGCAGTAGGAATTTAAGATCTAACATTTAGAAATGGACGATTTTATTGTAGAAGACGATGAGGATGAAGAGGATGAAAAACCTAAGAAGAAGCGAAAATCTAAAGACAGCTCACCTGCCTCGTCTCGTGCTTCCTCGCGGGCTGTGACTGAACCAATGGTTCCATCCTCTCCTCCAGCAGCCCTCAGCAAATTTTCAGCTGGATCTGCATATTCAGGCGGAGCCAAGTCCGCTCCTGCTAGTTCTTCGCCTGTTAGAAGTTCGTCTCCTATTAAAAAGCCATCGTTTGGCAGTGGAAAGTCGTTTGAGAAGGAGAACGAAGAACGTTATGCTTGGTTAGTAGATATAAAAGACGCAGATGGCAACCGTGAAGGTGATGCTGAATACGACCCTCGTACTTTGTATATTCCCAAATCTGCATGGGCCAAATTCACAGCATTTGAAAAACAATACTGGGAAATTAAGAGTAAAATGTGGAACACAGTTGTTTTCTTCAAAAAGGGTAAATTCTACGAGCTCTATGAACGAGACGCTGACATTGCCCATGGCGAATTTGATCTCAAATTAGCAGGAGGTGGACGTGCTAATATGAGATTAGCAGGCATTCCCGAAATGTCATTCGATTACTGGGCCTCTGCATTTATCGCCAAGGGCCATAAAGTGGCTAGAGTTGACCAAAAAGAAACAGCTTTGGCTAAAGAAATGAATGATCGTAAATCGGGAAAGAAGGAGGAAAAGATTATCAAGAGAGAGCTCTCGTATGTATTGACAGCTGGTACGCTGACAGATGAGGCAATGCTTGTCAATGAAATGTCCACATTCTGTATGGCTATTAAACAGCAGGATCTTCAGTTTGCAACCTGCTTTGTGGATACCGCCACTGGTGCGTTTTTTACGACTGAGTTTGAAGACGATGTTGATTTTTCTCAGTTTGAAACATTGATTGCTCAAGTGAGACCTAGAGAAGTGATTCTAGAAAAAGGTTGCATTGCCTCTAGAGCAGTTAAGATATTGAAAAACAACACTTCCGTTGATACCTTGTGGAATTACTTGAAAAGTGGCAGCGAGTTTTGGGATTACGATACGTCATATGAGGAATTACTGAACTCACGGTTCTTCAAAGGCGAGGATGCTGATGACTTGTCAAATTATCCAGTTGCAATGAGAGACATTGCCAAGAATAAGCCTCTGTCAATGTCAGCTTTTGGAGGACTCATGTGGTATTTGAGGTCGCTCAAGCTAGACGACAGTCTGATCTCGCTGGGCAATTTTAATTATTACGAAACTATTCAAAAGGGATCTTCGGTCGTTCTAGACGGTCAATCGTTACAGAACTTGGAAGTATTTGCAAATACTTTTGACGGCGGCTCTGATGGTACACTGTTCAGACTTTTGAATAGATGCATTACAGCCTTTGGTAAACGTAAATTGAAGGGATGGGTCAGTCATCCACTGATGGATCCAGTCAAGATTAACGCAAGACTGGATACTGTTGACTTCTTAAACAGCAATCCAGACATCCAGGAATTTATTGCGTCCAAGTTGATTTCACTGCCCGATCTCGAGAGACTTTTGTCTCGAATTCATGCTGGCCACTTGAAACCAAAGGAATTTGTCAGAGTTATTGAAAGCTTCGAGTTGATTTACAAGTTAATGGTGGGTTTGAATCAGAAGTTTTCCGATTCATCGACTGATCCTCTTTTAAAGGAATTGTTTGAGAGCATGCCTAATTTGGAGACTTTGCTACCGCACTGGGCCGATGCGTTCGATAGACAAAAGGCGCAATACGATAATGTTCTTGTTCCTGAGCCTGGTATTGAGGAAGAATTTGATAAAACCAAGTTGAAGATCGACAGCCTCGAAAAAGAGCTTGAGGGGTACTTGAAACAGTACAAACGCGAATACGGATCTGTTGGAATCTGCTTCCGTGATAGCGGTAAAGAAATTTACCTCATTGAAGTACCTGTCAAGGTAAAGAATATTCCTAAAGATTGGCAGCAAATGGGCGCCACCGGTAAAGTAAAGAGATACTGGTCGCCAGAAGTTCGGGCACTTGTGAGAGAACTGCAAGAGGCTCGTGAATTGCACAAGGTGGCAGTTGATGGAGTCCAAGCCAAGTTCTACGAACGTTTTGATAAAGACTACCTGCAATGGTTAAAGGCCGTACAGGTTCTAGGAAATGTCGATTGTTTGGTTAGTTTGGCCAAAACATCGAACTCCCTGGGTTCTCCAAGTTGTAGACCAGAGTTTGTGAAGAATGAAAGAGGTGTCATTGATTTCAAAGAACTGCGACACCCTTGTTTCTCCTCTGCAAGCAGTGATTTTATTCCCAACGATATCTCCCTCGGCGGACAGGATGCCAATATTACCCTTCTTACCGGCGCTAACGCTGCTGGAAAGTCCACAGTTCTGAGAATGACGTGCACAGCCGTTATTATGGCCCAAATTGGTTGTTACGTGCCTGCTGAGAACGCCCGTCTCACTCCTGTTGATCGTATCATGACCAGATTGGGTGCAAATGACAACATTTTTGCCGGCAAATCAACTTTCTACGTGGAGTTATCCGAGACAAAACGCATTCTCAGTGAAGCTACTAACAAGTCCCTTATTGTGCTTGATGAGCTTGGAAGAGGTGGCAGCAGCTCTGATGGATTTGCCATTGCAGAGGCAGTTTTACACCATTTGGCTACTCACGTTGGTAGTTTGGGTTTCTTTGCTACACATTACGGAACTCTCAACAACAGCTTCAATAATCATCCTCAAGTGAACGCAAAGAGGATGGCAATTTTGGTTGACGAGAACAGTCGCAAGGTGACCTTCTTGTATAAGCTCGAAGAAGGAGTTTCACCGGGCTCGTTTGGTATGCATGTGGCTTCTATGTGTGGTATTGATAAGAGCATTGTTGACAGGGCAGAAGAAGCAGCCAAGAACTTTGAGCACACTGCTAGAATGAGAAAGATGCTGGCATCGACATCTGGAGATGACTCTACTGTACTTCCTTTGGGCATTCAAAGTGATTTTGTCTGGGCACTAGAAGAGAACATCCCATCCGACAAGCCAGAGACTGTTTTCGCTCTTGAAAACATGCTCAAGATGATTAAAACTTTGTAATAATATCAATTGCATTGTAATTTATTTATATTTCTTGTTTTTTTACTTTATTCTATTTATCAAAATATATATTCCATACCTGCCTTCACAACGCATCTAAATCAAGATAGAAAATGAACATCTAAAATCCAGCGACAGGGTGAGGAACATAAGGTGCTTCCAAGTACTCAATCTCCTCCTCAGTCAACTCAATGCTGACAGCAGCAACAGCCTCGTCAATTCTCTCTGGCTTGTTGAAACCGACAATAGGAGCTGTTCCCTTGGAAAGAGTCCAAGCAATAGCGACTTGGGCCATGGAAATGCCCCTCTTCTTGGCAACTTCCTCGACACGGCCGATGATTTCCTGATCCCCCTTATCCTGGCCAAGTTTAAGGAACTTGGAGAATTTATCAGTGCTTGAACGGAGAGAATCAACTCCCACAGGACGAGTCAAGAAACCACGAGCAACAGGCGACCAAGGAATAAGTCCGACACCAGTCTCCTTGCAGTAAGGAATCATCTCTCGCTCCTCCTCACGATAAATAAGATTATAGAAGTTTTGCATAGAAATGAACTTGGTCCAGTTGTGCTTCTCAGCGATGAATTGCAGCTGAGCAAACTCAGTGGCTCTCATACTTGAAGCACCAATGTAACGGACTTGGCCGCTCTTCACAACATCATGAAGAGCCTCCATGATCTCTTCCTTGCTAGTCTCTCTGTCAAGTCGATGGATCTGCAAGACATCGATATAAGTGCCCAATCTCTTAACAGAGTCCTCGACGGCATCAAAGATGTGCTTTCTACTCAAACCCCAACGGTTGATCCAATTGAGCTCGGTGTTCTCAATGGCAGGGTCGGAATCACACTTGTTGTAGCATTTGGACAAAATGACTATAGTAGAACGAGGAATGTTGTACTTCTTAAGGAACTTGCCAACCAGGATTTCTGAATGGCCATTGGAGTACATATCAGCAGTATCAAAGGTACGGATACCGACGTCATAAGCCTTCTTCATGAGACTGAAAACAACCTCCTCGTCCTCCAAGACCCATTCGTTCCAGGATTTCTTTCCATAGCTCATACAGCCTGGTCAGTTAGCGCTTTTTCACACTTGTTCACTTCTTCTGTAATGCAATTGCACCAGATTACAAACTCAGAGGGGAAACTTACCAAGAATGATCTTGGACACCTTGAGTCCAGAGTTACCGAGTCTAAGAACCAGTTAGTACAGAACAAGCAGCCATTGAACCCAAAAATCAAACCCCATAAATCCATTACCTTTCGAATTCCATTTTATCCTTGAATTGTATCACTGTCAGCTCAATTGCTCAAACAATCGACTAACCAGAGAGGTCACCGCCCTTTTATACTGGACCTCGACCGATAGCGACCTGCGGCTCGATGAATGCGGAGATAATCTGGGGAGCTATTTCCGATAAGTCCGATGTCTCGGAGATGTACCCGTCGCTGATACCCTCGCTGATAGTGCTGAGGTCCAGTCAGCCTCCGGCGGCTGGGGCTCCGCCCCAGACCCCGCTGCTCCTCTCGCTTCGCTCGAGTCGTGCGTCTCCGACCCCAGCTGAAATAATGGTGGAGAGGGTGCTGAGATACGGTTTTGTGGGTGTTGGATCTGGCTGGTTGGTTGCTCAACTGTGCCAATTAGCCTATGCCTGTGTGAACCGCCCAGTATGTAAACGATAAGAGCAATTAGGCTTGAAACTTGCAAGAAAATTCCTCTTATCGTTTTACATTCCAGTTGGCAGTAATTGTATCTGCCTCTCTCATTGCAGCCAGAAGGGTGAGTATACAACCTACATACAGGTTATCTATTATCCAGAACCTCTGGTTCGACATAACCAAAACCAGCTCAAACGGCCCTCCACAACGACACAAGCACCACACAGCCCAAACCGCTCCGCGAAGCGGAGCACAACGGGGTCTGGGGCAGCGCCCCAGCCGCCGGAGGCAGACCACCACCCGTTGAAACTTCCCACCAGTTATCGACCAAAACTGCAGATCACGATTACTGCTGTCAGAGTCGAGTCCAAGAGGGATAAAGTTGACTGAATGGTAAGGCTCAACGGTGGATAGATGGTTCAGTTTGTACTGGGCGGAGTTCGACGGAGTTTGGCGTAGCTGGCGAGGGCGCTGGCGACGCTCGAGCGTGCATATGTTTGTTTACTGCATACTAAATTTAGCAGGTTTTGGCAGCCTGAGGCTCATGCACGTCTGCGACAAGATAAAAAAAATAATCAGCAAAAAGCAACGTGGTGTATTTTTAGTTCACGCAGATTAACGAGGAGGGGCGAGGGTCAAGAAGCAGAAACTGGCAGGTGGGGTGCCGAAGCAAGCTCAGACTTGAATGCCATAGAGTGGGATAGAGAGAATGTGAATACAATACAAGATAGAATATGGGGTATAGAGATATATATATATAACATTGAACAGCTAGCCATTTAGTGTTGAGCAAAGGGTCGAGGGCAGAAAGCAGAGGGAAGGGTAGAGCGCAACTGTTTGTGCACTCAAAGACAGGAGACGGAGAGCACTGAGCGTTGTAGAAGTGACTGATGCTACTCCTGGTAAGAGCTCAACAACTTACAGCTGGCTACAGCTGGTTACAGCGGTTACAGCAGCGTATAGGTACTGCGAGAATGGCATCCCAGGCTGCATACACGAAACGGGCTGTACCCCTGGTTTCGGCTCCACGTCCAGAGGAGCCTCATGCTCTGGCAGGTAACGAATCATCACCGATACAGTACTACTGTAACAGAAGCACGAGCAGCAGCAATTAACTGGACAGCTGGTGAGCTGAGAGGGACCGCACGAAGCAGTCCACGCTGCCTCCGGCGGCTGGGGCTGCGCCCCAGACCCCGTGGCTCCTCTCGCTGCGCTCGAGTCGTGCTTCGAGTGTCCAGTTCAGCGTGGAACCCCACGTACCGACTCGAGCGTAGCGAGAGGAGCCACGGGGTCTGGGGCAGAGCCCCAGCCGCCGGAGGCAGAACAACCCCAGCAGCAGATTAGCTCCCTCTATATCAGCCTCAACCTAAGCGCACACTCCTGGCTCGCACTACGGTAATTGGCACAGTAATAACACGACGCATTCACGCGCGGTTCGCTGCCGATCTTGTCTGTTTGTTCCTACTGGAAAAATAATAGGGCCAAAAAAAGCAAATCCGCCCGCTATTGCACATTACGAACCTATTTTGGCCTCATCTCAATTTGGCACAGCACCAATTATTTTGAGGTTCATTTCGTTTGACTATATATATATTACATTGTGAGCTGGCCTTGTGAGATCGGGCTTTCAGCAGTTGAGAACAAGGTAGGTAGACGAAGGTGGTTACTGTTGGATAAGTGTACAAGTGTACAGAACAGACTCTGCCGTGGGCTAGACCTCTACTGTTTATTTGTTTGTTTACAATATTGTAAAGAGTATACTGTACAGAGTACCAGGCGTATGGTTAGATGTGTTGTCAATTTTGTGGAGCTGGGTCAGATTGTGAGGATTTAGACTAACATATTTAGTGAAAGTGAACCGCGCTTCCATATTCTCTGCTTTATTCTATTGTACTATATCTATAGGCCTTATCGTCTACCAGACTTTGCCTAGCTCTCAGGACACTTTGAAATTTACTAGTACACTTCATTTTTTTTCAAACATTGATCTTTTTTAGTTGGTTTTGATTTCCGTTTCTCTGGCCAAATTTCCCTTTTGACAACCGCGAGCGTTTAACCCCTGAATATAGGGATCCACAGGCCTCACGACGCACTAATACTACCGCACATCCAGATCCAGATCCAGATCCAGATCCAATTCAACCAAGCTCTTCCTAGTTCTTAGTTTGTGTTTTTGTTTTTGTTTCAGTTTGTTTCGTGGCCACCTCCAGCATGTCGTACAACTCTAATCAGGGCGGATCTGGCTACCAGAATCCAAACCAGGGTTACGACAACCACAATCAGAACCAGAACCAGCATCCAGACCAGCATCCGGACCAGGGCCAAGGCTTGGACCACAATCAGGACTACAGTTACCAAGGCCAGATCCAGGGCCAAGGACAAAGAATCCCTAGTGGAAGTGGTTCTGTCCACACATCCGCTACTGGCCAGAATGGCGATCCAAACGCTTATCTGTCACCAAACCACGGCCATATCAACCCTCCTCCAAGAGTGGCTTCTCCATACGACAACAGCTATA
Organism: Sugiyamaella xylanicola (nom. inval.); assembly: GCA_001939105.2. Classification (NCBI taxonomy): domain Eukaryota; kingdom Fungi; phylum Ascomycota; class Dipodascomycetes; order Dipodascales; family Trichomonascaceae; genus Sugiyamaella; species Sugiyamaella xylanicola (nom. inval.). The sequence goes on from MQSX02000018.1 coordinate 124,064, forward strand.
CACCTCCTTCCGTCGACCCATCAGTAGGCTCGTATACACCCTACTCAGGATCTGTACACAATGCGAATGCCAATCCTTTTGAATCTGCCCCACAGTCTGTGTACCAATCGCCATATGCTGGAGATTTGAGCCAGACATATCTTCCTGACCACGACCAGGGCCACCAAGAGAACTCGTATCCCATGTATGACTTGTCCAGCCACGATCCAGCCATGGACGATACCTATAATTACGACGACAACCAGCCATTGACCCAAGACGCCTATCACAACAATTACCCCCCACCACCTCCACGTCCTGCACTTCCATATCCAGATGATATCAGTGAGACAACAGGTGGATTTGAGCCAATTGGCGGTATCACTGGTTTCCCCGCAGTGGAAATCGCACCATATCCAAACTATAGATTCGACAACTCGTCTGACGAGCTTTCTACTGATACCCTTAGCAACGAACCTGCTCCCTACTTTGGCGACCAGAGTAGCCAACAGGGCCTGCCCCTGGACCAGTTGGAGCCGCCTCCAGAGCCCACCCGATCCGACAGCCGCCTGAAGAGACTGCCTACGAGAAAAGTGAACCTTGTAAAGGGAAAGGTGTTCTCCACAGACTACCCAGTTCCCACAGCCATCAAATCCTCCATTCTGCCTAAATACCGCGACCCCGAAAGCGGCAGCAAAGAGTTCACTCACATGAGATACACTGCCGCAACATGCGACCCCGACGAGTTCACCGTCAAAAACGGTTACAGCCTTCGAGTCGCCGAAGAAAAGCGTCACACCGAGCTGCTCATTGCTGTCACGTACTACAACGTAAGTGTCCACTTCGCCTCCGGCGGCTGGGACTCCGCCCCAGACCCCGCTGCTCCTCTCGCTCCGCTCGAGTCGGGTCTCGACGGTCCCTGTAAATCTGCGGGTTCCAGTATGAACGCAGGGACTGCCCACTACCGACTCGAGCGTAGCGAGAGGAGCAGTGGGGTCTGGGGCGCAGCCCCAGCCGCCGGAGGCACACGCCGTCAACCCTCGTACGGGATGCTAACAGTTTTCTAGGAAGACAAGAATCTTACTACTCGTACTTTGTACGGTATTATGCAGAACATCAGGAATATCTGTAAGATCAAGAAGTCACATTTCTGGAATAACGGCGGCCCTGCCTGGCAGAAGATCGTGGTGACTCTTATTATGGACGGAATCGATCCTTGTGACGACAATGTTCTGGATGTTTTGACGACTATTGGTGTGTACCAGCCTGATAGGTTGAAGAAGATGGTTGACGGTAGAGAGACTGTGGCCCATATTTTCGAGTACACGACTCAGCTCTGTGTTACACCTAGTAACCAGCTTCTTAGACCAGCTGAAAACAACGACTCGTCGCTTCCACCAGTGCAGTTTATTTTCTGTTTAAAACAGAAGAACTCCAAGAAAATCAACTCTCACCGTTGGTTGTTCAACGCTTTTGGAAGAATGTTGAACCCGGAAGTGTGCATTTTGCTCGACGCTGGTACAAAGCCTGCTCCAAAATCGATTATCGCGCTTTGGCAAGCGTTTTATAACAACAAGAACGTGGGTGGTGCCTGTGGTGAAATCCATGCTATGTTGGGTAAGAACTATAAGCTTCTTCTGAATCCTCTTATTGCTGCCCAGAATTTTGAATATAAAATCTCAAATATTCTCGATAAGCCTTTGGAGTCCACTTTTGGATTTATTTCTGTCTTGCCTGGTGCCTTCTCTGCTTATAGATACGAAGCTATCCGTGGCAGACCTCTTGAGCAGTATTTCCACGGTGACCATACCCTTGCTAGTCGTCTCGGTAAAAAGGGTATTGATGGTATGAACATTTTCAAAAAGAACATGTTTTTGGCTGAAGATCGTATCTTGTGTTTCGAGGTGACCTTTAAAGCAGGCGACAAGTGGCATTTGACTTATGTCAAGGCCTCCAAGGCCGAAACAGATGTTCCTGAGGGAGTTGCTGAGTTCATTAGTCAACGTCGTCGTTGGTTGAACGGTTCGTTTGCCGCCTCTATCTATAGTGTCATGCATTTTGGACGTATTTATAAATCCGGCCATAACCCCCTTCGTATGTTGTTTTTACACATTCAATTATTGTATAATATGGTTCAATTGGTCTTGTCTTGGTTTTCACTGGCTTCTTACTATCTTACTACAACTGTCATTATGCAACTTGCAGCTGATCCAAATGCCTTTGGCGGAAGTTCTGACGCGAAGAGTTTCCCATTTGCTAAAGATGTGAGCAATATTATAGCGTTGGTCTTGAAATATCTATACGCATCGTTCGTTATCTTATCTTTCCTATTGGCACTCGGAAACCGACCTAAAGGATCTAAATGGAGTTATTATGTGTCGATTGTAGCCTTCGGTATAATCCAGTTCTATGTGGTTGCCATTTCATTTTACTTGGCAGCTACTGCGTTTACCGAACAACCAATTGAAAATGTTAGCGAATTCTTCAGCAACTTCTTCACTTCTATTACAAGTTTGATTATAGTTGCGTTGGGTTCGACTTTCGGACTTTATATTGTTTCTGGCTTCTTGTACCTCGATCCATGGCATGTCTTCCACAGCTTTTTGCAGTACATGTTTCTCATGCCAAGTTTTGTCAATATTCTTAATGTCTATGCATTTTGCAATTGGCACGATGTTTCTTGGGGTACTAAAGGATCCGATAAGGTTGATGCATTGCCTGTTGCCCAGTCCAAGAAGGATAGTGATGGTCTGACTGCTGTTGTCGAAGAAATTGAGCGTCCACAAGGATATCTTGACCAACAATTCCAGCAGATTGTGGACCGTGCTTTGGCTCCATATGTACCAGAGAAGAGCGTAGAAAAGAAAAGCAACGACGACGAGTACAAGAGTTTCCGTACCAACCTCATCATTCTGTGGATTTTCACCAATCTCGCACTAATTCTTGGCATTACCTCGACCAACGCTAATGATATTGGTATTACAGCTTCAGTTAGTCATCGTACCACCTATTTCTTTGCATTTTTACTGTGGTCGAATGCTGTCATTGCTATATTCAGGTTAGTCGGTAACGTGGTCTTCTGTACACGCAGTTGGTTCAAGGTATGCTTCTCAAAGAGATGATTATTGCACGTTATTTATATCTATCTTAGTTGGATTATGCGCCTATGTACTATCATTTATTATTGAAATTTGTGTTTCACCATAGAAAATAAAATAAAATTAGAATTAAGTATTATGCAGGTACATATTTACATTTTAGAGAGTTTACGAATTCAAGACATTGCGATTCTGACGCTTCTGGATTGGCAAACTGATATTCTATGAGTTCATTGATTACTTCAGCAAGATAGGGCCCGCCTTTACGCAGCCCAAAGGCTTGTTGGATTTGCTTTCCATTGACAAGTGGTTTCAAGCTCCAAGCATCAGCCAGGTCTAATTCTAGCACTAAATCGACTAGTCCAGTGTACTTGGCAATTATTTGACTGCTGTCTGTATCTGATCGCATTAACTCTTTAATCATGGCAAACACAAAGCAAAGTCTCCATTGTTGATCGCATTTTCTAATCAGCACACCCACATCTTTACGAGACAACTGTCCTAGGTTGTCAGCAGCTTCTTGAACTGTTTCTTCAACCGCATACAAGTCAGATAATAGTTTACCCTCAGCATTAGGAAGCTTAAGACCGTCTCTAACTATCAGCGAGACAGCAGGGGCCGGCCTTTTCTTTTCATCTAAAGCCTGTATAGTGCCCCAGTGGTTTAAGGCTGCCGCTAGCCATAGAGAGGGCGAATTAATGATGTTTTCGTCTCTGAGGTCTGGATGCAGTTGTTTAGGCGGCGACTTGACAAGCTCGTCAAGGACACTCACAGCCTGTGATAATTGAGAAACTGGAGGCTCAAAACCTTTGGGTTTATATGAATCAAGTAGTACGAATATAGAATCCTCTAGACCCAGACTAGCGATTGTATTAAGCCCCTTGGCTGGCAGGCTGCTACGAAGAATTTTCGATATTTCTACACCCACTCTCTCACGGCTAATTTTACGAATAAGAGCCAAGCGGATCCGTGGGTCTGCCATAGCCTCAGTAGCGGACTTTTCGATTTCAAAGCCAAAGGTGCTTGAAAAGCGAATCAATCTCAGCACTCGTAAAGGATCCTCGTCGAAAGTCACAAATGAAGGAAGGGGAGTTCGCAAAATACCATCTCGAAGATCCTGTAGACCTCTGCCAGTAAAATCTTCTACTTTCTGCTCTTGTAAATTATAAAATAAAGCGTTAAGTGTAGCATCTCTTCTATAAGCGTCTTCTTCGGGAGTACCAAACCGCACGGTGGGTATTCTGGAATCTCCAGCATATTCCTCAGCACGCAGATTGACGAAATCAATATCCAAATCATACAGTTTGGTAGTAGCGGTTTCTAGATGTTTGGACTTTTCAGGATTCTTCTCTATCTTATGGATTGAACGGGGTACAAGATCCACCGCATGTGCATTCTGACTGATATATTCATTAAGAGCCTCAGCGAAAACTAAACCAGTAGACGTATTGATAGCAATATCTATATCATGAGAAGTCTTTCCTAGCAGCTTGTCTCGAACCCAACCACCAGTGATCCGGAGCACCACTGGTTCAGTAGGCACAGCGTCGGATCCGTCCTCCTGGTTATTTCTAGCAGACTGCTCAAACACCGATGAGAACGTCACCAGCAAGTCTCTGATTTTCTGCTCTGTAGCATCCAGCGAAATAGTAGGCAATGCCTGGTCTGAGCCGTCTCTAGCAGTAGGTGAACTAGCATTGGAAGCAGCCATAGTGAGCGGACGAAAACTATGGAACTGACGAGAAACAGATGCCAATGCCGGAGAAAAAGGAGCAGTGGAGGGCCAGAAAACCTGTCTATATCTAATTAATCTGAAACTGCCTGTCAGAGGTCTGTACAACAACATCCAGCACTGACTGATCACTCTCACGCACAGAAACATATATTTTCACACACATCAACCAGCATCATCATGCAGGGCACCCCATCAGCATGACAGATCTCCCACCGCACACAGCCAACACCAAAATATTCCACCCTCCACCCGACCAACGGGGCACGACCCCCGCAACCCCCGCTGACAGGCCGCTCGCGAAGCGAGCACAACGGGGTCTGGGGCAGCGCCCCAGCCGCCGGAGGCAGAGCCCGTCCCCCCTTTGCCTCCGGCGGCTGGGGCGCTGCCCCAGACCCCGTTGTGCTCGCTTCGCGAGCGACCTGGGAGATCTGGGAGCGTAGGGGTCAGAGTTGGAGCGTAATTTGGGCTGCAACGGTCTCGTTTCGGCGACTGGAAATTGGCTGCAGAGCTGACTCCGGGGTAACAGAGCCCCTACCCTTGCTGAATTCAGGCTGCTGCTAAAGGCTACTGCTACTACAGCTGCTGCTGCCAGTACTAGCAGCGGTAGTAGCAGCATCACATGGCAACCCACATCTCCAGTGATCTCTGATTAGGACCACTATACAACATCTGAGAGTCGATAAACTGAGGTATATCTGTTTATGTGCCCGATAGAGCACTGTGTGATAGTTACGGAGACCAGTGAAATCAGATAAAGGGGTGTGAGCGAGAAGAAAGTTTCAGCTGAGAGATCTGAAGGGTGGGTCTACTGATAGACAGATTATTATTAGCATTAGCATAGCAGCTTCGACATTGCAGTCGAACTGGCCTTTCACTCTCACTACCAGCACCGATCTATTTGCATCATGGACTTCGCATCTACCAAAGGCGACTTCGATGTCAGCGTAGACCCGAAGCTTCTGTCCAAGCTCAAAAAGCGACAGGGCTCAGCACAAAGTACCGCCTCTTCTCCAGCTGTGGACGTCTTCTCCTTGAGATGTAAGTGATTTTGCCTGTGTTGTGCCTCCGGCGGCTGGGGCGCTGCCCCAGACCCCGTTGTGCTCCGCTTCGCGGAGCCTACGAAGGGACCCCACGAAACGACTCGAGCGTAGCGAGAGGAGCAGCGGGGTCTGGGGCAGCGCCCCAGCCGCCGGAGGCATGTCCCAGAATCAGCGTGGATAGCTAACAGACCAGATTCGTTCAGACCAGATTCACTGGGTGCGTCGTCGAAGCTGAATCTGTCGAGAGATAAAGAGGACTTTGTAATCGAAGATTCGGGTGCGGAGAACCATATATTCAGAGGCCAGGCCACTGCTGGTAAGGATGTGGACTGTGTTTTAGTATACGATCCCAAGACGGGGTCTTTCAAATTGCATCAATTGGATTTCACGCTGCGAGTTAATCCCAGTCGTGAGAAGTCTAAGAAGTCCAATGGGTCTAATGGCCTGGTGCTACCGTCGTCATCTGCCTCTCAGGATACACCCTCGCCCTCTGCATCTTCACCTGGTCCAGGTGCTGGTGGATCTCCGCCTGTTCATAGTTCCACACATGGCCACACTAGAACGGCGTCCAGATCCATATCGAGCTCAGATTCGAGATCAGCATCTCCAGTTGCCAGGGTCTCCCCAGAATCGAACGAGCTGAATGTGCCATCCCCAGTTCCAACGCCCGCACCAGCACAGCGGCCATCGAGCTCGACATCCAGCAAGCCACAGTCATCTACCTCATCTCGTGGCCCCAATGCCACTAAAACTAATACTAATAATACTAACACAAATGGCAACACCAAAGGTGTCGCTCGAGCAACCACTTCGAAGAAGTCAGTTCCATCATCAGCCTCTTCATCCTCCTCGTCTACTGCGAAGCCAAAGAGACCAGCACGGGTGGCTTCGAAATCACTACCACGAAAGACAGAAAAAGAGCCAGAAACAATAAGCATCGATGATGATGACGACGACATAGCCATGGCTGATAACGACCGTGATGAGGCCAACAATGATGACGATGATGATGACGACGACGATGACCTCTTAGGTGCCCTTGCAAACGAGCTTGAAGAATCGCTCGAAGATGATTCTAATAACAACAGCATGAATAGCTCGATAAAGGACGTGTCTAACAGCCGTAATAACAACGACGACAGCGAAGAAAGCGACGAAGACGACGGCGTGAATCGGGTAACAATAATCGAGAGAAACCCACGACCCGCAGCATCAAGCACAGCATCTTCGCCAGCGATAAAACCACAAGGACTGGCCGCCTCTGGCCCCATCAGTCTCCGAGGATTCGTGTCCGGCCGGCGGCAAGAAGAAGAGGACCTGTCGTCCAGCGAGGAGGAATAGACCTTTTATTTATAATCATAACATTAATTTACATTACATTCCATCCCTTTCGAGAATTGAGACTGCAGCTGTTCTACGAGGACAGCTGTGCTACTTGGCTCTGTATAAGCTCAGCAGGAGTCCTGTATTCGCTACTCGCCCTAGCAGTGTTAGTATTTGACGGATTGGAACGTGCCTCCGGCGGCTGGGGCTGCGCCCCAGACCCCGTTGCTCTTGCTTCGCAAGAGATTACTGGGACCGTCGACGTCTCGACTCGAGCGTAGCAAGAGGAGCAACGGGGTCTGGGGCGTAGCCCCAGCCGCCGGAGGCACAGATGCGATGGAGACTTACCAGTCGGTTTCTTCGAGCGTTTCTATGGCCTCGGCGATAGTTTCTTCGTATTGGTTCTCGTCGTCTTCCAACGCCGTTACGAGCGCTTCGCGAAGACTCTCGGCAGCCTTTTCTCTTACCAATGGGAAGCTGTGTTTGCAGAGGAGGGCCAGTCTTTTGGTTGAGTCGGAATGGCCCAGCTGCGCGAGACCGGAAAATACATCGATGGCCGCTAGGATCCGTGCAAGCTGTTTCGTGTTTATGTGGACATTGAATGTCCTGATGTATAACCGTTTGACTATCTCTTGTTTGTTGTCTTTCTGGTACAGTTTCAGTAGTAGTCCACTGTCAAGAATGTTCGCAAGCACCCGCAGACCACAGATCACTGTTTTGGATCCGTATGTCTTCATATCTAGGGCTAGAGCGAGCCTCGTCAGGAAACGTTGTAGATTGTCGAGAGATAGCGTCCTCAAATATGTGATAAGGGCATCTAGTGACCCACGGAGCGTATCTTCACTCACATGCTGGGCACCAGCTGCGCTGACATAGCTGACGAGGAACTCGTTTGACCAGGCTGGATCAAGCTCCAAGTCAAAAACTTGCGTAATTTGTGAATAGAGAATGTTCGCAGACCTTTCGTAGTCACCTGTTATAGAGTCGATAACACGCTTCAGAGACGCATCGAGAGGCAATGTTTTAAGGTGCGCAACAGCACTTATTCTTAGCTTGAACAGCACCTCAACGCTCATTCCTAGTAGCCTTCTCACAACAGCGTTTTGAAAATGTTCTGTTGCTATTCGTGAAGTATATACTTTGGTGCTCTCTTCTGTGGCTGCTTCACGTACCCAAGAGCCTACATCACCTCGGGAGTCTACCGAGTAATCGTTCAATGCTAAAGCCAACGCGTCAAGATAGTCATCAACCGGGATATTTAAATCGCGTCTAGTTTCTAAAGAGAGGAGAAGCTGGCCCAGACTGTGAACTGCTTGTGCTCTCGTTGAAAGATCTGTTAAGACGACTTCGTTGGAGCCTTTTATAATGGCTGTAAGAGCAGTAAGTATACTCTTGAGGGTATCTTCCTCTTCGCTTGTAACTAATCCCAGGGCGATTGCGAACGTACTCTTGCCAGCCATCATCCGTTGAATCCATTTATTGATATTTGCTGGGGATAAACCTTGTTCGCTGGGATTAACACCAGGGTCGGCGGTACCTTTCTTTGTACGCTGAAAACAAGACACAACCTGTCGCACACCCTCGATCACATGTTTATCATTGAGCTCCATGCAAATTGTTATCTTGTCAATGAGGTCTTGTTTACTGTATCCTTGCACATTATACTGAATGACACACTTGGCGAGATGTAGAAAAGCATCGCTATTCAACGTTTCGTTGTCCTGCTTCAAGTCATACTCTGTAAAGTCATCTAATATTTGCAGGATCTTTTTGTTGTTAATGGCTCTCTTAATCGACGGAAAGGGGGTTTCCGTGCCAAGCACCTCGCCCAAGGCATAGACGACGCCATGCCTCGTATCAATATCTCTAGCATCATACATCCCCAGTAAAGTGCTAATGATTTTTTCGCCCACAACGTCACTGGCAGCACCGGTTAGACCACCTCTATCATTACGAGTCTCAACCTCAATGCTCTTTTCTAATAGTAACCTTAGTGACACTGCACTCAATCTTCGTACTACAGGGTCCCAGTTACAGACAGTTCGTTCTAATGCGTAATCGACCACTGATGAGAATCCCAATTCGTAGACTTTAAGTGCCACTTCTAAGTATGATCTCGATCGTAGCCCAACTTGAAAATATTCTATCGTTTGTACAAGTCCAACTTGCGTTTCTACCGACCCATTGCATCCCCCTAAACGGCCCACACCCTCCTGCAAAGCAGCAGAAGCAGCTCTACGTATATTAACCTCAGGGTCATAGCAGGAAAGATTAACCAGGTCTCGAAAGAGCGAGTCCACTATACCATTATCAATATTCTGATAAACTCTAAACAAGGACCAACACACATAACAACTTGCATCTCTGACATTGTCTCCCAAAGAATAAGTCAGTTTTTGTTGCTCAAAGCGAAGAGACAGACTGAGTATACTAGAAAGTCTCTTAAAATGCATTTCTGGGTTAAGAAGACTTCTTCTCAGCATCTCTGCCAAGCAGAGGAGAGCTCCGTGCCATGAAGATGGTGATTTTTGGTCAAAAAATGCGGACAGGGACAAGAAGCCCTTTGACAAATCTTCATTCTTGTTTCCCTCATCTATAATAGAAAGCACAGCATCAATAATATCGAGTCTGAAATCTTCGGCTGATAGTCTCTGTACGATGCGAGAAATTGCTTTAGACGTACTGTACCTCACTAATGTGTCTTTGTGAGAAAGAAACTTCAACAGTTCACCCATAATCTCCTCTATATAATCAAGATACTCGTCATTATTCTCTTTCTCGTTTTCTAGTCGTGATAGAAATAAAATTGCGATTCTGCCTAGATTTTTGACTCTCAGTTTATCAAATATGCTTGTGCTGGCAGCGCCAATAGCTTCACTCTGGTTCAATAACACCCTCTCTAGAAATATTCTATACATCTGGTTCCAACCTCTACTGGAGCCCGTTCCATGGGGAATCAATTGGAACACCATGGCGGTAGTTTGTAAGGCTCCTAGCTTCCCAAAGAAGGCGGTATTCGATCCATATCCCGCCAGCTTCACCGACTGAGCGTCGTTCTCTTGGCTGTTGGGCTCTGAATTTTGTGACGATGACTTCTGTGATGTAATTTTATTCACAGAAGATACGACCTCTGGGTCTAGATCAAATATTTGAAAAACATCTGTGAAGAACTTGGGCATCAGTGTGTCCATAGCGTCAGATCTCGTAACAAGCCGAGACATGACCAGAACTGCGGCATCACGCTCTTTTCCCGGCAGGGACATGTACTTTTTAGCCACGCTATACAACTGGCTTTGAATATTAGGCCCGAAAGTAGCCAGATCAAAGGGTGCCAAAACGAGAATTGACAGCCATAGCAGCAGACAATACCGCTGCTGCCAAGTCACAGGACGAAAACGGCCGTCCGCCGCTATCTCCTGTGGTGGCCTCTCTCCCAATATTCCATCTCCATTCAGTTTGTCAAGTTCTTCTCGTGTCGTTTCCAGTTGACTACTCTCACCATCGTGCAACACAAATAGAACGTCTTCAAGTAGGTTCACTTGAGGTGGTAGGAACTGGCACACCGTCTTGTACCCCCTGACCTTGCACAGAGTGTAAAGAGCCTCAAACGGCCATTCTACATTTGCACAGGTTGTCTCATCAGTAATTACCGCCAGAATAGCAGCAGCAAGCCGTGACACGAGGTCCTCCAGCACTGGATCAAGCAGCTGGGGAGCTTCCTGAAACGGATCCAACGCTGCTCTGAGCTTCTCGCTCAATTTCACGACACTCGCCCCACCCTCTCGCGAACCCTCAAGTTCCAGCAGCAACTGCTTCACATCTGCCAGCAAAGACGGCGCGGCCTTCGTAACACCAATATCCAGCTCATCTATACTCATATCTCACACAGGCCAAAAACTCAGGGGGAAACTTCACCACTTCACGATATAAACACACTAAGCGCGCACGCGCCTAACACATATCAGGGTCCTCTATCTGGACCCTGGATTTGGCCCTGAAACTACTCCAGTTGGCACTGGGGGGTAGAGGGTGTGCCTCCGGCGGCTGGGGCTGCGCCCCAGACCCCGTGGCTCCTCTCGCTTCGCTCGAGTCGTTTCCGTGGGGTTGGGGCACTGTGAAGTCCCTTCTGGGCCAGATCAAGAACTCGAGCCTGTCAAAATTAATTACCACATGTCTCAGGCAGTAGTAGACTCCTAGGCCCGTCTGACAGCCCAACGCATCGACTCGAGCGCAGCGAGAGGAGCCACGGGGTCTGGGGCAGAGCCACGGGGTCTGGGGCAGAGCCCCAGCCGCCGGAGGCACAGCCACCAGTAGCAGTACATAGAAAAGGGTCGTATAAATAACATCAAAAGAGTAATCAACTCTGCAGGGCCTTGAGGCGCTGGCGCATGCTGTCGAGGAGGGCCTCGTTGTCTTCCTCGTCTGGCTCCTCGAGAACGGCAGGTTCGTTGAGCTGGTCGGGCAGTTTGGTGGGCACTTGGCCTGCCTGTTGGACCTTGCCGCCGATGATCTCATCGAGAATGGCGTTGACTTCTTCTTCTGCCTCGCTGTCTTCGAGGAACTCGGCCTCGTCGAGTGTGTCCAAGGTATCGGTTACCATTTCGTCGATGATACCTGATTTCATGAGTTCTCGACTCAGCTCTGACATAGTGCCCATGAGTTCAGGCAGTCTGACGAGGTTGTTGACTTCTTTCATTAATCCTGTGCTTGATTTCATGCTTCCTTCTAGTTTCTGAATCGCAAAGGCCTCGTTCACTTGCAGTGACACAGAGTTGAGTTGAGCCTTGGATTTGTGTAGTCGTGAGCGTTGGCCCTTGATATTATATACTTCTTTAGCCAGCATTTTGGCCGATTTCATGTCGTTCCGTTTCGCAGCGGCCTTGATCATGGATTTGGACTTGATCTCCAGAGAGTTGAGCGATGTCAGCTGTTTATCGATCTCTCGCTGGTTCTTGCGGATCAGAGCATTGCACTTCTGTTTCTGCTCCTTGGGATCTGGGCCGTATATCGCCCGTTTGACATAATACATTCTGAGATTGCGAGTCCGGCAACCACCGCTAGTTCACACTTCCGTGGTATGTACTCTCGCTGCCAAAAAGTAGCCCTGATATAAGCGAACAACGGGTTCACAAAACAGCCACTCACTCGCTCACTAGCCACCTACCAGACTACAATGTCATTCATGTGCCTGCCTGCTCAAACAAGACTGATACAGTTCATGCAGTCTCGCCTACTACTGCATAACCGACGTATTTTGCTCCTTATCTGTTCGCTCTTCGCCTCCGGCGGCTGGGGCTCTGCCCCAGACCCCGTTGCTCTTGCTTCGCAAGAGATTTCTGGGATTGTAGAGAACCCTACTAGAGCAAAGCGAGAGAATCCACAGGGTTTAAGACAGAACCCCCAGCAGGGCACTTTGTTAGAGTGTGCGTCACGTGATCTGTAGATTCTGCCTCCGGCAACTGGGGCTCTGCCACAGACCCCGTAGCTCTTGCTTCGCAAGAGATTGTTGGGACCGTAGAAGAATCGACTCGAGCGAAGCGAGAGGAGCCACGGGGTCTGGGGCAGCGCCCCAGCCGCCGGAGGCAGAACCCCACTACGTATCTCCTCTGTGATACGTACGGCTGTGTACACATTCCAGACCCGCATGTTGGAGATGCGATGTTTATTTGTTTGGTGGAGTGGGTTTCGCGATTGATCTGAGGTGTGAAATATCGGTGTTTGGCATCGGTAGCAGGAATTGGTAGTTTTTGTGAAGGATTTAGGGACGCTTTTTGGTCAGTTGGGCGAAAGGTCGATATTTTTGGAAAATGTCGTATGTTCAGGGACCGTATCTAGGGTCACGTCCGGCAGGTGGAGCGGGATCAGCTCGTGCCAGAGGCGGACGGGGCGGTGGACCTGGAGGTCCAGGTGCTCATGGACGATATAAAACAGGCGGCTCGTCTGGAAATTTCACTGGGCGAGATCGCAGAGTAGGGCCTGGCAATGACAGAACTGGCACAGGACCTGGATCCACTTCCAGCAACAGCAGCGGCAGCAGCTCACGCCCACGAGCACCCGTAGCTCTCCAATTCGGAGACATCTTTGCCCAAGAATCCCCTAAAGCATACACCCCACTGGGATACTCAATTATCACCGAACCAGCTGTCATCAACCCCAGCGACTACACCCACGAAGCGGATCTTCCAGTGTACCGTAAGTGTGTGCGCTGCCTCCGGCGGCTGGGGCTGCGCCCCAGACCCCGTGGCTCTTGCTTCGCAAGAGATTGCTGCGACTGTCGACGTCCGACTCGAGCGTAGCGAGAGGAGCAGTGGGGTCTGGGGCGCAGCCCCAGCCGCCGGAGGCAGAGCCGACCCTCCCACTCTATTGACTGGAGCACTAACTGAAACAGCTGAACGACTCCCGATTCGCGTGCTGAGGCCTTTGGGCGCCTCGTTTGTGGACACAGAGAGCGAGAGACCGAATTTCAGCGGACTGAGCAGGTCGAAGCCGCTGCGAGAGTCGTCTCTTCACAGCCAGATTGATAGTCTGGCTAAGATTATTAGAGACGATTCAGCCAGGAAAGAGAGGCTGACGTTGGCTGGAAAGGACATTGATGAGTTTATTCAGAGCTTTAGACAGAAGTATCAGGAGAAGCTGCTGTTGAAGAGAGATCGGGACGGCGACGACGATGAGGACCAGGATCCAAATCACAGCCATACTGGGTCAGTCAAGAAAATCAAGAAGGAGATTGGTATCAGGTTCGAGGGTGAAGATGAGCCTGATGTCAATAATGATACTGTTAGACCTGAAAATGTGCTGCGAATGGTCGACTCGTCGCTTGTGGATACGCCGGAAAAGACTGCTAGTCCTGACATGAGAGCCGGCAATGCTGGTGCTAGTATAGATCCGGCTACTGGTAAACATCTTATGGATTACACCCCAGTCAAGTTCCGCGATCAGTTCGGCAAGCGCGCTGGTGCTGGAAGTAGCACAGGTGTGTCTATGGGCCATGGAAAGAGCGACAGGCTGGCATCCACTAAGAAAGACGGAGGATACGACAACAGCAGCAGCAGTTCGAATTCGAACAGGTTTCCGCGACAGCCCCAGTTCCACTTCCAACAGCAGTCGCAACAGCAGCCATCGCGACACCAGCAGCATCAGCAACAGCAATCGCAGTACCAGAACCATCACAGTCAACATCAACCACAGCATTTCAATCAGTATAAAACCAATCACCAGAACACAGCCCCCTACGCCTCTAATTCTGGCCAGTCGTCAGCTGGATATCGAAGGAACGACCTTGGAATGGGAGGAGGAGCAGGTGCGCCCATGATGGGCAATAATGATGCAGCATTCCGAGGCAGAGGGATGTTTCCTCCTCCCCCACATACTCCTAATCGAAACGATACGCGATTTGTCTCTCCAGAACGATATTCGCGTCGAGGAGTTGGCGGTATCAGTGGACTTCCTACAGGACCAGCAGCAGCTGGGGGTGGTGCAAATCCGTTCAACACAGGGCCACCAGTAGGTCCAGTCGGAGGAGAATATCGTTCTCCACGTAATGACAATGAGCCTGGTACTGGATTCCTATCTAATACGAACGGTCCATACCGGCCACCTGGACGCGTACCGTCTCTACACCGACCAGGCTCCTCGGCATCTGCCTCTTACAGCGGACCACCCACGAACCCCGCAAGCAACTACTACGACGACTACTCCAGACAATACATGTCTTCATCCTCACAGGGCTTCTACCCCGACCAGCCTCAAATGGGTCCCAACAGAGGCTACGATCGCCACGACTTCCATCCCGGCAACTCTCGCGACTACGACGACTTCCGCCAGCGCCAGCGCCCTGGCTCCTCCTTTGATACCCGCCGCAGATATTAGCATGTAACAAACAACTTTCTTGATCTTTGTACTGAGTGGGGAACCTGCCTCCGGCGGCTGGGGCTCCGCCCCAGACCCCGCTGCTCCTCTCGCTGCGCTCGAGTCGGGCGAGGGGACCCCCAGTGCTGCGGGCCCTCTAAGGAAAATGGACCAGCAAGCGCAGAGAGACCTTTGCGCCAGGGAGGGACGTATGTTATCAATAGTGACAGACAGTCCCATTCACATCTGGCGACCTCCACGACTGTGGGGATCCCCTCGCCCGACTCGAGCGCAGCGAGAGGAGCAGCGGGGTCTGGGGCGGAGCCCCAGCCGCCGGAGGCAGGTCCCCACCAGTTAAGAGACAGGGAACAGGCCCATGTGAAGTAAGGAAGACGGTTCGTTGCAAGAATAATTTAGATATTTACAGGTGGTCACGTCTGGCGTGGTGGTTATGCAAGTTGTGTGGAGTTTGTGATGTGTGTTGGGGGCGGAGATTATAGGCTGTTCTCGACAGTAAATCCTGCGGGACCTCTCCTTAAGACACGTTCTTCGGATCGTGTTAGTGGTTTGTCTACGATTTGGACGTTGACAAGCTCCTTGATTTTCAGGATCTGACCGGCCACGCCTGCATCTACGGGCTTGTATACGATGTGGCCTCTTTTTTTCAGTCCCAGAGCCATACACGTCTCTCTGATGGTCTTTGGCATTCCAATGGTGGAACGGATGGCGCGAATTCTGTAGAACATTTCTAGAGTTTTTGTGGATTTGGTTACTGAGGTGTTCCTGTGGTTGATGTCGCTAATTGAAAAATTGAAATTTCACTGATCAGTTGTACGGCTGATTTTTCGGTAGTAATGTCACGTGTGGATGACCCCTGAGATAACTGCTTTAAGCTGGGCCTAGAGGGTCTGATAGATGATATTGCCGTTTTTTGTCTAGAAGAATCTAACTCTTGTTGACAACTGCTGACTTATGGTTAGTAAATCCAACCTTGTTTGGGATATCGGGAGTTTCGGTGGTTGCAGGTCCTGCCTGCAGGTCCTGCCTGCGGTGGTGCCTTTCTATTATTTAGCAATATATATGGATCTATAAATCTAGCAACCGCCAGTCTTCCTTTTCTTCTTCCTGCTTTTCTCGTAATCACAGTAAAGATTCTCATCTGGAAATATGCACCAGGCTTGATCCAGGGCCTATATTTACCGGTGATTTCAACTTTTACATTGTCAAGTAGGTGTGTTGACACTCGCATGCTTTATCCTTATAGACTTTCGTATGGCTTTCAAGAAGCAGGTATTTCTTTATGTAACTCCAATTTTAAAACTGGAGTATACATTCACAATCGTAAGGCTACTTCTACCTTCTGAGGAAGTCCAATTTTGGCTTTGTTCAACGGTAAGTGACTCTGATCTACCCAAACTTCTCATAGAAGAGCGAAGGCAGTTTGTTACCCCTAAAACACTCATATTTGAACTCTATTGCACCTTTTTGATTTGTTTTTTCTCATTAATGGCAGCTTCTTCAGCAAGGATACCGTCCAATATATCACGAACTGAGTAGGTGAGCGAGAATCCTAGGTCCTCCAATGCGGAGGTGAGGTTCGTGCTATAAGGGGTTTGTGTTGTTTGAAGCACATTAAAACGGGAGACCGTAAGAGACTCGGTAATCCCGCAGAGTAGAGCGTCGTCCTTTTTAGTGAGTCCATAGGGGGTTCCGGTGAGGAGTTTAATGATGTAGGATCTGAGAGACAGAATGTAGCTGACCGTCAGTACGATCATAGGTTGGATCTTGATTTTGCGGAACGGTCGTTTCGTGGAAATATAGTCGTATACAGCTGAGAGTGTCGTCATTTCCCGCGTATAGATAGTGTAAATGCTGGATGATATGGTTGACTGGTTTTGGTTGAGATGGGTCTGATTACTGGCTAGCATTAAAGCAGCGCGAACCACATCTTCAACATGCAAGAGCCCTATAGGCACCCCCTGAGAGTGAAGTAGTCCTCCGTTATAAAGCAGTGCAGGAGTTAGAAATGAATCCCCCAGGTGGCCCGTAACAAAACCTTGGGGCCGAAGTGACACAGACGGCACATTGGATTCGAGAATGATACCCTCAGAACACGCTTTGGAATATGCGTACTCGTTTATATAGGACCTTGGGCCGTCACCGTTGGCAAGTCTCGATCTTTTTTTCAGGCTTGGGTCAATTGGCTCTGAGTTCGTGTGTCCTATGGATCCATCAGAGGACTTTGTATTGGGTGTATGAGGTTGGCCCTCGGCTGTAGTCCAGGAAGTGATGTTGAAAGGATTAAACCAAGACGGCCGCGTCCGTTCGCTGATTCCGTCACCAATATTGATAATAAAGCAATTGTTCTTGACAGGAACACACGAATTGACAAGCGTCCTGGCAATTGCGATATTGGATTCGGCTTCATCGACCTTATTACTTGGACCAGATTTCCGAGGGTTGTACATAGCCGTTACCGCACAGTGAAACACAACTATCGATACACCTTCCTCAGAGACCAGACCAGACAGAAAACGCTCCAGTTCCTGCGTTATCGATGCGGTAGCTGACAGGTCCAGCTGCAAAAAGTTGACCCCATGACGAGCCAAGTCCTTTGGCAGCGGTTCCCGATCTATAACATGGATGTCCGAGTCACCCCTAATCAGCAGACCACGAACTAACCAGGAACCAATGAAACCAGACCCGCCAGTGACAACATACCTCGTTTTCTTTCTATCGTCAGCTCCAGACTTAATAACCGTACTGACCCGTCTCCTATCCTGTGATGGATCCGCCAGCAGCTCCAGCTTCGAGATGTCATCCACAACAGGCACATCGGCACAGTACACGTTCATCTGGTAATCCAGATACATGAACACCGCGAACACGGGTCCCAGAACAAGAACCGCCTCCAAAAGCAGCGACATCTCCAACCACGTCTCTCGTCGTCTCCCAGACCAGTCGGCGAAGCTCTCTACCTCGCTCGAACATGTTCAGATCACGATCTGACACGGCTGCATATACGTTATCGAAGATGCCTCCGGCGGCTGGGGCGCTGCCCCAGACCCCGTTGCTCCTCTCGCTACGCTCGAGTCGAAAACGTCGACGGTTCCAGCGAACTCCTGCGAAGCAGGAGCCACGGGGTCTGGGGCAGAGCCCCAGCCGCCGGAGGCACAATTCACACCCTAGCGAAGCCGATAGAAGCAATATTATATTAAGCTATCAAAGCAAGTCACATTTGGCCACCATGGGGTGAAACTTTGAATTACTGGGTAAGACAGTACCAATCGCCCTCTTTATATAGTGTCAATTTCTAAGTGTACAGGGATAACGGCAGATGACCAGTCAGGGATCAGCTTCGTACGCTTGCAAGCGGGGGAACGTGCGGCAGGGCGGGGGAGGGGTCTGCCTCCAACAGCTTGGGCTTTGCCTTTGCCTTTGCCTTTGCCCAGAGTTCGTAGCTCTGCGTCGCATCTCGACTCGAGCGTGGCGAGAGGAGCAGCGGGGTCTGGGGCGGAGCCCCAGCCGCCGGAGGCACGCCTTCAGCCGAACATTCCCCGGCTCAGTGGACGCTGCGCAGCCTGGGTGAAACAGCGTCCTCAACGCTGGACATAAACGGCAAAGATCTATAACGGCGATGCAGTGGGGCGGGTTTCCACCTGTCACGCCAGCCGCCCTGAGACGCCCCTCTACAAATAGAACAGAGGTGCTATCGATATCGCAAGATCGCCGTTCAAACAGATATGGCCGCGACAGGAAACCCGGTCCACGGGTGACCGTTGTAGGTTCACCTGGCCGGGCAAAAGGGATCGTTGCAACGAAATTTGGGACAGTTTTTCCGGGTACCCCGCTTGCATGCCTGCGATTCGGCTGGCTGCAGCATCGCAGTTGCCTCCGGCGGCTGGGGCTGCGCCCCGGACCCCGTGGCTCTTGCTTCGCAAGAGAGTGCCGGGATTCTCCAGGTTTAGTTTCGAGTGTAGCAAGAGGGGCAGTGGACCTGGTACAGAGCTTGGGCCGCTGGAGGTCACAGGAGCCAGCTCCCCTCCCCCTCAAAGCCGTTGGGGACATGCAGGAGTATGCAGAGGCACCTTAACCTTAATATAACAAAGCCCGTGCAATTATCGTGGCCCAACGTCGATGTCTGAGCTCGATTTCATGGGCAGTTAGTCCTGATTCTGTACGTTTTGGTGGTCAGGCCGTTATTCGTCACACGTGTGTTCGTTTATTTAACTCCGGGAACTCCGTGGAGGTCGATCACTGTTGCCCATTCTTTTTTATTCTCATTTCTTTCCCCACCTTGCACGGCGCTATACGACTGCCCCCAAATCTTTAGTTTGAGCTGAGAAAGGAGCACTGACCGTTTTGATCTGTGACTGATTGCAAGTCTCTTCAGATAGGGCTTCTTGATTGTCAGCTTTGCTTGCGGCCTTTTAAGAGGAATCTTCGCTGGCTAGTACTGCCTGTTTATCCTCCATTGTTAGAACTCAAGTGAGAATCAGCTGCTCTTATTGTTCGCAGTACTGCGGGATCATTGTCTGTTGCAGAGACCGAAAATTAGGTCCGTTGTGGTGCGCCATGAATCTCGCACACTCGCAACTTCAATATGTTCAGTCGGGAGGTATTACGAAGAAGAAGAGAAACAGACATGCTTGCGATCCTTGTCGAAAGAAGAGGGCTAAGTGCGATGGTAACTCTCCCTGCCATGCCTGTCTAGCTAGCTCTGCTACATGTACATATACGACCCCCAAAAAGAGAGGCGTCCCTACTGGATTTCTACAGAAGTTGGAAACTTCCAATGAGAAGCTGGTTTGTCTGATTTCTTTATTGATTGATGAAGTGGAAGGTGGTTATGATATCGTTAGTTCAGCCGCTAGTAAAGTGGCACATCTACCGGCCAGTGAGACTCGAAAGCGCTATTCCCTCTCTCGAGCACATATATTGGCCATGCTTGATGTAGACGATTTTGATGAAATGCCTATGAGAAGTGTAGCAAAGACAAGAACTCTTTCCCAATCTCAGACTAATCGTTTAAGTATGGTTTCTAACGACAGTGATAGTGTATCGAGCCCGGTTTCCTTGGCTTCGAACGCTCCTGTTGGCCCTGCTATAGGCCCTTCTATTGCTGGAGGTGTTACAGCTGCTGCTACACTTCCCACACCAGTAGCCTTAACCCCAGCAGCATTAATAACGACTCATATGGCTACTCCTCCAGTTCCTATTCCGATTGTATCGAACAATAAATCTGGCAACGATAGCAGATCTGTTTCTATGTCGGCATCAGGATCCATGTCCTCGTCCACCTCTCTCCCCGCTGCACATTCAGCTCCTACCTCCAAGGGCCCAGGTATGATAAAGGTGCACTTACGGCGAACAGAACCTTCAATACACAGTGAAATAAAACATGAGCATCCAATAGCAACAGAACCAGAAGAACTAGATGGCACTGGTAATAGTGAAGTGAGATATCTAGGTCCAAGCAGTGGGTTCGACGAATCATTCTATGCCAGCTTTGAGAGGCTACGGCTAACTCAAGCCAGATTCGATGTTTCCGCTTGGAAATCTATTATCTCTTCTTATAGTACTATGGACCTACTAGATACATATTTCGCTTATATACATCCATTTTTGCCTATGGTTGAGAAGAGTCAGCTAGTTCAGCAGCTGTCATCATCTGATGCTACGATCAAGAACGGTTCGAACTGCCTATTGTGGTCGACGATAATGATGGGTTTAAATCTTACAGACGTAGGAACGACTGAACAAGGATCTTATCGGTCGAGAATTATGCATGACCTGACTATGTGTACACTAGATTGCGAATATTCTCTGGAGAGCGTCCAAGCAATGTTGATTCAAGGATTTTACTTCTACGGCAAGGGTCACTGGTCAAATAGCTATTTGATAATTGGCAATGCAGTGCGAATGGCCAATATCATAGGAGTGCCTTTGAACGAAAACGAGGTGTATTCGAGAAGAACCTGGAAGTGCTGTTTTATTATTGACTCGCTTATTGCCGGCCGACTGGGTAGAGAACCTCAGTTGAGAATCGACAACTTTATAACCATTCCAGAAGAAATCACCAGCGAAGAGTGGGAGCTTTGGAAGCCTCCACGGTACGACTGGCATCGTACAGCTTTCGATGGCCCTTCTAATTCTAGTGGCGCCCCTGGTACTACGGTACCAAATGGGGCTAATATTAATGGGCAAGGCGGTAGTCCTGGCGTTGCAACGGGCGGTATCTCCAGTGGTGTCCCCGGAGGAGAAGTAATATCCGGGATTCATGGGGTTTCGGGGATTGCGCCCGGTGTAAATAGCGGTATAGGTTCTAGCGCAGGCGCAGGTCTTCATGACCCTGCACCATCAGAAGAGAACCAAACTGCAGAACCAGCTAGAACCTTGAGTGTATTCAACTGTTTTTATGATCTTGCCAAACTAGCAAACATACTCATTAGCGAAACAAACTCACCCCGATATTCCAAAAAGACTCCAGAGGAAAGAAGACGACTACTAGAAAATGTCTCTCAGCAGCTGGACGACTGGGTCCACAATCTCCCCCCTCATTGTAGCTATATGGACTACACTAATAGCAGTACATCATCAAGCGTGCACTTGTTACCGCACAAAGCCAATCTGTTTTTGTGTTTCGTGGCATTCACGTCGAACATTCACTTCATGGACCATTTTGAGACATTAAAAGAGCGCAGAAATATCCTTGCCCCAGATTCAGTAGTGAATCTTGCTCTGAACGTGTGCTCGTGCTTTTTCCGGAGACACACTGGCGGAAAGGCCCTACCCACCTTTGAATATTTCATCAGCCTGTGTCTAACCCTGTTCGTGAAAACAGTAGTGCACGACGAAATGCAGACACTGCGGCAAATGACCGACCGCCAGGAGTTCACCATGCTGCTCGAGTACCTAGAAGAGCTCTCCATCACCTGGGGCGGAGCCAGTATGAGCTCCAAGTATTTCCAACGAATGAAACAAAGAAGTGGACCAGGCAACCAGGTCGTCGAACAAGCCCCTGAAGAGAGCCCAGAGGCCAGCCTCTCCGCCTTCATGGGAGGCGCCTCTTTCGACACCATGAGCAACTTCGTGGACATGGACTCCTTCGAACTGCTGCAACAGACACTGATGGTAAGTATCCTGCCTCCGGCGGCTGGGGCTCTGCCCCAGACCCCGCTGCTCCTCTCGCTTCGCTCGAGTCGGTGCGTCCACGGTCCCAGCATCTCCTGCGAAGCAGGAGCCACGGGGTCTGGGGCGAAGCCCCAGCCGCCGGAGGCAAAAGAACCCAATACACAGACACTAACAGCGTAGCCATTGGGGTTCCAATACCGTAATTATGATGAATCTTAGGTGTATATAATGACAACAAACTCAGTAATGAATTATCTAGCTTTGTGCTGAATGTCTGCGATGACGGGCCTGTGGTCACTGTAGGTGACGCCCTGGTATCGGTTGTGCTGAACCGCGTAGCTGATGGGGGTGACGTCTTTGGTGACCCACACGTAGTCGATGCGTGTGGAGGGCTCGCTCTCGTTGAATCCTGTATAGGTCAGGGTGTGGCCGTAGTGGTCTGCTGCTGCAACCACTTTTGAGGTGTCTTTCAGCGAGGTAGCCACCACTGAGTATGCATTGTCTGAGTCTGTGGAGTTGAAGTCGCCTACTAGGACTGTTGACCCATTCTGCGAGTATTTAGGGATGCGTTCGATAATCAGCTTGGCCGACTCTTCGCGAGCCTTAGGTCCAGCATGGTCGAAATGAGTGTTACAGATATGGGTGATACCGCCATGGGACTTATTCTGGAACTTCGTCCAGGTCAAAATCCTTGGAAGAGCTGCGTCCCATCCGCGACTGGGCTTGTCTGGTGTCTCGCTGAGCCATGTTGTCTTCGCATCGAGTAATTCCCATTCATCCGTCCGATACAGAACCGGTGCATACTCTCCTCTAGTCTTGCCATCATCTCTGCCAACACCGAAATAGGCCCACTTGCCATATCTTGGGCTTGCATTCAGTCCCTGGATTATGTCTTCCAATTGGTGATGAAGTGCCTCTTGCAAGCACACAAATGTATTGTGTCGGCCGTGAAACCTAATGCTGGCCACAACTAAATCTCGCCGCTTCTCCCACAATTCCTCTCCCTCCGTGGGGTTTCGATTGTCGTACCTAATGTTATGGGTATATATTCTAAATTCAATAATTCTTGTCATCCTATGTCTTCTGGTTGTGGTGGAGAGCTATCCAAGCATCATCTACAGAAATGCGTATCAGCTGGTCTACAACTGTGGGGTAGATTAGGTGCGGCGTTCGGTCCCTGCAGATGAGAAAAGAAATGTGGATCTATGTACTAGACCTCTTGACAGAAATAATTTCACTCCTGTTTTTAAAGGTACGCTCTATAATTCTATGATTTTAGGGACTTCATAATCATCTGATGGAGCCATCTCATGTGGGGACACTTCAAGTTAAAGCCGGTCGTACATATATATACTTAGTGGAATCGACGAAAAACACTTGATCGTAGCTGGATATAATATAAACGCATCTATTTAATATGCATTTATGAGTTAATAAGTTAACAAGTCCCTAATTGGAGTAGAATATCAATCAATGGCCGAAAGCGTCGAGAACAAGTTGTTCAAATCACTCCAGTCCTGCCAAATATTCCGAGATCTCTTTCGATCCTTATTTATAGCTGAGAAGCTATTTTGGAAACCAACTAGAACAACTTCTGTAGCAGAGCGCACTAAAATACTTTTATCGCTCACATTATTGTGAATAATACCACACTCGTGGATCTCTTGATATCTTTGTTTGATTGTTTCAAACAGGAGGTCGCGTTTCCGAAGCCCTTCGATTTCCTCTTCAACAGTTACATCGCCTTTAAGATCTCTGTAAAGGTCGGCAACAAACGTTTTAATTGGTTTATACCCACCAAGTACTTCGATAAGGGTACCGTTAATGCCACTAGCGTCTTTGAACACTCCGTAAAAATGCGGTACGGTTGTTCCCTGAAGATTCTGCAATTGTTTGTAGGCTCTTTCCTCATTGGCAAGCTGGCGGCGAACTCTTTGCGAATAAAAGGTAAAACAGAGATCCGTCAAACTCTTGCGTAAAGCATCGTGGACTTTAAGCAGGCTTAGGTCTGCTTCATTCAAGACTTTGAGCTCTTCCTTGGGTGAAAGAGACGAAACATCAAGTCTTTGCCTGACTGGTGCTCGCGCTGGCCGTATGAGTACGTGAAAATCAAAGTCTGGAGCGTCCAGCTTAGGCAAACCTCCGAAAGCTCCAGTGGGATGAACTATTCTTATCGGTGACTTCTCCATACTTGCTTTCGGTGGGAGGATTGAAAAGGGATCGGGCTCAGATTTAATACTATCAATAATTGATAGGGCCAATTCAACAGAATCACCATATGTACATTTCCACATATAAGCCGCCATTGCTTCCCGGACAGTTGGTGAAGTGGAGTCATTTTTAACTCGAAACAATTTATAGTGAAGCCGGCCATCTTTATACTCGGTGAAATCGATAAAAAATGTCTCATAGTAGCTGGTCATAATAAAATGAGGCACTTTGTGTTGTACTAAGTGGAAACGAAGCTCGTCCATTGCTAAAAACCAGTGATGACTAGAGAAGGATAGATCCAAATCAGTCTCTGATTCATAATATGAGAATATTACTAAGGGCTTACAATAAGTTCCTCTACGGAACTTGACATAGTCCACATCCACAAATTCATGCCTATATTCCATATTTGCTTCCTTCATATAGTCAATATTTAGGCGATCATTTGCGTACGGATTCAACATGTCTGGCCTGTCAATATGGCGGAATTTCTCGCTAGACATCGAAGAGATATATGAGAGACCTATGCTCAAACCTTCAGCGAAAAACATCGGCCACAGAACAGCCTCGCAAATTGTCTCTACCACCCTAGGCAAGATCTGTTCTGTATCATAGGATAGAAACTCGCGAGGGGTGTGTGAATCACGCGCTTTCAAGTCCAGTTCGTACTGTCCTTCTTTGAGAGGCGTCACTTTCTTTCCAAAAATTTCATCGCTCGTAGAATTAAGCTTGGAATAGAAGGGGTTCACAATGCTATCACGGAATTCGATGACACTGCATTCTGCAGCCACATACAGGTGTCCCCCAGTTGTATCGTTTCGAAAAAGTTCTGAACGCTCCCAGGTATTCATAACGTCAGGGAGAAGTAAGCCAAGATAAACTTTGGCGGAGTGCAATGACCATGGTTTTCCCTTCCAGCCTTTAACTTGACGTACTGAGTCTTCTGTCTTCAGAAGTCGATCAAAATCTTGATACGGTCCGTTCCAGATAAGCTTCTTCAAACCAGTCATAGAGTCCACTTTGTATTTATACATTTTTGCAGCTCTTGCATATTTGGAATCGTAGGTAAGTTTTGCTTCAGCCCATTGTAAAATGTACTTCAGCTTTTGTCCCCGTCGTGCGGGACTTTCCTCAGATATATTTTCGCGCACCGAGGCCCAATGTTGTCTTAAAACAGACAAAGGTGTATCTAAGATTCCAGTATATGAGTCAAATTTAGTGTCAAGTGGATTGTTTAAAACCTTGTTTATTGGCCTTAGATATGTGCACCTACGAGCATACGGGCGATACAATGAGGCATGGAGCTCAGCCTGGAGTTCAGCTTGGACGCGCCCACATTTAGCAGCTGAAGACATATCATCTTGTGTTATACCAAAGTGTTTCAAGCCGCTGGCAATCTGAAACTGTTTTTCCTCCGCAAACGGCTCTTCCTCAGTTTCTGAATTAGAATCCTGATTCGAGACCGTTTCTCTAACAGCAGTCACGGCTCGAGGCAGGAGTGCTCTCTCACTCTTCCGATCTAACTTAAACTTCTTACGATCTCTAACTGACTCGTTTGTAGATATAGCCATTATCAATTGAAGGAATCTTGATTAAATGATAAGTTATGATATTTCATGGAAACGTCTCCTTAAAGAAGCATGCACTGATCTGCCAGTGAAGAGGATATCATGCAGCTTCTGCTTTTTAGTACGTAAATGACCGTAACGTGACAAATCCAGACAATATCAATTAAACCTATAGTAGCAATAAGTCCTACAATATTGATGATAATAAGATCATAATAATAAGAAAATAGACTGTTGTTATAAAATAAGAATAGAACGAAAGATAAGAATATATATAGAATGAACCCAGGTCTGCGCTGTGGATATGTGGATAACACAGAATATCGTCTCTCTTCGTAAAAAATACTGAAGATATCTTTTTTCGATGAATACCAATACGGTTAAAATCACCATAGCCAAGATCCAAAGGATGCGCTTCATACGTAGTAATTTTCTTAAGACAATCACCAGATACCTTGAACTTCAAGTCAACACTATAGAGTGACTGTAGTTCATAAACATCGTTGTCCAAAACTCACTTGATAATATGAGGACCCCCGAACTTGCTTTCTTGTTTATGCCTCTGAAACTTGTTGTCTCAATACAAAGTCACCAACTTCGAATTTACGAATCAATACTCGTTCCCATTCGAGTCAAGTTAAGACTGTAAGGTAGTGGTTCTGGAACACCGGTGGAGGAGAGGGTAGTTTGGAGTGAAGAAGCACCCCTAATTTCTGCTGAAGGAGCAGTCGAAGCAGTTGTTTCATTGCCCTTGATAGACAACAAAGTCAAATCAGCGAAGTTTTTCTCAAACTTTTCTTGCCAAGTTTGCGCACTAGTGATAAAAGCATCCAATTTAGAACTGTTGTCTGCCAGTTTACCTTCAATTGACCTTTCAAATTTTTCCAGCTCGGACGCAATTACATCCAAAGCTATGTGGATCTGGGTTATAATTCGTCCAGACTCCTCTTCTGAGATCTCGCGAAAACGTGCTGTGACCTGGGCCAGATGAGCAGAGATCTCGCGAGAACGTGCTGAGATCCCGCGAAGACGTGCTTCGACCTGTGCCTGATGAGCAGTCGTTTGCGCACGATGCTCTGCTGCAATTGCATGTTCCGCGGCAAGGTCTGTTTGAACCTGAGCTAGTTGATCACTAAGTGACTGATTAGAGTGGACCGTGTGTCTAGGGGGCATCTTACCTGCCGATCACTGCAGATGCAGCTTAAGGTTCTCGATGTATTTAATAATTCTAATACCAAAAAAATATTCTCAGTAGTACCAAATACGTTGATTGATGCACTAGATTATCAAGAAAAGAATATCCTTATGCCACTTACTGTGTCAAAAAGAATTGGGGGTCTACAACGAATCCTCTCAACACAGTTTGACTTTCTAGCGACGAAAACTGAAGACCAAATTTGAAAACAAATCTGAACAAAACAGATTTATAATGTTCGGAAAACCACTATAATGAATCGAACTCTTATTTCCAATCTCGGGTCGAGTGGAATAACAATGATTACGATTCCTCACAAAATATAATTATTTGTGTTGATACTACAAATCAATTAATACCTAGCAATTACTCTCAAGTCTTAATTGATATAGATACCAGATACCAAGAGAATAACCAATTGATGATGAATATTGACGATAAAAAGATGATAATAAGATGATAGTAAAGTCGATTGTTCTTATAAAATGAAAACAGAATGAAAGACAAGAATATATATAGATAAAAAGCTAGGGTTATGTTTAGAGTGAATAACACAAGCTCGCGTTCTGAATTAGACTCTCTCTGGCGATCATGCACAGAATAAGCTTCCAACTCTGAATAGCTGGGTTTCAGCTCTGTTAATCTACCGTATTAAACCTGTGCAAAAGTACACTTATGAGCTTTGAACGATTTCAAATACGGGATGACACCGCAGTTGCCAAAGAAACCATTAGATCCAACGAGATGGTAGATTCAAGCTATTGAAAACAGCGAACATCACCCAAAACTTCGGTACGATTATACAACACGACTGGGAAAAAAGATTCGACAGAAGGTTGGGTAGACTCTTATATAACAGCGCCGACCCAGCCTCTGGCGGCTTTTAACCCATAGAGCATGAAGCTCGATTTGCCATAGCATCCTTAAACCATCGGTTTAAAAAGGTCGCTGTGACTGAAGCTAACAATATGAGTATTCTCGCTTATTCACTGAAGTGAAACGAAGACACCCTAACGAGCTGTTCGCCACCAACCCATTAATGTGCTGATTGCAATTGTTCGTATCGAGTGGATTGGTGGAATAGATGCCTCCTTATGGTTATATAAATGATCGACATCATGGTCACGTGCCTATCCGATTTCTGCGTCAGCAGATGCAGAAACACGATGTATATAAAGAAAACGTCAGCCCCAGACGGCGTCGCAGTTTTTTATTTTTGCAGAACTTCCCAGAAACATTGCCTCACGCGGCGTTTTGAGCCTTTCACTGTTGTTGTACGAGTTTCATTTGTCTTAATTGTGAGTATTACTTTAAATATGGCGATGAAAATTAGTTTGCTGGAACCGCTGAAACGAGCTGTGTTGAACGGTATTATTTTTTGCCACGTTTTCGCTGGATAACAGCTGTAAAAATCGCGTTCTCCCTGGAAACACGCCTCGAGCCCCTCTTCAGAACGGCGGGTGCGCACTCGAACTGCGGCTCTGGTTCGCGACGGGGGTGACTTGACTGTCTGGTGGACTGTGCCTCCGGCGGCTGGGGCTCTGCCCCAGACCCCGTGGCTCCTCTCGCTTCGCTCGAGTCGGTCGTCCACGGTCCTAGCAATCTCCTGCGAAGCAGGAGCTACGGGGTCTGGGGCAGCGCCCCAGCCGCCGGAGGCCAGGCCCCTAGACCCAAGTTATTATAGATATCAACGTTTGCTAACTGTAGAAGTATTATTATCCGTTTTTTCGGGTTCGTTATTGTTGTTATCTGCTGACTAAGATTTTACAGTCATGGTTCGACCGGGAAGTGGCAGACCAAAAGGCAAAAAGCAGGCTAAGAGAGACGTGGCCGACGATGACGAGGTTGATAATGTTGATGACGCGCTGGTAGCGAAGGATTCTGAAGAGGCCCCTTTTGCGGAAGCGGACGATGCCGATGAGGGAGAGAAGGTTGATGGTCGTGAAGTGGCGCAAGCGCATGTTCCAGACGACGGTGATGACGAGGTAGCACGCGCTGCTGCTGCTGTTGCTGCTGGTGCGGTTGATGAACCTTCCACTTCCACGGCTGCTGGTGGGCCCACTAGTGATGATATTGCTTCTGTTGCTGTTGCTGCTGCTGCCCCTGCTGGTGACAAATCCAGTACAGGCCGTTCTCAAGAGACTCACCCAGCTGAAGTTGCTGCAGGCGAAGGGCAGCAAAATGCTGAACCTGTTGAGTCTGGGGCCTCACAGTCTGCTGCTACCATTGATATCATTAAGAGGGAGGCCGTGGATGAGGCTGAATCTACCACTGACCCTGCTCTTACTGGAGCTGGTACTGACGGTGCTAGTGCTGACAATGTTGCCAGTGTAGAGACAGCCAGTGGAGAAGCTGATGGCTCAGTTGTTGCTGAAGCTGATAGCGCTCTAGGTGCTGGTGCTGGTGTTGAAGAGGCCGTAGGAGAAGAAGCTGCTGCTGGCCAAGCTGCTGCTGCCAGACCACCGCAATTCACCTATTTCGGCTATCCACCATTCGCATATCCCCCTGAAATCCAGGCTGCTATTGAGGCTGCTACTGCTGCTGCTAGTGCTACTGCCAATGCTGCAAAAGATGGCGAAGCTAAAGAAGGGGCTAAAGATGGTACCTCCACCGCTGCTGGTGTTGGTGCAGTTGCTGCTCCGTCTGGTGCTGTAGCTGGAACCGAGCCTGGAAAAGAAGCTGTCGATGGAGCTGGTCAGCCTGCTCCTGGTCAGTTTCCCTATCCTCCTTATGGATATGGATATCCTTATTTCTATGGTGTTCCTGGTCAGCCAGGTGCTGGTGCTGCTGGCACTACTGGAGCTGCTGGTGCCCCTGGTTTACCTGCTACGGCAGGCGCAAGTCCTGCTGCTGTAGCGGCTGCTGCTGCTGCTGCCGCTGCTGCCGCCGCAGCAGCTGGGTCTTCTCCTGGTGCTCCACCAATGTACCCAATGTTCCCTCTACCCACTGGAGCAGGAGCTAAGAATTTCTTTCCTTACGGAAGACCGCCAACTTCTGGCAGTCCTGGATCTGCTACAGATGCTGCCCTAGCTGCCGCTGCCGCTGCTGCAGGTTTCCCTATTTATCCATTTTTCGATCCTACTCAGCATCCTGAGCTGGCAGAGGCGTTTAGTAATGTTGCTGCTGCTGCTGCCAACGGTTTGCCGCTACCTGCTGCTCTCGCAGGCCAACCTTCTACTACTGCTAAAGGCAAAGGCACTAAAAGAAAGCGCTGGACCCCTGCCAATGGAGAGGCGGAAGAGGAAGATGAAGGAGCTAGTCGTCCAGCGGCCGGCGTCACTACACATCAACGTACTTTCTCATGTACATTCGAAGGTTGTCACTGGTCATTCGTACGTCAATCTGACCAGCGTCGTCACATGAGGTCTCATCAAAAGCCCACTTTTCACTGCCCATACTGGCACAGTGACCCAACATGCCATCGTAACGGCGGTGCCTTTAACCGTCTGGATGTGTTGAAGAGACATCTGCGACTGGTCCATTTCGTGCAATTTAAACAATCGGAAAGTGGATGGTGTAGACTCTGTCAGAAAATGTTTCCTTCGCCCAAGCATTTCGTGGAACATTGTGAACGATGCGCACAAACAGCTCGTCCTACTGAATGGAAAGTTGACACTGGCCGTGTAGTAGTACAACATGGTCCTAAGGGCCGTTCTGTGACAATAACCGACGCTGTCTTGGCCGGTAAGGATCCTACTTTGTTGTCGATGTCTGACGTTGACAGCGAATTAAAAGAAAAACAGGAAGAAAGTGAACGCGCAGCCGCTGCCGCTGTTGCTGCTGCTCTTACCCAAGGAACTGCGGGAACCACCGACCCCCAGATTACTGCTGCGGTTACCGAAGTAGACGATGTGAACCATTCAGCTCCAGCAGACGCTGCTACCACTGCTGAAGCAGTGGCTGTGGCCGCAGCCGCCGCTGCTGCTGCTAACGAACTCTCACATAGCGAAGACAATGTTGCTGCCATCGCAGCTGCCGCCTCGGCTCCCTTGCCTCCTGCAGTCTCACACGCTGGCCGTCGCGGTCGCGGTGTAGGAACGAACCGCCAGACGTTATCACAAGCTATTAATGCTGGCAGCCATGCCAGTGCAGAGGGCAAATAGCCCACTTTCATGACCGTTTAATGCGTGTTGTAGGTGTTTAATATATGTTTGTTTTAGGGTTTACACTAGATGTTGTTTGCTGCCTCCGGCGGCTGGGGCGCTGCCCCAGACCCCGTGGCTCCTCTCGCTTCGCTCGAGTCGGTAGCGGACATGCCCTCAAATACTGCCATGAGGGATTACTTAATTGAACATCTTTCTCTTGCAAAACGAGTAGTACGGCGAAAAAGATCTTTTTTTTACCAAATGACCAGCCATCGCCTGTAACTAGTCCAGATCGGTAATCTGTTCAATCTAAAGATTAGTTTCCGAATATCGTAAACACCATATGCAAAATCGGGGAAAGAACCAAGGGTAGCACCAATCTTAAGAACCAACACTGGTGAACTCCGCACTTCATCTGAATTGTTGCTTCAGTCGTATCGCAAAGCTCCGAGTTATTCACGACGAGTTGCTTCCAAGGTATTTCTGAGTTGCCGCACCGCTCACTCGCGTATGTTCTGTCTGACTGACTTCGATTTATCCCCTGTTGATCAAAGAACCTTAATTTTAAACTCGCAGATCTTCGCAGGAAACAGAACAGTAGGGGAATGTCGAAAACAGCTGGATGTGGAAACTACACAGACAGTCCAGAGACAAAAAGCATCTTTGCTGACTCTTGACCCCAGGCTGAACCTCGTGAGCTATAGGCAACCAATATCATAAAGCACAGAAAAACGAACGGAAGAGAATTTATGCCTAACAACTGGTTTCGGCGTTAAGAGTAAGCATGCATAAAGCGAGTCGATAGATTCATCTCACGCCCTGGCCCCTTTGCCTGAAAAACCAAATATATAGCACTTTGAACGCGATATCTAAACAGTGATACCCCCTCAAGCTCCTTCAACCGATTTTTCGTCGGAACTCGCAAGACAAATGGCCTGGGGTAAGTGGATCGTTAAGACGATAAACTCCGACAGAATGCCCTTACCGAGGTATTGTTCAGTTTTCCACTTGATATCGGCCTCCGGCGGCTGGGGCTCCGCCCCAGACCCCGTGGCTCCTCTCGCTCCGCTCGAGTCGTTTGCGCTGGGAACCCAGCATGCTCCAACAAGCTCTAACGACTTCTCTGCCTGCATATTTTTTGTATGCAGGGCCAGCATCGGTACCAACCTTACACCTACCAATACCCAACACGACCGCGAGCCCAAAGCCCGAGTCGAGCGAAGCGAGACGAGCCACGGGGTCTGGGGCGGAGCCCCAGCCGCCGGAGGCAAAAGCCCTCCTCCCCTCCATCCGCCCAACCGACCCCGTGGGGTGGGGGTCAAATGAGCTGCCGACAGAAAATGCCGTTGACAGATGCAGGGTTAGGTTGGACCCGGGTTGTCGCGGTCAGAACCACATGACAGCGATCTGATTGGACAGGGGCGCGAACCCCAACAGACGAAACCTCACAGGCGACGAACGGGAGGCATTGAACAGGAAAATGACGAATGGGGCACGTAAAACGAGCCGATGGCACATGCATGGGCCCCGTGATTTGTCCACAGTCGTCTTTCTGATCACCTGTCGGTCGTAAAAAAACGCACTTCCCATCCCACGTCCTGTTTATCCTTCTTATCAGTCACTTCGTGTAACCCATTTGTTCCTGATTTTGTGAGTAGTGTGCGTCAATTGGCTTTCAATTGGGTGGGTCTGCTGCCTCCGGCGGCTGGGGCGCTGCCCCAGACCCTGTAGCTCCTGCTTCGCAGGAGACTTCTCCAGACTCCCCGTCATTTCGGGGTCTGGGGCAGCGCCCCAGCCGCCGGAGGCAATTGGCCCCCGCCCAATTCTGAGAGAAGGCGAACTGTACTAACAGGAGCGGTAGAATCATGTCTGTCCCAGCCTTCACCGATATCGCCAAGCCCGCCAACGACCTTTTGTCGAGGGATTTCTACCATTTGGCCAATGCCAACTTGGAGATCAAGACCAAGGCTCCCAACGGTGTCAACTTCACTGTCAAGGGTAAATCCAACCAAAAGGATGGATCTATCGCTGGTACTTTGGAGTCCAAGTACACTGACAAGGCTACTGGTTTGACCTTGACTCAAGGCTGGACCACTGCCAATGTTCTTGACACCAAGATCGAGCTTGACGAGGCTTTCACTCCTGGTCTTAAGGGTGAGCTTGTCACTTCTTTCTTGCCTGCTTCCGGTGCTAAGAACGCTCGTCTTGGAATCTACTTCCGTCAACCTGCTTTCCACGCCCGTGCTTTCTTCGATCTCTTGAAGGGACCTACTTTCACTGGTGATGCTACCATTGGCCATGATGGTTTCCTCGCTGGTGCCGAGATCGGTTACGACATCCTTGACGGCAAGATCACCAAGTACTCTGCTGCCACCGGTTACACTGCTCCTCTCTACACTGCTGCTGTCACTGCCACCAACAACTTGAGCGTGTTCTCCGCCTCCTACTACCACCGCGTCAATGCTTTCACTGAGGCTGGTGCCAAGGCCACCTGGGACTCCAAGGCTGGCTCCAACGTCGGCCTCGAGGTCGGTGCTAAGCACAAGCTCGACGAGTCTGCTTTCGCCAAGGCCAAGATCAACTCCCAAGGAATTGCTGCCCTCTCCTACTCTCAATCCCTCAAGCCTGGTGTCACCCTTGGCCTCGGTCTCTCCATTGACACCCAGCGTCTCAACGAGTCTGCCCACAAGCTCGGTGTCTCCTTCACCTTCGCTGCCTAAACCTCACCCGCTTACAACGGTTGTACTGTCTATAGGTAGAAAATAAATAATGTATATCTAAGGTGCTCTGGGGGTGGGTGCTGCCTCCGGCGGCTGGGGCTGCGCCCCAGACCCCACTGCTCCTCTCGCTTCGCTCGAGTCGGGCTTGGGGGGAGGTGTAAGAAGCTCCTTGAGCCTCTCCAGATCAAGGATCCATCACAGACTCTGGTCTGCCCTCTCTCTTCACACAGCATGCACACTTCCATTCGAACAGGACTCCCCACGCCCGACTCGAGCGAAGCGAGAGGAGCAGCGGGGTCTGGGGCGCAGCCCCAGCCGCCGGAGGCAAAAGGGCCCCCGTCTAAATCAGTGGAAGTACACAAACAGAGCAAACACACTGGCCATTGCTGAGATAGTGCCTATGGCAGAGAGTGACACTTTGGTAGACTTTTTGGTGCTGTAGTGCTCGAGTCTGCTGTGTTGGGTGTGCAGCTCAGAGGCCCGTTCCTGGGCCCTTTTTAGGCGGTGTTCTTCGTAGCCCTGTTGCTGTTTGAAATGCTTGTCGAAATCAAAGTGGGGAACATCGTGGTTGGAGCCAGTTCGGTGGAACCCAGGATTTAGAGGGTGGTCTGGGTGCGAACTGGATGCTGGTCCGGATGACCGGTCGTGGGGGTTTGCGTAGGGTCGGTCGTAATTATACACTTTTCGACGACGGAGATGTGTTTGCCCTGACTGTGGACGTCTCGCATCATCAGAACCAGTGTTGTAGTAGGGGTTGCTCGCCGAGCCACCAGCTGCTGCTAGAGTATTGTCATAGCTGGTGCGAAGCGCCTTGTTAGATAGAGTATCATAAGCTTCTTTGATTTTCTGAAATTTACGATTCGACTGAGATTTTTCTTCCTCCTGCAGCGTCCGCGTCTTATCTGGATGATACTTCTTCGAGAGCTCGAAGAACCGTTTCTTGATCTGTCTTGTAGTGGCAGTACGAGCTACGCCCAGTACATCGTAATGGGAGCCTGAACTGGAGCGATTAACATTACCGCAAGTAAAGCAACGCCAGTCACCAGAAGTCTTTCTTATCCTCCTGCTGACATCAACACCATCTGCCAGCAGAAAGCTAGCTAGCCCATTTCTTGCTGACAGCGACATCCTCCGTCGTCGCTTTCTTTCTTTCTCACTCTGACCTCTACCGCAAACATCCCCCTGATTCTAAGCCGCACAGGGTGGACATCGGCGCCGCACACCAACCTAAGACTGAAAGTGTAATAGCTTACCAATATACTTGACGCTCTGACCACTTACTACATGCTGTCGGCAGCCCTCTATTCGACTCGAGCGAAGCGAGAGGAGCAGCGGGGTCTGGGGCGCAGCCCCAGCCGCCGGAGGCACATTGGCACATGCGCATGCGCATTCACATTCACATTCACATTCACCCACACCAGATACATGTGCCAGCTGGATTCTACTGACACTATTAGATCTGCAGATAACACTGTTGGACTTCAAGGGTAAAGCACTTGATGCTGGGAACAGGGATTTGGAACGCTACGATAGATGCGAGTCTCAATTACTCTTTATATGAGCTTCATTGGCGGTGCACATCAAAATGAGTATGGGAATGCAACGCGTAAAATAAGAAATCGCAAATACCGTCCGCTCAGTATCAATTGTAAAACTGTATCCAAAGCAGGTTTGCTGAGAAGATGGACCACCAGACCAGACCAACCGTTTGATCAGCATGCAGTAGTTATGATCGGCAGGGGTATGCCCATAGAGGGATGCATGCTGCATAGGCTAACGTGCCTGTCCGCCTCGGGCGGTTGGGGCTCTGCCCCAAACCCGTGGCTCTTCTCGCTCCGCTGGAGTCAAATAGCAAGTATTATATGTTTTGTGGGGGCAGCGAATTTCATGTATAGCAAGCTCTGGGCTAATGGATTATAGATTTACTTCAGTGAATACGAATTGAAGTGGGGTTTCCCACTCACCGGTAAAGACTCTTTCAAAGTATTCAAAACTGGTAGGGATCAGAGATACACCAGCTAGATGGTACCGCTTTAACTTTTTGTCAGAAATTTTCAAGCCCTCAACTCCGATGCGTTTGATACCTTGGGCTACGAGGAGGTCCACGGCCTTTAGGGTGACACGTGTTTTTCCAATATCAATCTCTTCCAGAACAGGGCAACAAGAAATAATTCTATCGACCAATACATCTGTGACACTGTCGTTATTATAAAGACTAAGTTTCAAGAGCCGGGGAAACGTTTTCCAGATGTCCAAGGAAGGATGGGAGGCAGACTTTTCACTAATCACATCGTGAAGCACAAGTGTCTCGAGATTAGGCCCACATTCGAACATTCTGAAGAACTTAGACAATGTTTTAGGAAAATTCTTGATTTCTAGTTTCTTGAGACCCTTCAATGAACCACCCATATAATGCCAATCCTCACCCATTCCAATAAAGCTTAATGAGGTGATACCAGCAGGCCATTTTGGGAGCTCAATTCCCCGCCATGATCTAGTAACGGCCATATCAGGCTCTAAATCCAAGTACATTACATTCACAAGCTGAAGAAGCTTCACGTTAGGAGCCCAGAGATTTAGTGCGTTGAAGAAGACAGACGCATAAAACATTGAATCTCGCAGGACAATAGACAGTTCTTCGACATTGGGAAGTGCGTACAGCAAATGCAAACATGGCTTGATGGCAATACAGGTCTTCTCTCTCGGCATGATAGAGAATTTCTTTACTTGGGGTAGTCTAGTCAACCCCACCAACGTCCGAGCAATAACATCTTGAAGCATACCTGGATCACCTCTGAGAATTTCACCTAGATCATCTGTGGGTCTCCTAGACTGCCCCGGCCATAGGGTGGTAGAGATTTGACCAGACGATATATTAATATCGGTGGCCGTGATAGGAATACTATTGAACAACAAATCCAAATCGATTTTCAAACTCTGTGGTCCAGAGATAGTGATTTTTTGAGCACGAATCAATTTCAAACTCTTCAAGTTCGCCAACGTTATGTTATCAAGCTGCAAATGGCCAACCGTCAATTCATCCAAGGTAAATATCTTGTCAAGATCCAATCCCTCGTCAGGCAAAGAGAGTTTCAGGTGGGAAAGATTTAGCGAAATAACTTCTATATGCGAAGGTGGAAAAGCATAGTCCAAATATCTTCTCAAAGCACTAAACATTTTACCCCTGTACAGCGTCATATCTAGAGACGAAGCCCACAATTCACGATCAAGCCTCAAATAATTACACCAGCCTTTGGAAACCAATTGCAATCTACCCCAGTCAGCAGTGGTCAATAGAGCAAATATCATATGAATAATTTCAGTTGGGAGTACAAGAATTGGATCTGCTTGTTTAGAAAACCTCAAATGAGGCTCGCCAACAGGAACCCCTGATTTTGCACGAAACGGCAAAATAAAGGCTTTTTCATTGGAGCCATCCTTCCCGTCCAGCTCGAAGCTACCTAATAAGTCCTCCATTGATTAAAACCTAAGTCACCTCACTTTTTTTCGTCTTAAATTAGAATGAGATAGTAAAAGATGTTTTGTAGAAAAGAAGAAGCCAAACACGACCTATAATATTAGCGGCTGCATAAAGCAACACACCATGCAGTGATAGGCAGTGCCGTGTTCTGTTTTAGTTCGAAGTAGCCGACATGCGCAACCAGAGGTATCTGGGGTAAAATGGATTGAAAAATCACACGTAACCTCTGGTACAGGCTAAAATAACTAAAGCCAAACCTGTCCTGATAAAGGGATCTTTAGTACGGTAACAATTATTGCCACTACCACTAGTGCTAGAAATGGCGGCCTTACCCTAGTTTATATCGCTGCTGGTCTTTCTTTCATAGCTGATTTCATAAAATCGATCTTTCATATTGCCACAATCGCCATCATTACTCAATAATCGACTGGATATATACTTCGGGCATCCTGGTTGTCTACTCTTGAGACCTTATAGTAGCATCACAGCGAGGTGTTGTTACGCTCATCTAAGTTGATAATAAGGAGCGCCCCTGCAGATCGGCCGATCATATCTGTTTAAGCACACAACGGAAGTGAAGAGAGACACTTCATAGTCAAGATGGGATAGTACATTTAGAAAGCGATTTATTTTAAGCTAAAGAATTTGGACTATATATTAAACTAGTTCCCATTTCAATGGGGATTCCCAGTTACCGATACAGCCTCTTTCGAAGTATACAAGTTTAGTAGGGATCAGAGATACGTCAGATGATTTGAACTGATCAAGAATTTGATCTTGGATTTCCAAACCTTCTACACCGATTCGTTTAATGCCCCTGGCAACAACATGTTTCAAGACCTTCGTAGTCACATTGGTCTTTCCAATATCAATTTCTTCAAGGACAGGGCAATTGATTCCCACCCTTTTAAGAAATGAATCATTAACCCCACTGTTATTATACAGACTAAGATTTAAAAGCCGGGGGAACATTCTCCAGAAGTTTATACGGGTGTCATAGTCGTCCGTCTTACGAATCACATCATGTAGCACGAGTGTCTCGAGATTTGGTCCACATTTAGACATTTTGAAAAACTTGGTCAACGTTCTGGGAAGAGTCCAGATTTCCAGTTTCTTCAACCCTGCCAAAGAACCACCCATATAGTGCCAATCTATACCCATACCAACAAAGCTGAGCGAAGTGAGTTTAGCAGGCCATTTTGGAAGTGAAATTTCCTTCCATGATCTGGTTACGTCCATATCAGATTCCAAATCCAAGTACATGATGTGGGCAAGCTGAAGTGCCGATACTTTAGGGTTCCAGAGCTTCATAGCATTGAAAAACACGGACGCGTAAAATACTTCTACTCGCAAAAGAAGAGCCAATTCCTCGACATTTGGAAGTGCATACAACAAATGCAAACATGGTTTGATAGTCAACATGCCATCTTTGTCCCTTGGTAAAATCGAGAACTTGTTTACCTGAGGTAGTTTAACTGACTTCAGAAGCTTCTTAGCAACGACACTTTCAAGTAGAGCTGGCTCGCTTCTAAGCATCTCGCCGAAATCTTCAAGAAATCCTTTGGATTCTTCAGGCCATACATTAGTTTTAACGAAGTCGCAGGAAACACTAAGTTCGGTGGTCGTGACAGGGATATTTTTGAACAACCACACCAAATCAATTTTGAAACCCTTTGCGCCACTTATAGTGATCCTCTGAGCACGAATGGATTTGAGACCATGTACAGCTCCCTGTGACATATTGTCGAGGTGCAAATGGCCAACGGTTAGCTCATCCAAGGTTAATATCTTGGCAATATTCAATCCCTCCCTAGGCAAAGATAATTTCAGATTGGGAAGAAAAACAGGCTTATCTGCTAGGTTGCTTACTGGAAAGGCATACTCCAAATATCTCTTCAATGCACCGACCATGCTACCCTTGTACAAAGTCATATCCAAAGACGAAGCCCACAATTCACGATCAAGCGTCAAATAATTACACCAGCCTTTGGAAACCAATTGCAGTCTACCCCAATCAGCAGTAGTCAATTGAGCAAATATCATATGAGTGATTTTTGCTGGCAAGATTTGAATTGGATCAGATTCTTTAGAAAACCTCAAATGAGGCTCGCCAACCGGAACCCCTGATTCTTTTCCACCAGACAAGCTAGGGGGATTTTCAGCAGGGCCCTCCTTCCCCTTCGACTTCACACTACCCTTTTTATTTCCCATTGAAACCAATTTCACTCTTGCTTGAATTAGAAGACGAGATGTCAACCAGTATATAGATGCTTGTGTAGTAAAAAAGAAAACCAATGTGATATGTTGACTGCATATCACACTGCATAGCGACGCCGATCACCAACCGTTTTTGTACAGGCGAGGGTAATCTACAAATATGCATTACCCCTGGTACTGAGGGGTAGGCAACAAGTCCATCAATACTGGGAGTCCTCCCACTATGAGTAAGTTTTATAATGTTCGAAATACAACGGGGGGTTGTGGTTGTTCTACTAACCAGGCTGATGCAGAAGTGAATCTCATAAACGACCCATATAGAGTGCCAATCTATACCATTGCAGCAAAGCTTAATGAGTTGCGGTTATTTTGGATGCCAATTCCACAACGCTGGGGAGAGTTACAAGACATGCAAATATGACTTGGTAGGCAAGCTGCTGTGCTTTCACCTCGTTATGGTCGTGAATTTCTTAACCTATGATAGTCTAATCAAATTCACAAGTGTCTGTAACATAGCCGTCTCGCATGAAAGCTGTAAGAGTTTCACCTGTAAGAGTCTCACTTGTAAGTGTCCCACCTCAACCACATCAGATTCGTCAGGTACGATACAGTTTATGATAAATAAGAAAGAAATGAAAACTATACCTTCAGTTAACTGCCTATAGCTCTGCACTGCGGCATCGTTCACTAACACGGACAAGTGTGTGTATATCCTATCCCATACACCCTCCACCCCAGGCAACAGAGCGAAAACCACATCTCGCTCCTGATACCCAGTCAAGTGGTAAGTGCAAGCAAAGGGCATGCAAGCTGCTACCAACATGGATACCCCAAAGCGATCGAGAGAGGGTATCATATATCCTAATGGGCGACTGTCACGATAACCTTACCACCCGCTCATCTAACGGCGATACCCCTGCCGATCCGTCGATCTTGGGAGAGAGAGGCAGTGCCTCCGGCGGCTGGGGCTCTGCCCCAGACCCCGTAGCTCCTCTCGCTGCGCTCGAGTCGAGCATCTACATCGCAGCAACTCCTCCTGCGAAGCAGGAGCTACGGGGTCTGGGGCAGAGCCCCAGCCGCCGGAGGCTTGGGCCACAAGTGCTCGAGGAAGCACAGAGCTAATCGTCAGTGTCGGTGGAGCAGAGAAATTCATCTGTATCATGAGCGGACATGAGCGGATATAAGTCAATCTACATATTCGAACATATACTGTAATTCCATGTTTTCACCTCTGGCTGTGGCCAACAGAGCCGGGGACTTGGAACTACTGGAGTTGCACCCAACGGCAGCTACAAGCCCGTGCAATCGACAACATGAAAAGACAAACTGTAAGCACATCAGCCAGAACAGCTACCCACACACTATTTTTCTCCGTTTTTATACAGAACAGCCAATTTTGAGAACAGACGCCTAATATACCCCCACGGGGGACCAGGGTCCGCAGCCGTCTCGACTCGAGCGAAGCGAGAGGAGCAGTGGGGTCTGGGGCGCAGCCCCAGCCGCCGGAGGCATACACCACCCTACTACACGGACGCCTCCGGCGGCTGGGGCTCTGCCCCAAACCCCGTGGTGCTCCGCTTCGCGGAGCAGAAGAAATCGGAGTCCAGGTGGCAGCCGGAAAAACTGCCTGGAAACAAGTGGGTTAGGGTGACATCCCTGATCTGCCCCTTTTCGTAAACAAACCCGTTTAGAGTAGTTCAAGCAGACGTAGGACAGTAACCGTGGAATATCGAGTTTCACCTGCTACATATATTTGCGAGTGGCAGACCGACGTGGTGTAGACGATATTGGATAATAAAGGTGAGTGAGCGAGAGGGTATATTTGAATTGAGAATGGTTGGAATAGTTTGAGATGTTGTAATATTCGTTGCAGCTCACTGATATGGCATGATGTGACGATTTGATGTGGAGGTCGCGCGGTGCTGACCTGCGAATAAACACAAACACATCTGGGAGGTGGAGACCTCAAGCTCAGCTTCATTGGATGGTGCCTGTTAAGAACACAGTCTGTTGATAGTTGTTGGGTGGGTCGGATAAAGAGAGTGCAATGCGGTTTTCTCAGCAGATGTTAATTTGAGGAGAGCGATAGCTTGGGATGACAAATGCTCTTCAGATCTCTTCAGGGCCAGAACTCTTCGTCAGAGCGTGGGAATAGATATTAGTACATGTTAGCTCTAATTATGTGGATTAGCAGTGTGATAGGTGTGGTTTCGATACGTATACTAACTAGTAGTGCAGCTATTTAGTACGACTGATTGACTTATAGTGCAGATTAGTCAGAACTGTAGTAATTAGGATCAGGCTGACTGGATTAGATAATCAAACAGCTTGTGCAAATAGTTTGACTTTGCTTGAAGAGAATCATTTTGGAGTCTATACTTGAGATTAAAAGTGATTTCGAGTTTGACGTTCTTTTTATCTTCTGATTTGGCTTTGAACTGGCGATCGACGAGTCAAGTCCACCGAGACCAGTCAATTCTTCAATCGTGTATATTGAGTGTTGATCTTGATCTGAAATTTCAGACTGATCTCTTTAATCTGTAATTATTCCACACTTTCTTTTTCTTGGTATTTTCTGTTGCCATTGGTAATTGTCAACTTTTCATTTCTGTTTACTGAATCCAGCGACGATAGATTTGACGAAAGATGCCTCTCTGCGGTGGAGCCTCGAAACCCATTGCACGTAAAATCGTGATTCTTGGCGATGGTGCCTGTGGAAAAACATCTCTCTTGAATGTGTTCACGAGAGGATACTTCCCTCAGGTGTACGAGCCTACTGTTTTTGAAAACTACGTCCACGATATCTTTGTCGACGGCCAGGCTATGCAACTGTCACTATGGGATACTGCTGGCCAGGAAGAATTCGACAGGCTGCGGTCACTAAGTTACTCAGACACCCACACTATCATGCTGTGTTTCTCAGTCGACTCCAGAGACTCACTGGAGAACGCGCAAACAAAATGGGTCTCGGAAATCGTTGACCACTGTGAAGGAGTCAAGCTCGTGCTAGTAGCACTGAAGTGCGATCTCCGAAATATCGAAGAACAGGCTGATGGCACTGGTGCAGGAGCAGGAACTGCTGCTACCGACGACTCGAGAAAACGCATGATCACCTACGACGAAGGGCTCGCAGTGGCCAAACAAGTGGGTGCGCTGAGATACCTCGAGTGCTCAGCCAAGCGTAATCGTGGCGTCAACGAAGCCTTCACCGAGGCGGCCAGATGCGCTCTAAGCGCCAAGGCAAAGGGGACCCACGAGGAGGAGAAGTCCAGCAAGTGCGTTATCTCGTAACCATCTTCCTGCTCTCTATCCACCCACTCCACCACTTTCCACTCCCCTCCTCCTTTCCAACCTCCTTTCCCACCTCCACTTCCTCCTCTTACCTTAAAATGATCCCTGTTTCTTTCGTGTTCCTGTTGCTGTTGCTGTGCCAGTTCTGCTCTTGTTCTTGTTCTAGTGTTGACTACTATTACCTGTTTGTTTGTATTTTGTCGCTACCTACCCTTCTATAATCTCTCTAATTGACCTCTTCTTTCTGCTACTGGTGCCCACGTTGCCTCCGGCGGCTGGGGCTCTGCCCCAGACCCCGTGGCTCCTGCTTCGCAGGAGATTTCTCCATGGGTTCCACGCTGCCTCCGGCGGCTGGGGCTCTGCCCCAGACCCCGTAGCTCCTGCTTCGCAGGAGATTACTTGGATCGTATCCTCACAAACCCACCACACCCCGTTTGCTACGCATTCCCATGCGGAGCCACGACATCTGAGGCAGAGCCCAGCCGTCAAAGACAACTTGGCACCCGACTCGAGCGTAGCGAGAGGA
Organism: Sugiyamaella xylanicola (nom. inval.); assembly: GCA_001939105.2. Classification (NCBI taxonomy): domain Eukaryota; kingdom Fungi; phylum Ascomycota; class Dipodascomycetes; order Dipodascales; family Trichomonascaceae; genus Sugiyamaella; species Sugiyamaella xylanicola (nom. inval.). Next base: position 167,515 of record MQSX02000018.1, read on the forward strand.
GCAGTGGGGTCTGGGGCGCAGCTCCAGCCGCCGGAGGCACAAAGGCATGCTAAAAGATGTATTAGAGATTATTTACAAACAGATTAGAAGTGTGCGAGCGCAGTCTAGTAGTTTCTGGCGGCCTCTTGGCATGCCTTGAGCTGCTGGAGGTACCATTCGCAGATTTGCATGTTGCCTCCGTTCTCGTCGAGACATTTGGTGAAGTTGCGGGCGTCGATGTCGCATGGACGGGCAGCGTTCTCTTGGCTGTATTGCGATTGTGCTTGGAGAGGAGCAGCTTGCTCGGGGGCAGCAGCGGCAGACGAGCCACCGCCGAAAATGCTCGAGACGCCGTTGGCGAGAGTGTGGCCGACAGCAGAACCCACAGCGACACCAGCAGCAGTGCTGGCCATTTGAGCGAACAAACCAGGAGCCTGGCCGGTCTGAGCTGGAGGATGGTGAGCAGCAGGAGGTGGTGGAGGTGGAGCCTGTCTAGAAACTGGAGCAGACATAGTGTGAGAAGATCTGCTAGGAGCAGAGCGAGAGGGAGCGGGAGCGCTTCTACGAGAAGAGGATCTGGGCATTTTTGACAAGTGAAACTGCGATTATGACTGTGAATGAATCAATAAAGTTATTATCAATCAAGAGATCAAAACTACCAATTGGGATAGGAATCAAACTCAGTGAATTAATTGGTGACAAGTCTGTGGGCGATGATAGTCAGGAACGTGCTAATATGCTTATATATAGACCACTCCCATAGGGCTGAGAAAAATTGCCCCCTCGAAAGAACCTACTGGCACGCCGTCGCACAGCCCCAGCAGCCGACCTTCGGCTGGGAGCTCGTGGCGCGTCAGCGGACTTAGCCAGCGCCAGCGCCAACAGCATGCAGCGGCGGCTCCGGCCTGTTCTAGCAGCTTCTACAGGGCACAGCTGGGAGGAGGGGACCTGCCTCCGGCGGCTGGGGCGCTGCCCCAGACCCCGTAGCTCCTCTCGCTCCGCTCGAGTCGAACGTGGACGGTGCAGGCATCTCCTGCGAAGCAGGAGCCACGGGGTCTGGGGCGAAGCCCCAGCCGCCGGAGGCAGGACACCCTCCCCCAGGTCCCAAGCCCAGCCGCCCGAGGCACGCTGCGTGGACCCTACATTCCAGCTGAGATAAGGCCACAGCATGCACAGGCTCTGCATGCCGCGATCTTGCAGGCCAGCGGCCATCCATACCTGTTGCCAATCGCTCCCCGCCAAAGGCTGGTTTGGTAGGCGGTAGGCGGCTGGCTGGGTCGATGCATGGCGTGTCAGTTGTTTGTTGACGCCTTGTTCGGCTGGATGGGAGCATCGGTGGGTGGGTGGATAAGTAAGTGGGTGGGTGTGGGTGTGGGTGTGTGCGGGCGGTGGGGGTTTGTGTGAGGAGTTGTTTGTTTGTCTGACGCCTGCGCTGCTGGCTGGAAATTTACCACAACCGCAATCGCAATCTCAAGCGCAGTAGTCAATCGATCGGTCGCATCTCTCGTGGTAGCATGTACCTACATACGTAGTTGTTACATCTGTCTCACACTTGACATATTTCGAGTAATACACAAACACGGTCCACGGGTGCGCTAAGTCGGTTTTTTGCGCGTTCTCCCTGCAATTGCTTTCTTACTGTCTTCCTTTCAGACTTGACTTGCTTTAGTTGGTTATTACCTCTTATTTGCTGTTGTTTGTTATTCGACAGTGGAGGGATACGCTTGTTTCGTTGTTCTCGGTTAATATTGGTTCGGCGAGAATCCCGTTTTTTGTCATTTGCCGGCAGGTTTCCTAGACACTGCCACTTAAAGTGACTCTGACTAGATTCGCTATTGGTATTGAAATCAAAACTCTATTTATCTGAATTTTAATTGCGCGTGACAGATTCTAGCTAGCGCACGAACCATTAATTAGATCTGAATCTCGTTCTGCTCGGTTACGCACGGTTCAGTTCACGTTATCTATTCAGACCTGTATTGGGTGTTGTTACAGATAGCTTTTCGAGTAGCTGAATAGTGTTATTGATATTACTCAGCTGCTGTCGTTTAGTGACAGAGATAGTGGTGTTATTGGCTTGAACCACTGCTATTTCTTCAGACTGGAACCGTCGTCTCATCCTTCTAACGGCCTCTTACAATGCCTTTGTTTTCCAGGAAACGGTCTGACCGGACCTATTCCCTTACTGCCTACACTGGAGTTGAGGACCTTCCTCCAAATAGACATCTGCCGAATCCCGCAGCTGTGGCAGCAGCTGCTAATGTCGGTGGCTATTCTTCGCCCAATGGCTCGGCTACAAAGTTGTCGTCTGCTGCTGCTGCTACTGCTTTACGGAGGCATTCCTTGACTAATGATAGTCTGCCTGCTGCCAATGCCATTGGCCGTTCTGCTTCTTTGACTACGAATATTTCTGGTTATAACTATGCTGCTCCTGGCGGAGGTGCTGGGGCTGGTGCTGCGGGTAGACCGCTCAGATCGCCCTCAATGGGCTTCTCCAACTCTCCTTCAGTTAGAAACATCCCTAGAACGAGAACTACTACAACTACAACTACGACCACGACTACTAGTGGTGCAGGTCAGCACGGCCGTACAATGTCCTTGACAACTACTACAGTTCGTAACCTCGGCTCGTTTCAATTGATCAGTACAAAGACCGTTCCATTACATACTACCCCAGTTAGAAGATCTGCCAGTGGCAGTTCTGGAGCCAGATCTGGTTCTGGCCATGGTGGACACGCCATGTCTTTTGAGAGTGACTTGAATCCAGTATCAGAAGAAGACGCTGAACACTTGGTTCAGACTACCGACTTCTTTTCTTCTCCTACGTCTAGTGGAGGTACCAGTAAACTACCAACCCCCCCTGTTTTGCCGGTAGCAAATAAAGCTGCTAGCCCACGCCACATTACAAGTCCTAAAATTGACTTTGCTCCATTACAAGAAGAAGAAGAGGACGATGGAGAAAAAATACAGACTAGAAGAAGATCTACTCCTGTGAAGCATGTACCACCACCCAGATCGGTTTCCCCCATGAAGCCTGCTTTGAAGGACACCTCATCGATTAATTCCTCGTCTGATGGTGGTGGTAGCGGAGGTACAACTGGAGTTGAAGCTTCTGCTAGCAGCACCACCAGCTTGAAACGCAAAAACACAAGAGTTTCTTTTAGTGGAGAATCCGATATAGAGTATATTCCGATCCCTGCTAGCAATGTCGGATATAGAGAGTTCCTGCAACCAGTTCAGTCTGCTCACGCAGCCGCTGCCTCTGTAGCTGCAAGAAAACACCCTCTCACTGTCTCGACTCCAGTGGGAAAGCCTGTGAATAACCGCAGAATCTCCAGTCCCGCTGCTACTGCTGCTGCTGCTCGTTCTACTAAGGGTGCCTCTCACAATGCTATGGGCACAGGGGCCTTTGCTAGCAGCCGCCATGACGATTCTGACAGCGGAAACTCGGTCTATTCCGATGCTTTTGAAGACCCAATTGAGACGGAAATGCGAAACGCTGCCGCCGCTGCTGCTGCTGGAGGAAATAACGGCAATGCTACTGCAAATGTTAATAACAACACTAATACTGGCAGTGGTCTATCTAAACACTTTTCGCTTCGTAGCAAACCAAGTGCTCAACCAAAGACTGGATTTCAAGAGTCGCTGCGTAAACGCAATAGTCAATCCACACTTCAACAACAGCAGTATCAACAACAACAGCAGCAACAGCAACAGCAGCAGCAACTACAACAACAACAGCGTCAACAGCAGAGCGAGGTGTATCACCATCAACAACTGAATCACCAAATTGTACAGCAATCAAATAAAAACAAGGCTGTTACAACAACAGAGTCCACCACCTCTGCAGTGGTTCAGCAGCCGACAAACATCATAGCTCAACATCACCACTATAGAGCACTTGCTCTGGATAGTGATGGTGAGCCAGAAGAAGAGGTGATTCAGGACCACGCTGCCGTTGAGTTGAATGGCCATGCTACAGACGCCCGTCTTGAGGATGATTTAGATGCTATCTCACTCAATTCGGATTCTTCGTGGAAACGCGAACGTACAGATGCTGGTAAACCCAAGACGTTCAAACAGCTCTCATTCCGCGATAGTGGTGTTCCGCGAGAAAATGGCGTAGATGAGCCAGAGTCGGCCGCGTATCTGGATGGTCAATACAACGAGTACGGAAACGGTTGGGCTGAACCCCCTTCGCCAATTTTCCGACACAACAGTAACACTGGTCTGTCTCCAAAGGTATCAAGAACATTGACACCTACTAGAACGCCTGTCACCAATGGAGGAGGTTTCCGAACTCATTCGCTCAGGTCTAATACACAAAGACCCGACTTTTCGAATATAGCGGCCACGGGAGGAGAAAGAACAGCATCTCTTCGATCTAATTCTCAACGACCAGACTTCTCACACATTCCGGTAACCAGCGCGGCACTTGAACGAACGAACTCCACGTCCAGTTTCGAGCGTGAAAAGCGGGCCAAGGGCCGTAACTCGAGCAAATTTGCTAGAATGAGTATGCGCGACCCCGTACCGCCACCACAAGCACAGGCAACAGGAGCACAACGACGACCCATGTCCCAAGTTCCTTCATCTGCTCCCAGGCCATTTGCCGCGACATCTGTTGGTCCACCAGCACCTGTTCCATCGATCACGGCCAGCCAACCATTCCAATCAAGAATCGCAGACTCAGATTCAGATACTGATCTTCCTGTGCCAAGCTTGCCTCCTCCCGTGGATATGTCGTTAGACCCACCTCGCCAGAAGTCGAAGAATAAATTCATGGGCGTCTTCTCGCCCTCGAACTCCACAAAAATGCTGGTCTCATCACGAGCCGGCAACCCGAACGAATCTAGAAAAGTGTCGACAGCCAGCTCGAAAAAGTCGTCGCGAAAACTGCGCACCAACGACACCTCCTACGACAGCGACATGATCAAGTTCAACCCGGACGGAACGATTATGAAGAAGAAAAAGTTCCCCGGTCTCCGCAGAGCCTTCGGACTCGACAAATAGATGTATATTTATATTCCTTACGTGGTTTAATACTCCTAGGTGGATCAAGGAATAGTGCTTATTTATGAATATTTATTTTTGTGAACTTTTGTTGAGTCTGCTTCCGGCGGCTGGGGCTCTGCCCCAGACCCCGCTGCTCCTCTCGCTTTGCTCGAGTCGACAAGTCGGCTGTGCCAGTAACCTCTTGCGAAGTAAGAGCAATGGGCCTAGGGCGACCGTTAAGTGTCGGACTAAATCATCTGTCTAGTAAGATCGTCCCAGATAAACTTACCTGCATATCAGGGTCTTGTTGGCAGATCAGTGCCAACTAACGCTGCTTCAGTTTTCTCATCAAACATTGGTTCATGACACCAATTGAATTTTTGCAAATCTTTCGGGCTTTAATGTAGAGATTAAATGCGGTTTAAGCTCTTCCCTAGGGAATGAAACTCCCCTCCTTCTCAATCTCACCCTGATCTAGGCAAGACTAAAGCCCACATATATCTGCCAATAGCCAATTCTACTCTTTGTCCTGTTACGCTGAGACAGACGATGTCCTCTATTTATTCTCGCCGTTTTCGTCGTTACTCAAGGTTACCTCGTAAATCTAGGCGACGGATTAAGGGAAAGGGAATGCGGAAAAGGGGTGGGAAAGTGAATCTGGTGAGACCTGACGACAGAGAGGCGATATCTCCAGGCGAGTTAACCTATGGTAAACAATATTCTGGTATTGAAGATGACGAATTTGCAAAGGAAAAACAGCTTGAGATTGAAAATGGTCTACTACAATTTGGAATAACACCGGAGGATGCAACTGTTGCTGCCACACGTGGACGTATACAAGCTGAACTTCAAGCCGAGCTACGTGCCTCATTGTTTCTCCCATACTTTCGCCGTTGTCGAAACTCCATTTTTGATCTCATGTATTTATCTGCCTCCAATATAAAAGATTATACAGGGCTCGTCGACACAGACCAATCTGTTCTAGAGAAGCATTGGGAAGCAGTGCGTGTTGTTAATACTTGTGATGAAGATCCAGCGCTGCAGGAGCTAAAGCACAATTACCTATTACAATGGGCTAAAGCGAAATTCATCTACGATTTAAAGTGTGGTATCATTTTAAAACTCCATCAGGATGAGAAAAAAGCTATGACTTCTTTTCAGAAGTTTGTTTGGAACGGGCCATCTGAGGATCTTACTCGACTACTACTGGCAGAAGATTCTGTGAGGACTGGGAGAGATTGGAAGGGAAACCCATGGTCAGTGCGTTCTGTCAAAGTATATATTGGTTTACCTCTCCCCGACGTTATAAATAACTGGGAACGTACGGAAATGGTTCGTACCAGCACTATCGGAGGTCACTTGTATGAGGCCACAGAATGGAGTTGTAAAGCAGTTCCGTGATACCTTTGTCGTACCACTCTATTCAGAACTTAATTCTGGTAACGATTCTCTTTTCCGATCCCGTAAATCAGCATTTAGCTATAAGCTTTTTCAGGATAATCGAGTAGTAATGGTTTCAGACCCATATCGGTCGTATGATACTGAACAAACATTTCCCTGTATGGCAGCAACCATTTGTGCACTAGTTGTAAATCCGGTTCTTCTAAGCAAAGGCTATGCAGCGTCTTTAGAATACTGCTACCTCTCGAACAACGAAAAGTTTCAACATCTTGATTTTTTAGATCCTTCTATGTCTGACCCAGATCTGACGGATGGACTTGGAGTCGACCATATCATATATTCAGCAGTGTCCGGTTACAATACATTGGCAGTCATGGCATACTACCAGTCGATCACTAATCTGGATTTATGCTATCGTAGCCCCCACTGGTATTTAGTAATGGATGAACTTCGTTTTCACCTGTTGCAACATAAAGTAACCCATTTTATTGTATCCAGCTACTACGAGACGTTTTTCATTGACTTTACTGGGTATAGCTGTGGACGGCTTCATTATCAGTTGTTTCGAGTAAAATATGACTCTACGACACCGACAGTTAGAGAAGCAATGGCAGCTTATTTACTCAAATGTGCTGAAGGTCTTGATGTTGACTTGGGGCAGTCAATCGTTGACAGTATTAAAGCTGAGTCTCGTCCATTTTCAGTTCTTCCCTCGGAAGCAAGCATGAAGAAGTCCCCGGTTGTAATAATGCGACCTACTGAACCTTTTGCTGGAGATCCAAATCTGGATGCAGGAAACTTTGACTTCCGCAAGCTCTCACGACCTCAACGTACAGCAATTAGACGAAGATATGACGTTTCAAATCTTCTTGGCGATAGAAAGTTTGAGATTCTAACCAAAGTAGACAGGGATTTGCTGAATGCGAGTGGTCTTGTATACAAGAATTTGAATGATGAATACGATCTCAGCATTAAATTTTACTCACGACGTAGGGGCGCTAAGGCCGCTAAACTGCTAGCCACCGAGGAAAAGATGTATGGCTTATTAGACAGCTTACAAGGAACATGTGTTCCGCATTTTTATGGAGTTATAAAAGATGTCAGCGGTACGTCTGGTATCCTCCTCGAACGTCTTCGAGACTATAAGCCTATCAGGGAATATGTGGGCGAACTTTTGAAGGATCTTAAAAATGAAGATATCACAGTTGACAAAGAGATTGAGGGACTGCAGAAGCTTGAACTTCTGTTTGACACTATTAAACAAAGATATCAAGAAATCCATGAATGTGGTGTTATCCACAACAATGTGAGTGAGAATACTATATTTGTACGTTCCGTTACAGATATTGTTATTGTTGGGTTCCAAAATAGCTTCTCAGCTTTGGATGAAGAAGACCTTGGTGAAGATCAAGATATTTGGAAAGACTGGGGCAACCTTAACCGACTTTTTTCATCTCTTTCATTTTAAACAGGGTTCCTCTTATATCCAATTCATAGGGGTTTCTAGCGTATATCAGCTAATATATTTATAACAATTTTCTATGAGAGAATAACTTTCATGAACCACGACCTTACTCTCGCCTTTTTTTTGTTATCTCCTTGCTAACTGTTTGTTGATATATTTTTACACATTCTGTCTCTTTTTTACTTATCTAGGAGCGTATTTGACCCCGCGGGGTGCAGGGCAGATAATATCATCCAACTTTAATATTTTAGGGCAAATAGATTAAGAATTGGAGATTCAGCCTTTTGCCCACATATAGCTTCCAATTCCCAATTCTACTATTCGTCATGTTACGCAGACACATATAATGTCCCCATTGGGCTTCCGCCGTTTTTGTCGTCGTAGCCTAAGGCTACCTCGTAAGTCTGCTCTACGGACTAAGGGGAAGGGGAAGGGGAAGGGGAAGTGGAGAGGGAAAAGAAAAATGAACCCCGTGGAATCTGAAGATAGAGATGCGGTGTCTCTAGGCGAGCCAACTGATGATGAAGATTACATTAATGAAGAAGAAGAAGAAGAAGAAGAAGAAGAAGAAGAAGAAGAAGAAGATTACATTAATGAAGAGGATGATGAAGATTACATTAATGAAGAAGATGATGAAGATTACATTATTGAAGATGATGAATTAGCAAAAGAAAAACAGCTTGAGATTGAAAATGGTCTAGTACAATTTGGAATAACGCCGGAGGATGTAGCTGCTGCCGCCACAAATGGCCGTATTCAAGCTGAACTTCAAGCCGAGCTCCGCGCCTCATTTTTTCTCCCATACTTTTACCGTTGTCAAAATTCCATTATTGACTTTATATATGAATCTGCCTCCAATAGAGAAACGTGTACAGAGCTCTCTGATACAGTCCAATCTGTTCTAGAGAAGCATTGGGCCACAGTGCGTGCTAATACTTGTGATGAAAATCCAGAGTTGCAAGAGCCAAAGCACAATTACCTTTTACAATGGACCAAAGCAAAACTTATCTACGATTCAAAGTGTAGCGTTTTAAAATTGTATCAGCGTGAGATGTATGCTATGACTGGTTTTCAGAAGTTTGTCTCGAGCGGGCCATTGGAGGATTTTGATCGACTGCTGCTGGCTGAAGACTCAGTGAGGACAGGGAGAGATTGGAGAGGAAACCCTTGGTCGATGCGTTCTGCAAAAGTATATATTGGTTTACCTCTCCCCGACGTTATAAATAACTGGGAGCGTGCGGAAATCGCTCTTACCAACACTATTGGAGGTCACTTGTATGAGGCTTCAGAGTGGAGTTGCAAACAGTTCCGTGATACCTTTGTGATACCATTTTATTCACAACTTAATTCTAGCAAGGACATTATGTTCGAACTTAGTCGATCGAAAGATAGTTTTAAACGTCTTCAGAGAAATCGAGGCTTAAAGTTTTCAGGTGAATATAAGTCATATGATACTGAACAAACATTTCCCAGTATGGCAGCAACAATTTGTGCACAAGTTGTACGTCCAATTCTTCTCAGTAGAGGCAATAGAGTTGCTCTAGAATATTGCTACGCCTTGAACAGAGAGAAGTTCCAACATCTTGATTTATTAAAACCTTCTATGTCTGAACCGATACGGGCGAGCCGAGTGAGAGTTGACCATATCATTTATTCAGCAATGTTCGATTGCAAGACTTTAGCAATTATGGCATACTACCAGTCGATCACTAATTTGGATTTATGCTACCGTAGCCCTCACTGGTACGTAGTACTAGATGAACTTCGTTTTCATGTACTGCAACATAAAGTAACCCATTTTATTGTGTCCAGCTACTACGAAACGTTTTTCATTGACTTTACTGGGTATAGCGGTGGACGACTTCATTATCAGTTGTTTCGAATAAAATATGACTCTAAAACGCCGACAGTTAGAGAAGCAATGGCGGCCTATTTACTAAAGTGCGCAGAAAGCCCTTCTCATGAATTGGGCCAGTCAATTGTTGACAGTATTAGAGCAGAGTCTCATCCATTTTTAGTCCTTCCTCCCGAAGCAAGCATGAAGATGTCCCCTGTTGTAATAACGAGTCTCACTGAACCTTTTGCTGGAGATTCAGAGCTAGACTCAGGAAACTTTGACTTCCGGAAGCTTCCAAAATCGACACGTCAACCGATAAGACGAAAATACGATGTGTCGAATCTTCAGTGTGGTCAAACGCATGATGTTTTGAGCAAAACTGATAAGAAGTTACTGAAAACGAATGAGCTCGTATACAAGAATTTGAGTGATGAATATGATCTCAGCATTAAATTCTACTCACGACGTAAGGCCGCTAATCTTCTAACTACCGAGGAAAATATGTATCATTTATTAGTCAGCTTACAAGGAATATGTGTTCCGCATTTTTATGGAGTTATAAGAGATGTCAGCGACACGTATGGTATCCTCCTCGAACGTCTTCGAGACTACAAGCCTATCAGGGAATATGTGGATAATCTTTTGAAAGATCTCAAAAATGAAGATATCACAGTTGATAAAGAGGTTGAGGAACTGCAGAAGCTTGAACTTCTGTTTGACACTGTTAAACAAAGATATCAAGAAATCCATGAATGCGGTGTTATCCACAACAATGTGAGTGAGAATACTATTTTTGTACGATCTGCTACGGAGGTTGTTATGGTTGGGTTCCAAAATAGCTTCTCAGCTTTGGTTGGAGTTGACCTTGGTGAAAATAAGGATATTTCGAAAGACTGGGGGGACCTGAATCGACTGTTTTCATCCCTTTCATTTTGAATGGTGACCCTCTTATGTCCAGTTCATGAGGTTTCTGGGGTATAGTAGTAAACAACGTTCATGAACCAAAATCGTACTCTCAGCTTTTTCTATATGCTTTCTAACTGTTTGTTGTACTAGTACTCTTTCCGTCTCTGTTTGATCTCCTATGATATAGCAGCGCCTCTGAGCCTTGCTAACTGAAGGATAATTCCTGGGTTTCTTTCACTTTACTAGACTAGCTGTTACGTTACCATTCTATACTTCTGTAAAACAAGAGGAGGGGTGGTTCCTAGTGAGCTCAGGTCTCCACATCAGCAGATGGATATATATATGTCCTTCTGCAGATCATTAAAATAGGCAATATCAGGGGCGAAGCCAGTCATATCCTTCAAAATTATCTGTAGTTGAGGTTCCACCCAGAATTCTTTGCCTCGATGAACGTAGAGGAGACAAGCAACGGTGAATGGGCGGAGCCCTAGCTGTCGAAGGCAATACACTGAACAGCAAAAAAATAAATAGCACCATGTACATTAACACCTATAAATATAAATAAAGCATATTGGACAGTATCGCATGGCCATTTGAGACAAATAGTGTTGGCTATCACATCTACTTCTTGGCGTACACCTTGGTAGCTGCAAAGTACTCCAAGAAGCCGGCAGCCACCACGCCGATGCTGACTACGGCAACGGCGGGCCAGGTGAGTTTGTCGGCTTTCTGTTGTTGGGCCAGATAGGCAGCACCACCAGATGCTGCTATAATGGTGAACAATAAAGTGCTCGATACAACGGGGTCCTTCAGCTCTTCACCTACAGCGGAGATTTCGTCACGAACGACACCCTTGTACTTGTCGTAAACTCCCTTTCCTTCATCGGCGAGCTTCTTGGCTTCCTTTTCAACCTCCTTGACAGCCTTTTCAGCTTCTTCAACGGCTTCTTCGCTGACATTTACGTGTTCAATGGGAACACCCTCGTCATTGGGAATAGCGGCTCCAGATGTAGCGGCGTCTGCGTACCTGCATACACGTTAGTACTGCGTTAAAGTGCATCCACAGCAGGCATTAATCCTCAGCCTATAACACACGGTCCCAGGCTCACCAGCCTGACTCACGAACGCCCTGAAAGACAAATATCTTCCACCCATAGATATTGAAGCATGACCACTTATCAGTGAGCTCATATTCCAGTCTAGCACGGCAATTGCACCAAGTCTAGCTGCTAAAGGATTCCAGTTCAATTGTCAGCTCTTCAATCTTCAATCTTCAATCTTCAATCTTCAATCTTCAATTCTTCAATTGGGTCCAGTTATAGCGTTATATCTGCCACCTTGATCGAAATTGGTGCAAAGAAAGCAACTGACCGCCATAACAGGCCAATAGGTCGAAATAAAGACATGGATGGCGACTTAGAGGCCATCACGACCCACATCCACTACTCCAGAGACGAGATCTCCAGGTCTTGTAGTATAATCCACTGATGAGCTGACGAACTGATAACCTGGCACCTCATAGCGTGACATCTGACACTTGACAGCTGATATTTGATACAATGCCGACCCGTGGTAAGGACGAACAAGGGACTAAACTTACGACATGGTCAATTGGATGGATTATAGAATGCACGGGAAGCAGATGGACAGAACTAAACTAGAAATAAATTCGGGAAGAGAAGCCGAATCTACTAATTATATAAAAATAACAACAGGGAAAAACCTAGCAGGATCGGATCGAAAGGCGTCTGTCGTCCCAAGATCCGTTTCAATGGCATCATTTATAGGAAACCTAAAACCGATGGCACCAGGCCTGATTGGCCAGTCAACGTTGCCTCCCGCTTGCAGACCAGCAGGGGTTTAGCAACTAATCTGCCTCTCCCAGCACCCAGCCTCTGCAGGCCCCTTATCCTGCTGCAGCACCTGCTCGCTGCTTGCTGCCGCTGCCACCCTAACCAGATAGCGTGGGCTGCATCACACCACAAGGGTGGGCCCATTTGCTGAGGGGGAAGAACTGGGGGTAGGTTTGTGCCTCCGGCGGCTGGGGCGCTGCCCCAGACCCCGTGGCTCCTCTCGCTGCGCTCGAGTCGATTCGTCGACGGTCGAGGTATCTCCTGCGAAGCAGGAGCAACGGGGTCTGGGGCAGCGCCCCAGCCGCCGGAGGCAAATCGGTTCTCTGCATGCGCAGGTGGCTCTGGCAGGCGATTTCTTGGCCACCGATTTTGGGAACGGCATCTCCCAGCAGCTGTGGGTCTGAAAGGCATGTCTTACAGTTACAGTTCTACAGAGAGCAGCCTGTGAGCTGTTCGGTGAAAGGGATAGCAGTTGTAGGTTGTGGCATGTTACCACGCGAGGAGTGAGACCAGCTGGGACGTGTGGATGTACGGACGCTTGGATGTGTGAATGACGGCTTGCACACATAAAACGACTGTTGATGTGTGTGTAATACAGTGACCTCGTTCTACTGCTGGGGTTTGTGATAGTCATATGTCGCAGCTCTGACTGCGATAACTGTCAGACATATCAGTATAGTCGCCGAGAGTATGAGCACTGCTTTGGCTTTCTTTCGCGCCTCAACAGGTGTAGAATCCGAAAAGAGGAGCTCCCTGACAGTGATAGTTCGGCTCATTGCCTTAGACTGCCAGTGTACTCATCGACTCTAGCTTCAATCGCTATAGACCCGTTGATAGCTGGGCCATCCAACGGTGCGTTCGACACAGATGATATTTTAGTATGGGGTTCGCATGCCGCGGCAGCGGCACCACATGCTATCTCCGGATTGGGCTCTCATGTTGACATCGATAAATCGAGGTTAGCCAAGCTGAAGTACTAATGTAGGTTCACTGGAGTCCGTGATCTGGGGGTTGTGCCTCCGGCGGCTGGGGCGCTGCCCCAGACCCCGTTGCTCCTGCTTCGCAGGAGATTCTGGACCGTTGACGAATCGACTCGAGCGCAGCGAGAGGAGCCACGGGGTCTGGGGCAGCGCCCCAGCCGCCGGAGGCAGGTCCCACAGACCCAATTGTATCTAACGAGAGGCAGCAGACACCATGGCAGAGCAATTCGCGAGCGACAACTATGCTGGCATCTGTCCAGAGGCTTTGGACATGATGGTCAAGGCCAATGCTGGTCATGAGATCGCCTATGGAGACGATACTTGGACGGCCAAGGCCGTCGAGGCGATTAAGAAGACCTTCGAGAAAGAGGACAGTGAGGTCCATTTTGTGTTTAATGGAACTGCGGCCAACTCGCTGGTGCTGTCAAGTATCTGTCGCCCGTATCAGGCGGTGATATGTGGAGAGTACTCGCACATTGAGACTGACGAGTGCAGTGCGCCAGGGTTTTTCTCTGGCGGAACCAAGAATCTGATTGCCAGGACTCCTGATGGAAAGCTGACTCCTGAACTGATTGAGCAGGTTGTAAAGAGGCGAGATGATGTTCACAGCGCCAAGCCTAAGGCTGTGTCGATCGCACAGTCTACAGAGACTGGACTGGTTTACTCTATCGACGAGGTCAAGGCTATCTCGAAGGTCTGCAAGCAGTATGGACTTAAACTTCACATGGACGGCGCCAGGTTTGCTAATGCCTGTGCTGCTTTGGACTGCACTGCGGCAGAAATAACATGGAAGGCTGGCGTAGATGTACTGTCTTTAGGTGGCAGCAAAAACGGCATGGCTCTTGGAGAGGCTGTGGTCTTCTTCACTAAAGTGGAGAACGAGGATTTCGACGCCCGCATCAAACAGGCTGGCCAATTGGCGTCTAAAATGCGCTTTCTGACTGCCCCCTGGGTGGCCATGCTGACCAACGACGTCTGGCTCAAAAACGCCAGACACTCGAACAAGTGCGCACAATACTTCGCATCGAAACTCAGAGAGATCCCAGAAATCAACATCATTCTCCCCGTGGAGGCCAACGCCGTCTTTGCCTCGTTCCCACCCTCGCTGACTGAACAGCTCCACGCTCAGCACTGGCACTTCTACGAGATCATCGAAAACAGCAACCGCTTCATGTTCGCCTGGGACTCTACCACCGCACGCATCGACGAGTTTGTCGCCGATATTCGAACGATTCTCGCTAAATAGACGGCTTCGAGGCCCACCTGCCTCCGGCGGCTGGGGCTCTGCCCCAGACCCCGTGGTGCTCGCTTCGCGAGCGATGCTGGGGTTGCACAAGAGCAGTGAAATAAATACAGTAGCATATAGGAATCTTGGGGGTTGTGCCTCCGGCGGCTGGGGCTACGCCCCAGACCCCGTGGCTCCTCTCGCTGCGCTCGAGTCGGACTTCTGGGCTCTTGGAATTATCACTCAGGGGACCCCGCGCACCGACTCGAGCGCAGCGAGAGGAGCAGTGGGGTCTGGGGCGCAGCCCCAGCCGCCGGAGGCAACGATCCAACTCCAGAGTGACAGCTCTTGGCCCGAAAAGTCGACCCCTGAATTACCCCTGAGACGCAGGTTCGTCTGGGCTAGGGTAGTTCGTATTATTACTGTTTTAGGCAATATGGAGTTTACACAGTCACAGGCACACAGCGCCAGATGGGAGTGAAATTTCCATGCAGAAAGTCACATGACAGGCAGAGGGACTCACAAAGTTTTGCAGAGGTTCACGGGCGTGCAGACTGATACTTGCAAGTTGTGATAAGTTCAAGTTCGACAAAGCGACAAGTTTATCAATTACAACAACAAAAAATAAAAATGTCTGACGCTGCTGCTCCTGCTCCTGCTCGTGGTGGATTCGGCCGTGCTGGTGCCGCTCCTCGTGGCCGTGGTGGCCCTCGTGGTGGCCGTGGTGGTCCTCGTCGTGGAGGTCGTAGAGACGAAGAGAAGGGCTGGCAACCAGTCACCAAGCTTGGCAGACTCGTCAAGGCTGGTAAGATCAAGTCTCTTGAGGAGATTTACCTCCACTCTCTCCCTGTCAAGGAGTACCAAATCATTGATCAATTCTTGCCCACTTTGAAGGACGAGGTTATGAAGATCAAGCCCGTTCAAAAGCAAACCACTGCTGGTCAACGTACTCGTTTCAAGGCTGTCGTTGTTATTGGTGACGCTGCTGGTCACGTTGGTCTTGGTATCAAGTCTTCCAAGGAAGTCGCCACTGCCATCCGTGCTGCTATCATCATTGCCAAGCTCTCTATCATCCCTGTTCGTCGTGGTTACTGGGGTACTTCTCTTGGTCAACCCCACTCCTTGCCCACCAAGGTCACTGGTAAGTGCGGTTCCGTCACTGTCCGTCTTATCCCTGCTCCCCGTGGTACTGGTGTCGTCGCCTCCCCCGCCGTCAAGAAGTTGCTCCAACTCGGTGGTGTTGAGGACGCCTACACCTCTGCCTCTGGTTCCACCAGAACTACTGAAAACACCCTCAAGGCCGCTTTCGTCGCCATCGGTAACACATACGGTTTCCTCACCCCCAACCTCTGGAAGGAGACTGCCTTGGAGCCCTCTCCTTTGGACGTTTACCACGACGTTGCTGCTAGCAAGGCTAGATACTAAACAAAAGTCAACTATTTATGTGTCAATTTTGTATTTAGTCTAATAAAAGTTAAACAGTACTTGGTTTGCCGTCTGTGCCTCCGGCGGCTGGGGCGCTGCCCCAGACCCCGTTGTGCTCCGCTTCGCGGAGCCGTCAGGGGTTTCGACAGCTTTAATGATAATGGTAGCGGTGGATACATTGCTGGCACCTCGAAGGACGACTCGAGCGCAGCGAGAGGAGCCACGGGGTCTGGGGCGAAGCCCCAGCCGCCGGAGGCAGCAGTCTAGAGACTGAATGAGTCTAATCCAACAGCTCAGTTGGCACCCAGAGCACGACTCGAGCGCAGCGAGAGGAGCCACGGGGTCTGGGGCGCAGCCCCAGCCGCCGGAGGCAAGTGGGAATGACAGAATCAGTATTAAACCGTATAGTGTTTACAAGTCGACTTTTTCGCGGATGACGTGGACCTCTTCGTCCTCGTAGTCAGTGGCGTCTGTGTCAGATTCAGAGCCAGCCTCGTCTTGAGAGTCGGAAGAGACGTCTGAGTCGTCGTCTTCGGAGCCAGAGTCGGACTCGACAGGAGCGTCTGAGGTCTCAGCATCCGAGTCTGCCTCGTCTTCGGTAACAGATTCATGGTCAAGATCCGGAACCTCAGCGATAGGCACCTCGACAACAGGAAGGCCCTCGCCATTAATAGAGACCAATTCGGTGGTGAAGACAAGTGTGGCATGAGGAGGAATGGCTCCACCAGCGCCATGTTCGCCGTATCCCAAGTGTGGAGGAATGGTCAATTTACGTTTCTCTCCTACACACATACCGAGAATACCCTGATCCCAGCCTTGGATGACTCGGCCAACGCCCAATGGGAACTCGATAGGCTGGCCTCTCTCGACCGACGAGTCGAACACAGTTCCGTCTGCCAGTTTGCCGGTATAGTGGACCTCGACTAGGTCGCCAGAACGAGCTTTTCTGGTACATCCCTCAACCTTTTTGAGAATGCCAATACGCAACTTCTCCTGCTTCTCGGCAGCAGAAACAACAGCCAACAGACCAGTCACTAACAATCCCAATTGCAACTTCATTGTACCTTCACTGTCGACTGAACGTTAAATGGCGAAGCTCGGATTTATCGCTACGTGGAACGGCAGCGGTCACGTGCTTTCAGGGTCCAGAAGGGTCGGGTCGAGCCTCCGGCAGCTGGGGCTCTGCCCCAGACCCCGTGGCTCCTCTCGCTTCGCTCGAGTCGAGGCTTCGGGAGGTGGATGTTGCTAGGGAACGTGGCTGGTTCGACTCGAGCGCAGCGAGAGGAGCAGCGGGGTCTGGGGCAGCGCCCCAGCCGCCGGAGGCACATCTCGACCTCGAATAGTAGTACAATAGATATTAGTTACAATGTATTTGAGAGCGTGGAAGGGCGTTTATAGCTCGCCAACACCCCATTGCTGGTCAATGCGTTTTCTAAGGGCGTAGCGACGCACGATGATGGTCACGGTGAGGATGGTGAGGATGGTGTAGATGAGTTTCGGCTTTTCGAAGCTGACAGTGAGCATGTCGAAGGGGTGTGAGGGCGTGATGCGTGTGAAGAACAGGTCCACGGGTCCGAATCCTGCAATCAGCGAGGTCGACTCGAGTGTTGCGGGCTCGGAGACGATGTGGTTGACTGCCAGCAGATGTCGTGAGTGGGATAGGACGTTATTTGGGGGCATGAAGATGACCGAGTTGTATTTCGCAAGTCCTTCTTCCTGTTCTTCTTTAGTGGGATTGCGGCCTACTGGGCGTCTGGCGTCAAGGAGGATCTTTGGTAGGGTCGCTACCTTGCCATTGCTCAAGGTGAGAATAATGTCTCGCGAGGTGATGCCGTATCTGGTGCGAGAGACAGACAACGAGGTGATAGTGTCGTCGTTAAAGAAATAGGACTGTGATTTGACGTGTGGAAGTGAAAACGATTCGAAGGAGGAGTACTTCTCGTCATCTTGAGATTGTCTTTGATTGGGGATGTCAGACTCGTATAGATCCCATACGGCAATTTTCTGACCCTCGCTGGGAAGTTTGCTGTAGTACGAGTACACAATCCAGTGTTCGCCAAATACAAGGTTGATGCTTGATTTACTGCTAATCTCGTCCTTGTGGATCTTTGTATGTAGAACCCTTCCAGTGACACTGTCAAGGAGCGTAACAATCAAGCTGCCGGTTTCATCGTTGATAGCGGCAACGGCAATTGTATTGCGATGGAGGTACTTGTATAGTACACTTCGATCACCAAGGACTTTTCCAATAGATGCTGTGAGATCTTCAGGGGAACGCTTTGCGGTAGCCACAATGCGGTAGTTGGGTCCTGGCGAGTATTGGAAAGTCTTTTGTGGCTCATGGATGCCAAAACTTAAGGCATATCCATCCAGAGAACTGGCATCTGGAGACACTTTGGTGAAGTATAAATTGTCAGTTTCCACACTTGTAGCTGGATCTGACTCAGTGGAATCTTCCGATTGAGGAATTGATGACTCCACGACCGTGAATATAGATTCGCTGGAAACAGCATAAATAGCTTCCTGGGTTTGGATCACTCGGATGATGGCATCACCAGATGCCAAATCAATCGAAGACGAAGGTGAATCTTGAACGCTTCCCTCAACATCAATGGTAAAAACCTCACCACTAGAGATAACAGCATATATAGTACCAGAATTGACAGCCAAGTCCACAATAGCAGAGCTAGACAAAATAGGTAGTTTGACAGACCATACGATTTCACCTTTGTTAGTTGTGTCCAAAGCAAATACATGATTGTACTTATTGGCAACTACCAATAATTTATGGAAACCGAATAAATTATCTTTAGATTCTGCAGTGGTGTGAGCTGTAAGAGGGAGCTCTTCAGATGCATCTTCGCTGTTGTACTCAGCAGCTGGAAGTTGGATGTTGGAAACGAAATATTTGAAATCAGCCCAGTGACGAACTAATCTTCTAATAAAGGCAGAAATAATGTCAGCATGCTCTTCGAAGAGCAATTCTTCTTCAGAAAGACTCGAGTCATCAGACAAAAAGTCGACAAATACTGCTGAACTGATTTCAGTCAAGCCGTCTTGACGAGACCAAACAACCACAGATAAAGGATCGACCAGCTGTAAATTACCAAACTCAGTCTGAGCCAATGTGCCTGATGGAAGAGTGGCGATAGGAAAAGGAGACTGCTCACTGATAGCATTGACAATAGTATTAATTTCGGGGTCTGTTCTAGTGATTGTGTGGCCCTGAACAGAAAACTTGATAAGAATGTTATTGTCTAGAAGGGTGACGATTTCAGAGGTTGCGGTCACAGTGATGGTTGATTTAACAGATATACCAGTCAAAGCAACTGATTCCTCAGTAGCAGTATTTCCATTGGAATCCAAGACACGGATCACAACATTGGAACCCGATCTGGCAACAACAATTGTATTGGGCTCAGAGGACGATTCATCTTTTACTTGATGGACACTTAATACTTCATCAAGGGTACGAGAGAAAATGGATGCTGAGGTACCCAATTTCCTTCTCGAGTGAACAGAGCCATCTGACTTTTCAACATTGATTATATATCCACTCGAGGTAATGACACCGACCTTTGATGACAAGTCGATAACAGCCAAAGGAGCAGAATCAATTTCCAGGTCACTGGACCAGGTGCGAGTACCTGACAGCGAGTCCAGCTTGACCAAAGATCCACTTTTCAGAGCAACAAACACCACATCAGTGCTACTGCCAGGCGTACCAGGGACACCATTGACAGCAGTGATGGTGTCCTCACCAAGGGAAACATCCCACTCAGCCAAACCTGATAGAGGGTCCCAAGCAATAACACGCCCTTCTTCAGGTCCCGACTTAGAAGAAGTAGCTAGAACAAACAGTTCATTCAGTCCATTATTCACCTTGGTCAATACTTTACCAGGGAATACCGGTGCATCAGCATCTGATTCACCAAACCACCTTCTCCAAAGAGTGGATCCATCAGTACCATTGATAGATGCCAATACCAAAGAATCAGAAAAGGTTCCAATTATAACATCACTGGTATCCCGGCTGGCAACAACAGTGTTCTCAGAACTCAAATATCCAATTGGGTTCTTGGCCCAATCAACCACAAATGCTTCGTCAGAAAACACAGCAGATACCGTGCTCGCTAATAACGATACGGATGCCAAAATGGCGACTGCCCTGAACTTCATTCCAAACAACTGGCAACTGGCGTTTAGTGTGCGAATACTGTTAGCGAGCCCTGTGCAATTATATAGACATGCATGGAGAAGTGAGTGAGCAATAAACCGCAGTTTTTGACAGTCGGTTTCGATGTTCACGATCCATCTGAAATACCGTTTACCTTGAGTTAAGGTCTTCACTTTCGTTCTCAGGGATCCTCTTTTCTGGTGGCTATATCGGTAATTGAAATACTAGGGCATATGAGAAGAGAGAGCGGGTAGATTGGATCGAGCACTTTCTATTCAGATCCAGCGGAGCCTATCTTGTCGAGTCCTGTTCACACCAGTCGGACAGTCAATATATTTTGACGGCTGATCGATGTTTGGAGGATTTGGCGGCTCTCCTACTGGAGGTGCAAGTGGGGCAGGAAACGGAAATAGCAGTTTTGCACCACCAGCATCGGCCTTTTCAGCTCCAGCTGGCAATGGCGGATTTGGATTTAACCAGCCAAATCAAAAAGTTGTGAACAATTTCAAGCAACAGGGCCAGATAAACCCATTTCAGAGCCCACAGCATGTCCAACAAAACCAGAATAGTCAGCAAGGCAGTCAATTCAATCGACCTACCCGAGGCCAGTTCCGGGGGAACAGGTCTCGAGGAAACAACATATCCACTGGTAGGGGAGGATTTAATGTCAATGCGAATACTAATACTGCTACAAATGGCAACTTTAATCCCCAGATTCAGAATAGCAACTTTTCAGCAAGTGGGGCAATAACACCTACAAGCGTATTTGGTTCTGCGAATAATAGCAACAACAATCACAGTAATGTAAACCCAAGAGGACGAGGTGGATCTCGAGGAAGAGGAGGCCAGAACCAACGAGGCGGAAAATCTCAGCAACAACAGGCACCCAATGTGTTTCAAAACAAGCCCATGATATCCAGCAATGGATCTGGTACACTGACCGCGCCAGGTTTCAAACAACGAGCGCGACCACAGCGACAAGTGCCTGAGTTCCTGCTACCAGGTTCAGCGTCTATAAAGCATGTTGAATGGAAGCAGGACTCGTGGGACCTTTCAAATCAGCATGCCATGGCACGTCTCGAAAAGCAGCTTAGTGATGGATCAGATATGCAAAGTCTCTACGAACAGGTACGTTTCTCATCACAAGGAGCTGCTGAACGCTAAAAGGAAGCAAACAAAATCCATCAGCACATACACCTATGATCTCCCGCACCCCACGCTACGACTCGAGCGCAGCGAGAGGAGCTACGGGGTCTGGGGCGAAGCCCCAGCCGCCGGAGGCAAAACACCTCAACTAACACCATTCAGATGCAAGCCATGAGAGAAAAAGAGCGACAACAAATGGAGTCTCGAGGGCTCGTCGATAGACAGGATGTGAAGAAGAAGCTACAGGATGCAATTACGTTTGTGGGCTCGTGTACAGACATGTGTCCTATTTTTGAGCGGGTGCGACGGACGTACGAGAATAACGTCAAGCAACTAGAAAAAGACCCAATCACAGGGAAGGTGACAAGCCAGTATGCGGTCAAGGCATTTTCACGACCAGCGGCTGGTCAACCTCCACCATTACCGTCAGATGTGCGACCTCCTCATATCCTAGTAAAAACGCTTGAATATTTATCGAGCAAAATTCTGCCGCAGCTGCCAGCCAGTCATTCGTTTCTGTGGGATAGAACAAGATCTATTAGACAAGATTTTACATACCAGAACTATTCGGGCCCTGAGGCGATAGAATGTAATGAGAAGATCGCAAGAATCCATGTCATCTGCTTACATGTAATGGCGGGCCACGACCAGGAGTACTCTAAACAACAAGAAATTGAGCAGCTTACTAAGACTCTTCAGACATTAACAGAATTTTATAACGATAACCGGAAACGAGGACTTCCTGATAGTCCAAACGAGCCAGAGATGAGGGCTTTCCAGCTGCTGTGCCATTTGAAAGATCCGGATGTGGAATTCCAAGTTCAACAGTTGCCAATAACAGTATTCAAGGACTCCAGGATACAAAAGGCTCTAGAACTACGCAACCTTGTGCAACAAAATAGAATTGTTGATAAGGGTCATAGTTATACGGAAAACGCTGCGAATATCTTTGGACTTTTTTTCGAGAAACTGGTGGCTGATGCCAGTATCCCGCCTTTATATTTATGCCTGTTGGAGAGCTCGTTTAACGATATACGGTTGGCCTCGTTGAATTCCATGTCAAAGGCATATCATGCCAGAGGTAAGCCATATTTTATTGACCGACTTACAACCATGCTTGGATTTGACGACCAATTAGAAAGCACAGAATTCTGCCAGTACTATGACTTGACTCTAGTCGACGATGCCGGTAAGCAGTGCGTTGATTTGGCGTCGTATAATGCCAGTGTCGTAAGCAACAAACAGCCTAAGCAACAGCCATTTAGTATGTTTGTTGACAAGAGAGTGGGCTCCAACTTTAATGAGCTGGTTTTGCCCAGCAAGGTTGATAGCATCGGTATGTCAAACGTTCCAGTAGTTGGTCGGAACAATAGCGGATTTAGCAGTATAATTGGAGTAAGCGGTAGTGCAAGTACTGCTCCACCTAGCTTCTCTAGCTTCAGCACTGGTGTTAACAGCACTTCACAAGCCCCCAACGTATTTGCATCAGGCAACAAGACACTCTCTTTTGGGTTTAACGGCCAAACCTCAGCACAACCACTTCAGGCCTCGTCCCAAGCAGTCAAAGCTCCGACATGGGCTAATATAGCCGGTGGCGGCGTTTCTACTGCGAAACCTGTATTTGGTACGGTAGCATCAAACAAACAAGGACAGTTGCCGGTCTCTCAACCGTTTTCATTGTCCGCTCCAAAATTGGATTCTCAAACGGCAAAGACAGTACCACCACTCGTCGCATCAACTACCCCTTCAACAGCACTACCGCCATCTTCTTTATTTAACAAAACTAAACCGTTTTCCTCTGGAGATACAATAAAAGCAACGCCTACTTCACTACTACCACAAAAACCAGCGTCTGCATCGAACTCTAATGCATTTACAAACCCCTTTGGAAGCAACAAATCTCTAGGTTCAAACACATTGTCAGGTTCTATTTCGTCGGCAACGGACCAAGCTCCAAAACCGAGTACACCAGCACCACAAGCAGCACCCAAACCTGCCTACACAGACTCCATGATCAACAAACAAGTGGATAAAATGCTTCGCCAGGTAATATCGCAAGAGATCAACGCGGATGTCGTACCGAGTCAATGGACCTCAATCACTCAAGCGCGGGAGCAGAGACAAGCTTTAGTGGATTCAATTTCAACGGATATTTACAAAGAGTTCATCTCAGAATTACTGTATAGACAAACTGCTAATGCTCTGGCGGAACACATATTCTCTAGACGAGCCCGACGAAATGCCATTCGACAAATCATCACAGCTGGTCAACGAGCAAAAGAACGGGCAGACCGCAAACGCAAGATTCTTGAGGAATACAAGCTCGTATCACAAATGCTTGGAAAGAACGATCTGAGGAGGTCGACGAGTGCTAGCAGCCTAAGAAGTCGACCGCTGTCTGTAACATCTTCTCATAAACTTTCTCAAAAGGACCAGATTAGAGCTATGAAGCAAGCCCGAGCTCGTGGCTCAAACGAATGGGCTCCGTTCTTACTCAAACCGCTTTTAATCCCTGCTGTCGAAGAGTCATTCCGACGTCAATCGCAGTTTGATAGAACTGTTTCATTAGCAATATTCGTGCCTGACTGGGAAAGAACCGAAGGCACATGGACAAGAGACAAGCTATCACTGGTATGGAATGGCCAGCAAACATCTACATACAGTAACATTGTTGAAGGCAATAGTACAAAGATCAATATCATGGCACTGGGAAGCGATCCCGAAACTTTTTCTCGAATTGGCATGCTGGTATTTGAGTGTGGTGTGGACGTTACCATTGAGCCAAAGGCATTTGAAGCGGTAATTTCAAGCATTCTGCCTAAATCGCAGTTCCTTATTAGTGTACTAATCGTGAATTGGGATAATCGATCGATGTCTGAGGTATACTCCAGCCTTGATATTGGACGGTACGAATCTCTTTTGGACAAAATAGTGTACTGCTCATTAGTTTCAAGCAACGGCAGTGACATTTCGACTAATTTCAGTGCTGGGTTAGAACAGCTGAGTCGATCGTTTAGTGCGAACCTATCAACATTAGGACTACAACTCCGCAAACAGCAAGCACTTGACAAACAACGACAGGCGGCACTGAAGCTGGCTAAGGAGGAAGAAAGTCGGCGAGCAGCTTTAGAAAAGCAAAAACAGGCAAAATGGAGCAAGCTCAGTTCACTCAACTCCTTACACGTCTACAACGAACCCTCGGCCCCTGCGATTCCACTGCTCGCGCCATCCCCAAAACGCAAACGCAGCATCACCGACCACGGCACCCTCACATCCTCTCCGCTCACCAAAACGTCACGCAGTCCTGCCACATCTGCCACCGGCCACAAACCCCAACTGCCCAAAGGTCTTGCCGAACTGAAGGACCTCGTGTCCTCAGTCCTGAGCCGGCCTCGACAGTCCATATAGCATATCCACTAATGTATTATAGTATCGCATCAGTATCTGAACTGCCTCCGGCTGCTGGGGCTCTGCCCCAGACCCCGTGGCTCCTCTCGCTGCGCTCGAGTCGTTTTCCGGGCTCCCCAGTCTGCCTCCGGCGGCTGGGGCTACGCCCCAGACCCCAGAGCTCCTCTCGCTGCGCTCGAGTCGTTCGCCAGTCCGCTTCCATTTTCCGTATATTTCTGATGCTCGTGGAAGCCACCTCCCGCCGACGCTCGACTCGAGCGCAGCGAGAGGAGCAACGGGGTCTGGGGCGCAGCCCCAGCCGCCGGAGGCAGGCTGGCCAGTAGATGTGATAGGACAAATGCATGATATTAAATAATAAATAAAATAAATAGACGTGGAACACGTATGCAGAAGGGGTTAGAAGTCGTTGATGGACGTCGAGTGGGCGAGGTGCGAGGTGGGCACGTACGACTTGTGTGGGGAGCGGTCCTGGAGGTCGAAGCTTGAGACGAAGCGCTTGCGAATGCCGAAGATTTCTTCGGTGCCGAACTCGTCTTCGAGCAGGTAGCTCGAGTTGTTGTCTTGGCGGGGCCCCAGTATCATCTGGGCGCGGCCTACGAACTCTTCGTCGACCTTGCCGTTGCGCTTCATCAGCAACTCCACGGCGTACACGCGGTAGAAGTCGCTGTTCATGCGCAGTTCCCGTGGTCGCAACCCAGGGATTATTGTCGTTTGTACTCGGTACGTTTTCAGCGATATTGGTTTAAGTTTTGCTGGGCCAGCTGCTGGAGTTGGATTAGCTGTGCTAGTAGAAGCGCCTTTGCTGCTGTTTGTATCGGTATTAGCAGCAGCGGTAGCAGCTGAGGCTGAAGACACTACTAGTAATTGAGCTGGATGAGGCTCGTCCATGGAACGAGGTCCAAAGGACAGGTAATTCGTAGTGAGACTTTGCTGGGAATTGGAAAGCGATGAGGCCATAAGCGAGATGGCTTTGATAGAGGCAGTCAGGTTCGATACAATCGACTTCTTACCTAGAAGTCGCTTCGTTTTCGAAAACACTGAGGTGCTTTTAGGCTTCTTGACCTCCCCAGACTCACCAACAGCACTGACTTCTTCATTGTCGTTCACAAGCAGTCCTTCCTCCATCAAAACGCTTTCACTCAGAGAACCAGCTGCTAGCAAGGGGTGGTCTTGCACAGACACTTCGAAATCAGGGATTTCTATTTTACGACGAGACACTGGACCAGTGGTTGTACTGTTGGTTATCGAATTGACACTGGTAGACAACCCAGAGTTATTGGAATGATATGAACCGAAGGAGCCAACTGGGGTGTCGTAAGGAGTCACTGTCACCGTTGTGTCATCATACTCGACTTGACCATTATCCAAGCCAGTAATACCGTCGGTGAGAACACCAGACACACTCCCAGAGAGACTGCTGCTAAGGCTACGGCTAAGGCTGCTGTTAAGGCTGCTGTTAAGGCCGCCAGAAAGACCGAAAACTGCCTCTGTAGAAGCCAGAACAGGAGACTGGGCGCCATTGGCATCTACTTCGCCAGCATCATCCTCATCGTCCTCATCAACCCACTCTCGAATATCGTCAATTGGCTTGCCATGGTATGAAAT
Organism: Sugiyamaella xylanicola (nom. inval.); assembly: GCA_001939105.2. Lineage (NCBI taxonomy): Eukaryota > Fungi > Ascomycota > Dipodascomycetes > Dipodascales > Trichomonascaceae > Sugiyamaella > Sugiyamaella xylanicola (nom. inval.). Next base: position 193,917 of record MQSX02000018.1, read on the forward strand.
AGGCACGGCACCACTGGACTCAGGGGAAGCATTCCTAACAATTTTATTGTATGCAACATCGTCGACATTGACATTCAATGCAGCCAGGCTATCCCTGAATGCACCCTGCCAACTCAATAGAGTGTTCGCATTGACGGCAGAACCAGTTGGTGCCGTTTGTTGTTGTCGAGCACGTTTACTTTTAGCGGAACTCTCGCCGTTGATAGACGATGCGTCAGCAGCGCCGTCTACTGCGTTATCGACTTTCGAAGCACTGGGGATTAGGGTTGAGTTGGAGTGTGTATCGCGACGCAAGGACCGGAAATGGGTCTCCGTAGAATCCGGACGACGGTGGTTCGAAATGGCTTCTGAATTGTCGGTAGCATCAACAGAAATTGAATGAACAGAGATTGAATCGCCAGTTGTGCTATCTTCGGTAATGTCATCTCTGGTGTTGCGGCTTTGACTGTCAGTGAAGCCCTCTCCGGTGATAGCGGACATAAAGGAACCTAGCGAATCGATAGAGGTCGAAGGGTTCGAGAAAGAAGTAGCTGTTGACGTGGATGAGGTGCCAATTAGCATGTCGAAATCGTCTAAAGCAGGTGATTTGCTGTTGATGTGGGTACTGATATTATTGTCAGCGTGACTGTGACTGTTGGAGGGATGTAGAATAGGAGTAGTTTTAGTCGTAGAAACAGTCGCTGCTGAACTGGTAATAGATAGGTCGCTAGAATCGGTAGTAGCACTGATAGCGCTGGTAGTGCTCGAGGCGCTGACAGCACTAATGGTGCTGATAGCAGTATCAGTGCTGCTGTTGCTGCCAGCTCTGGTTTTCAGTTCTGGACGCATTGGCATAGGCGGTGGTAATAACAAGTCTGTATCGTAGTCATCGTCGTTATTCGAGGATATAGGGCTTTTGGCGGAGTCGTTGCGATCAGATAAAGATCTTTTTAGTTTCCGTGGCTTGGGGATGACAGTTGTCGTCAGCAGATTAGACAGCGCGGGCGAGAGCTTGCGGCCTCTGTGATCGTGAGTAATGTGCGACGGCTTGACGGTCATGACAGATATAGGCGGCGATACCGACGTCGATATCGTTATATCTGAGCTATCTGAGTATAACATTTTTTGCTGCAGTATTGGCCGCGTTGGCAAGGGCATTGTATTGTAATCACTGTAGACTTACAGGCTCTCGAGCATAGCAGTTGCAGTTGCGGTGGGTCGTCAGTTATTGCCGTTAGTTATTGCCGTTAGTTATTGCTTGGTAGTTACTGGTTGTTGGTTACCGCGGACAGTGTTGACGGTAGGTTGTGTATTGCGTTTAGCGGCCCTGTTGTCGAAGTTAGCTGTATCGATTGGCTGGTCGGTTACTGTGGGTCAGTATATGGGTCCGGTTGATGGGTCCAGTTGTTGCAGAGAACAATCAACAATCAACTCTCTCAAGAATAAAGATGATCCACCTAGAAATGAGTCAACAAACCAATCTAGGTATTTCGATCAATAGAGTCTGAATCTTGTGGTATTAGCTAGCTAGTCACACAGAAAGTCGAGTAGACTCCAAAATGGATATAACCGTTCGATAGTTGAAACTCGTCGAGCGATTGATAGTGATGTAACAGCAACTTCGAAATAGAATTCGAGCTTGTCGTTAGTCGCAACGTCGAACTGCTACTGCTGCACTGTTGTAAATCAACCTCGAGGTCGCTTATGCTTAGAGCGCTGGTGGGAGTAGTCTAGCAGCCTGTAATCAACACAGATTTACTAATACAAGTCGAAACCAAAAAATAATAAAACAAAACCGAGGGGATCTAAAGGCCAACTCAACTCTCTTATTATCAAACAAGCTCAAGTGCAACGTCCAAGAAAGAATGGATACCGTACTCAACACCCTCTACCACAGATATGTACAACCTAGAATCAAAGGTTAATTAATATAACTTAGAACATAGGCACAGAAGAGCCTATCGATTTAATTATATACGCTACGCTAATCAGCTCTAGCTCTGGCTATAGTTAGCACAGCAATGGGTTTGGTTTGGTTTGTTTGGTCATGCTCGCACTGGATTTGGTTGGGAGTTCCTTCTGTACAGCCGATGCATCGGACGCAGGCCAGCCATGCGACCGTGCATACCCACCCGCCGCAAGGGGGCCAAATTGGGGGCTCCCTCGCCTCTGTCTCAACAGCTTCTGCAACCTGCATGCCGTTAGCACGCCCTCCGCTGCAGGCTCACCGGCTGGCTCACATGAACTGTTGAAGCCTGGGGGACTCTCTGTGCTGGGGCGGGCTCTGCCTCCGGCGGCTGGGGCGCTGCCCCAGACCCCGTAGCTCCTGCTTCGCAGGAGAGCGCTGGGACCGTCGAACCGTGGACGTAACGACTCGAGCGCAGCGAGAGGAGCAGCGGGGTCTGGGGCGGAGCCCCAGCCGCCGGAGGCAGAGCCCCTCCTTCCCCCCTGAGCGTTGGGTGCGGATTGTGGCTAGTGGAGTTGCCCCTGTAGCCCGCCTAACTGAGTCTGTTCTGGCTGACCAGTTGGGACAGTGGTGGGGGATGTGACCTGGCAGCTGGCCCATCGATCGCTGCTTGCCTTGCCTGCTAGCCGGGATGGCTACGGGCAGCTACGGGCTGTTACGGGCGACAGGCCAGCCCCCTAGCAACGCTTACCGCCCTGCAAGGATCTGACCAGACCAGATGGCGCTGCTGGAATCTCCACTGCATGCCGCTTGCTGCAAAGACGTATCGTCTCGTGCGGGCACGTTACTTTTTCGTTCTGTTGCACTTCCCCAATCGTTTTGCCGCCCGTGCGACGGTACCGGATATCCGGTCGCTGCCCTACCTATCCCTCTGCCCAAAGCAGAAACCAACTTACCTGAATTCTCTGGTGTTCGGTTGGTGGATGGTAAGTGGTGGACGCGAGTGTGCCTCCGGCGGCTGGGCTCCGCCCAGACCCGTTGTGCTCGCTTCGCGAGCGCTGTGGGAGGAGGGCATTGCAAGTGGTGGGTGCTCTGCTGATGTTTATGAGATGGGGCCGTATGTCGCAGGTGCTGATGTGTAGTGGTAGACTGTGCTAGCGTGCCAGTGCCAGAGTACCACCCGGGTCAGTTGGGTAGTGGATTGGGATATTGAATGGGGGGTATTGGATAGGGGGTACTGGATAGGGAGTATTGGATGGGGAGTATTGGATAGGGGGTTTTGGATAAGGGGTACTGCTGGTGGCAGCTCTACGTTTACAATGAAGCGGGGTTACGACGCAACGCTGGCTGAGCATGCAGCTCAAAATAATATTACCAAGAATCAGGTAGAGCCAGTGCCTTGTATTGTTTACTAGTTTAATATTAGCCAGCAATACATTAAACACTGATACATTGCTGATAACCAACCAAACATACGACATTTTAAAGTTTGACCCCACCTGCTACTCCATCTTCACGGCGCTGCTAGCAAAAGCTTGTTCTCCTCACGATCCAAGCAACGAGCGCAGCGAGCCACGGGGTCTGGGGCGAAGCCCCAGCCGCCGGAGGCAACGGCACCCCCCCCCTCTTTCCGCACTTCAACCGAACCAGTCAATGGCACGGCACCAGGAACCATGTGTGTCTGGCGACGTTCATTTCATGCGGTGCCGTATATGAAGCTTAAACTTAATCGTGGCCTTGTTTAGAATGACTGCAAATATAGCACTGAAAATAAAAAAATAAAAATAAAATAAAATAAAATGGAGAGTCAAAAATAGGGGCATCCGATTTGCAGTTGAACTCCGATGCAGTGGCCAGGAACCAATTAGAAGAGGGGCTCCGTGCGATGCTAAGCATTTGATGTCTCTGGCTGAAACACCTCCTGCTGGCAAAGCTCATCGCTTACGTTGCCGATCTCTGCATATCCGACTCTGCACAGAAATACACATTTGCTACCTCTCAGCTCTACATTTTTCGTAGAACACGGTCTCCAATGGCATATCTGTAGTTTTATACTAATATTCAAATCAGCGTCGGTTCAGTGGACAAGCTCCTGATACCACACGGCCCTGCCGACCACACCTTAGATGTTCTCACGCCGATTGCATAACCGTTGGGCCGCACATGGCTGTTGATCGATGCTGCACAGACCACAAAATTTTTCCATTCCATAAATAATCAAATGGTCAGAGCCGATTCGCGGCCAGAGCTGAACATGTCTCAGTCTGCACCACCGACTGCGACAACTGTCTGAGCTCCTGCATCATGCCCGGACCCGCAACCGGTCTGCCAGGGCGCTCACCGTTCCTGCGATGCCACCCTGTCATCTGTCAGTCCGGCGGAAACCGTCCATTACCGGGTCTCACCTTTCGGCCTCCGGCGGCCGGGGCGCTGCCCCGGACCCCGTTGTGCTCGCTTCGCGAGCTCCTCTTGGAACAAGCCAGCGAGAGGGCCCTCGAGAGGTTCTGACGCAGCATGCGGGTCCGCAAATATTTTTACATGATATTATTTCGCTCCCGATCGATGAACCAAAAACACGGATCGAATGCTGCTTCGCCTGAATCAAGTTATTTTCGATGACTGCCAAATAATACCGATCGCAGGCACTGATATTTCACGAGTCCAACCTGCCTCCGGCGGCTGGGGCTCTGCCCCAGACCCCGTGGCTCGCTTCGCTCGTTCCTCACTAGTGGAAGTTGCTCTAACACCCCCCAAGTAACGAGCGAAGCGAGCTACGGGGTCTGGGGCAGCGCCCCAGCCGCCGGAGGCAGACCCCTGGACCCCTGAGTGATGTTAGGGTTGACGATAAGCCTATCTGATCGATATGCGAGATCGATTAGATTAGCCGGTAGATAAGAAGACGCCAGTCAGGAATCGCGTAGTTCAGGGGAAGCAGGAAGATGGCAGTGCTAACGGGGAGAATTGGGCTTTATATATTTTTGTCGTGTGTGGTCACGTTCGGGTACTGGTATGCTGCGTTTGGGCCAGGGGAAAAGCTTGTTTTGCGACCAGGGGTACCAGTGTCTGGTGGTGGTGGTGCCGTTCGCCCTGTGCATGTCTCGCGAGACAAGTTCCAGGAGCACTTGGAGCCCATTGACTGGCACAATTCCACGGCTCTTTTTGGGGCTGTGAATAATGCTTTGAGGCGAAAAGGAAGTGATCTGAATCCAGTCGGGGTGTCGTTTATTCCCGCGGTCATCCCTGCCAATACGCTGCTGTACCATGGCACACTGGATGGCAAGTTTCCTGTCAATCCTGAGTGGATTGCCATGGACGCTGAGTTTTCCTACAATTTTCGCAATGGACTCAGGAGATGGCGAAAGAAGAGGCCTAGCAGGAAGAAGGAGGTTGCAGACAGCGATGGCCTGAACGCAGGAACTGAGCAAGTTGCTCTCAGTGCTGACCTCGACAATTCTCAGGTTGCCGAGGAAGGAGACGAATTCTATACTGCTGACAGCTCTGATGGCTCGAGTTTGCTGACTTTTATGGCTACCAAGCCTCTGGATAAGCTTATTCTGCTTGATGGGGCTAGTGGTGCTAAATCGTCCTTCGGGGACATGGACACTCAGATGCTGTGGGCTCGAATGGAGCGTGAAAGATGGACCCATATGCAATTCCCAGACGAACGCAGCATGGCAGAGAAGATATGTAAATGGGGCCGTCCTTTCGGCTTGGATGGAATTATTCGTTTGGAGATTACATTCGAAGTGATTATATGTGATTTCCACAGTGAAAAGCTCGAACTTATTTCTAACGTTACTTATCCAAATGCATTTGAATTTTTGGGATTGCCTGATGACAGTGATTACGATTACTACGCAACACAGGTGGAGTCGGGTGCCTCCATATTGAACTCATCGGCTTCAGAGTCGCTCATTACCTTGCTGTCGTATGGCGCAGGCTATGATCATATCAAAGCTGGAGAATCTCACTATAACGGTGACTCCCGAATAGAACTCGATTTCAGAAATATGGTTACAGCTATTAACAGGACATATCTAACTCCAGATCCATATACCCGTCGCTTACACAATATCACTGAAGAGGTGCAGGACACCATGATCGATGACATTGTTTATGCTTTAGAACAGCCTATCGAACCCAGACTAGGAAATAACTGGCAGCAGTTTACTGACACTATAGTAACTCGATTCGCGCCATTGCTGGTCACTTTGAACAGCTCTTTAGCAGACTATTCGAAGACCCATTTGCACACTGCAGAAGACCTACGCTACCTCGGTGCCAACCTCACAACCGGGGCCTATAACGTAGTACGAATGTACTCTGACAAGTTCACAGGGGAAAATAATATCACTCGCGAAGCACTGGACTCTTTTATCTTTCAGTACTCAAATCCCATATACCCTCTTTATTCAGACACAGATCGACTTATCTGGTCCGCAATATACCATGTTGTGGAAAGAATCGGCTTGGAGCTGTTCAGTATCCTAGAGCTCTCGAAAGAAATCGTATCTGTCGCTTATGGTGACCAGAAAAATATAACCGTGAGCTGGATAACGGACATCTCCCGTAAAATTGACAAACAATCCGCCCAGCTTACTAATTTCTTGGCCGATCTCAACTGGTCCTACTACTATCAGTGTGCAAACAAGTGCCGTGAAGACGAGGTCTGCATGGTACCAACGTGGGGCCCGACTCCTTATCGGAAGTGGAAGACGGTCGACGAAGACGGCAAGAGACGTAGAGTTTCTTATTCTGACTTGAAGTGTATCAACGTCTATGACCTGGTAGACTAAGTGTAACAAAATATGTATGGGTCTAAACATAAGAATTGGGACCTGCCTCCGGCGGCTGGGGCTCTGCCCCAGACCCCGTAGCTCGCTACGCTCGTTTCCGGGAACGGGTGGAGCAGTTCAGTGAATGTGATTTTGCTTTTCTGTTTTAATTTTTTTTCTAACAATTTTGCTTACCTAAATAAGATGGCTAGAGTTAGTATATGAAACCCGAATAATTACCAAATAGCAGTTATGCTAGGGTCAGAGAATTCGTACAGTATTTGGCCTACGGGGAAATCAGCTACAGAATAAGCAAAAAGCATTGCCACTTCATATATGATATTAATTCATATGCCGATAATGCCCTCTTACCCCTGAGTACCGTGATGCAGGGTCCCGCCGCAAACATCGACAAAACTGGAAACTGTCGATCACATGCTACTTCACCAGAATTGTAGAGACATTTTGATCGCATCCAGTCTGTTGATATTGTTTTCATACCAGCTCCAAAATGAGCGAAGAGTTTTCAAGGCAGAATGCCATTACTACTAGTAATGCTGCTGCTGATGTGAGGACTGGAGACAGACTGGCGAAAGAATCAGACGCGACTGCTGGATCAGGAGCGGTGCCTCCTGAAACAGAATATTTCGGTTTCGCACTCTATGTTGGAAGCACGTTCGTAGCTTTTGTCTATATTCTGTGGGCCATTTTGCCACGGTCATGGCTACAGGCGCTGAACATCTATTACTACCCCTCGCGATGGTGGGCCGTCTCACTGCCATCCTTCCTTGTCATCACCCTGGTATACATTTACGTTGGACTGGCCTCCTATAACACTGAAGTCCTGACACGACCACTGACCAGTCTTGAGACTATTACTGACTTGCATGCCAAGGTGGTCCCTCGAGAAGAGACTGAAAAGTATCTCAAAGAACACTCTGATGGCGTCTGGGACCTACCTCTCTCCGAGGTGTGCAAAGTGCTCTACAGCTAGCTCCCGCCATATCCACTTATTTATTTAATTATTTATTTTGCATATTTAACCTGAAAGTGACTATGGGTTCTGCTTCCAGACTCGTTGCTCCACTCACTTTGCTCGTGTTGTACGTGGAGCGCTGAGGCAGTGCCCCAGACCTCAATGCACCTGTCAAGTTGGCCTCGAAAATCGCCATATCGCCAGTCTCTTTCGAAGAACAAGATATCGCAGGCCCTTCATGAACATTAACGACCGCGCACGCCCGACTCGAGCGAAGCGAGAGGAGCCGCGGGGTCTGGGGCGCAGCCCCAGCCGCCGGAGGCAGGATCCATTACAATAGCACTAATAAAATATAATAATAATATAGAGTAGAGAGGTGGTCAGTAGCTTTGCGGGCCAGACGGAGACGGGCTGGTGAGGAGGCCGTTCCTTCGCTCGTGCTTGCCCTTTTTCATGACCTGCTTGAGGGCGACAGAGTCGAGTGGTTTGAGCAGCTCGAAGCTGCATAGGAGGCCCTCGCTGACCGACATGACGGCGCCCCAGTTGTCGAACTCGCCACAGTAGTTGGGTGCGCTAAACACGGTGACGAGACTGCGTTCGTTGAAGAACTCGTATCCGTCCTCCACCACCATGTGGGCTCTGCACACGAGGTCGAAGCTGAATTTGGTCAGGAACTTGTTGATGGCCACTTTGTTGAAACAGTATGACACGCCTCGTTCGTTGTCCTCCCATTCGTTCCCAGTATCAGCTGGATCTGACCACAGCAGGTCGTTCAACAGTCCGTAATCGGGCACGTCAGTCGGCCGTTCAATGCTTCGAATCTCGTTCAGGTTGTTGAGAGCAGGAGAGAGCCCTCCGTGTACACAGAAGATCTTTTGTGCAACCACGGCGGCAATGGGTAATGCGTTGAAAGTGTCAATAAATATTTTCCAAATCTTGGTGTTACAGCGTCGCTTACATTCGTCGAAGAATCCATATACTCTTGTTACGTTGGCACATTCGTGGTTTCCTCGTAACAAGAAAAAGTTTTCTGGATACTTGATTTTGTAGCATAGGAGAAGGAGAATCGTTTCCAAGGATTGCTTTCCTCTGTCGACGTAGTCTCCTAAAAATAAATAATTGGCTGCCGGTGGGAATCCACACATGTCGAAGAGTCGTATCAGATCTCCGTATTGGCCGTGAACGTCGCCTACGATTTTCACGGGCGTGGACAGTTCCAGCAGCGTTGGTTGAGATAGAAATATTTCTCTCGCTGTCTGGCAAATCAGCACGATCTCGGCGTTTTTCAAACACACTGACCGTGTTGTTTTTCCGCTGTATCCAGCATCCAACAGTCGTTGGATGATTTCCTCAATATTTAATGATGTTGCTGGGGATGACGGATGTGAGATTCTAGGAATGTTTCTAGGCGTACTGGGCATCGATCCAATTGGTGTATGTGAGTTTATAAATGAGCCTTCGTGTGTTGGTGTTGATGTTGACAGCGGTGTGAAGTTGTTGCTGTTGCTATTGCTGTTGCTGTCGAGGGAGTTTGTACTGAGATTGCTGGAGCTATTCGTTGTGCTGTCATTTGCTGCGTTGCTGATATTGACGGCTGAGTTAGCGCTGGTATTGGCTGCTGTGAAACTGGTGTCTCCATTTGTGCCACTACTAGTACTACCAGCAGCACCAGAACCACCATCAGCACCGGCCAATGCACCAGGAGCACTGCTTGTACTATTGTTCCTGCTGTCGTCTCCACTGTCGCTATTCAAGACTGTCTGAGATTGAGAGGCAGAAGACGACGAGTCGGCTGCTGCTGTTGTAACAGATGAACCGAAAGAGTCGACACCTGGGGTGTTTGGTGCTGTGAAATTGCCGTCCTTGTCTCGACGCATGAGAATAGGCTCTTTTGGTGCGATTTGTTGCATTGATTTGGGTAGGATGGCTGGAAACGGATATCCATCCGCTGTTATCGCGCTCCCATCATCAGCACCACCGTTACCGCCAGCTGAGGCCGCACCTGGTGCCAGACTGTTGCCAAAGCTGCTGGCAGTGGGGGTTCTGGCCCCACTATTGATGTTGCCATAACTGCTATTGCCAGCACTGTCATGAAAACTACTGGCTCGAATATGTGAATTTTTGGGTGACGAAGAGTATGCATTGTTGTAAGAGCTCATATCAGGAGGAGCTAGCGAGTCACTGCCTCCATTTCCAGAGCCTGAAGCCCCGTTATCGTAGGAACTCGATTCTGGCGCCTCCAGCGCCGACTTGAAGGACCCATGATCAGAGTTAATCGACAGTCGCGACCGTATCGACCTGGCCGACCGGGTCGAGCCCTGCGTATCTGTCCTCGAGAACGACGGATACGACTGTAACCCGTCCTTTTTCGAGCCTTTAGAGCTGCTATTCCCCATTTTGATAAGCTGTGTCTTGTTAGTATTCGGTGTGGGTGCTGCCTCCGGCGGCTGGGGCGCTGCCCCAGACCCCGTGGCTCCTCTCGCTGCGCTCGAGTCGGGCGTGTTGTTCCCAACAATGCTGGGAATATTCGTGGTTGGGACGGGTGTGGTGATGGTGATGGTTATTGGGGCTCTCAAGGTCGTGGATTCCGATTATTCGTGTTGCTGACAACGAGATCCAAAAAACCGATCAATCGATTTACTGCTTGATTGATTGACTGTGTGGCTGACTAACTGACTGAATGATTGGTTCATAAACTGATTTCTCGTAAGCCAGCTAGCAGACTGGCTAACTGGCTAACTGGCTGATTGGCCAAGTGACAACTGACTAAGCCACTAGTGACTCATGACCCAAAAACCTCCTAAACGACAAGTTGACAAACAGTCTGACTGAAATATCAATGAAACTGTAAAGTTCTATAGTCCTCTCTCTGGGAATGGCGTAGTTCACGCTTAAGCCCCAGCTCATACTGCGACAGTTGAGAGCTAATCTTAATTATCAGCCAGCATCCTCATTCACAATTAATAAGACCGATTAACCTCAATACCAAAATATGAATAACAAATCCGCCACAGAAATGTTCTCCTACAATCGAAATCTACAAAAATCCCTCGAACTGTCTCGAGGGCTATGACAAATGCATCAGAGCAATCACTATTTCGAACCGCATATTTGCTCATCCTCACCAACTCTCGCCATTCGAACTTCTAATTCCCAGCAACTTTCCACCACATCACTCTCAACAATGACAGCATAATAGAAACTTACCGGAATCAACTACCAATAATCAGATCACAAGTGTTCATTCAGACCAGCCGATAACAAGAGTACAATGCAGTCTGTACCTCTGTCTTGCCGTTGCAATATCCTCGTTTCTGTAACTGTATATGAAAAATAGCTTCTATCGCTAGTACTAATCTGTGGCTGCCAAAAAGAATCCCGACTCTTCTACGGTCGTACAGGCAAACCGTAAAACAAGTCTCGCTTCAGAAGCTCAGTCCTATAAATATATAAATATAGTTATATGTAGAAGTAGAGATTCCATTTCCAGTAGTATCATACGCTGGGCTAGGGTTAAACACACGCCGCACATGACCCGCAGACCCTGCTTCCGGGTCGATGCCAGGGTCCTGTCTCAGCTATCTCAGGGGGTGGTCAGAGCGCCTCCGGCGGCTGGGGCGCTGCCCCAGACCCCGTGGCTCCTCTCGCTTCGCTCGAGTCGGGCTTGGGGGGTCGCGACTGAGACCATGTCTTACTGTAATGTATTCACGAGAAACAGGAAGCGCAGAGCCAACAGCTGTAGGCCAGTAGGCCAACCCGCTGTCTCGACTCGAGCGAAGCGAGAGGAGCCACGGGGTCTGGGGCAGAGCCCCAGCCGCCGGAGGCAGCGCACTACCCCACGATCTCGACTCGAGCGTAGCGAGAGGAGCCACGGGGTCTGGGGCAGCGCCCCAGCCGCCGGAGGCAGACAGGTCTAGTTGGCGGCAGTCGTAGCAATTAAACACATAATCTAGAAACACATACAAGGTGATACGATACACAGATCGCAGTACACAATACTTTTGAAAGGAAGAGAGTCAGAGAGGGGTGCCTACTTGCGGCCGGTTCTCTTGTTGGGGACGACGTTCCAGTCGCCGGACTCGAGCTCCTCGGGAGTGGCTTCTGTAGTCAGGAGGGCCTCGGCGGCGGTCTTCTGGTCTTTTTTGGGCTGTTCCGAGGTGGTCTCTGGGGCGTCAGCGGAGTCGGCAGCAGGGGTGGCGGTCTCGTCTTCGTCGTCGTCTTCTGTTTTCAGGACCTCGAATCTCTTACGGACTTGCTCGGCCTTGGCTTCTTCTTTTTGTTTTCTTTCTTCTTCGCGGGCTTTGATTTCGTCGCGGTGTTTCTTCTCAGCCTCGAATCTCTCATGCTCGTGTTGGACGTACTTCTCGCCGACTTCTTCCAGTTTCTTGGTGGTGTCTACAGGCTTGGCAGAGCCGAATACAGATGAACGGTGGCTGTCATTGGGCGAGGGAGCGTCGTTCGAGCTGTTAGACGACACGGTACGAGGCTTGAGCTCAAGCTTCTTGCGGCCGAAACCGCCTTTAGCACCGCCAGCAGCAGCTTGTCCAGATGGAGCGGGGCGAGCGGTACGCCAGTCAGAGGTGTTGTCAGCTTCAGTGGCAGGTCTTTCTTTACCTTCTCTGGGCTCTCTTGGTTCTCTACGACGAGGGGGTAAAGGTCCCTTTCTCTCCCAGTTGTCGAAATCACGCAGCTTTCCGTCGTCCTCACCACGGCTCTTGCGGCGTCTCTCTTCTCCACCAGCAGATCCTGGGCCGGCAGAGGGAGGTCCTCTTCTCTCCCAGTTCTCATAATCACGAGAATCGTCGTCACGAGGAGGACGGGGTCCACGTCTGAACTCACCACCCTCAGCGCCAGCCTCTTCACCGCCTTCGTGGTGACGACGGTATCTAGGATGGACATTGTCCAAGTTAACATTAGCAGGGGGTCCTCTTCTCTCCCAGTTGTCGTAATCACGAGAATCGTCTTCAGGAGGAGGGCCACCACGTCTCTCTGGTCGGTCTCCGCCTCTGGGTGGTAATGGGCCTCTTCTCTCCCAATTGTCGTAATCACGGCTATCGTCGAAACCTTCGGCTCCTCCACTTCCTCTTCTTCTTCTTGGTCCAAAATCGTCAGGAGGTCCTGATAATGGACCTGTCTTGTTCAATCTCCAGTCTCCACCAAACTTATCATCTTCACGTCGCTCACTGACAACCACTCTCAAGCTACGGTTCAAGAGAGAAGTGCCGTCCAGCTTCAAAGCCTCTACTAGAGAATCACGGTTGTCAAACTCAACGAATCCATAGCCTCTCAAACGGCCGGAAACACTGTCACGAGGTAATCTGACTGAGATGACCTTGTACTTCTCACTGTCAGCGAACAATTCGTTGATATTGTCCTCAGAAACCTCATAATCCAAGTTCAGCAAACGAGCCGTGAAAGGAGCAGAGTCAGGAATAGGAACGGGATCGCGGTCGCTTCTGCGGTAATCAGATGGGTCAGCACGAGTCCAACCATCATTGTCTCTGTCTCTGTCCATTCCAGGACCTCCTCGTCGGCCAAAATCAGAGTCTGAACGACCCCAACTGCTGTCTCCACCACGAGAACCACCAGAAGGAGGCAATGGATTGCTGAACGAGCTAGGCAGATCGTCATCGGCCCAAGAGGCTCCTCCAACAGAACCGTACTCGTCATTGGACATAAAGTCCTGGAACGTCATCTTCACTCCCTTCTTCTTAGGAGCTACACACATCACGTTAGCACTGAGCACATCGCACACTGTCGCAGCCTGCCTCCGGCGGCTGGGGCGCTGCCCCAGACCCCGTGGTGCTCGCTTCGCGAGCATTTGGGCACAGCCCAGCATCAGCTGTCAAATACTATTATCCACTGGACAACAGCCAAAACCAACTGCCACACTCAGAACTCACCCATGTTGAATACTCTGCTTCCTGCTTCCTGCTATAAACGGTGTGTTTGTCTGTTTCTGGTGCAAATCGAGGTATAGACTGCCCATATCGTTAGCTACCAATCCACTGGACCACAGCCTCTGGCGGCTGGGGCGCTGCCCCAGACCCCGTGGCTCCTCTCGCTTCGCTCGAGTCGGTTTGGGGATCCCCTCGCACGCTCCGCGAAGCGGAGCACAACGGGGTCTGGGGCAGCGCCCCAGCCGCAGGAGGCACACACCCCACCCATCCCCATCCCCTGCTTCCACCACATACACTGAGAATTTCCCTGTTCTGGCCTCTTCAATTGACGTATCTTGATACAAATCAATCTTCTCGCTGGCTCTCTCTTGCAACGTAAAATCGTTCGCCCTCTGCAGCGACTTTTTCCAGGGCTAGGGCCCTGAAAATTTCCACGCGTGCGGCGCGCGCCACACACGGTGTGGCGGGCTGCCTCCGGCGGCTGGGGCGCTGCCCCAGACCCCGTTGTGCTCCGCTTCGCGGAGCCTTCCAGGGGACCACACGTAACGACTCGAGCGAAGCGAGAGGAGCCACGGGGTCTGGGGCAGCGCCCCAGCCGCCGGAGGCATACCCCCTCACCCTCTCAGGCCTGCCTCCGGCGGCTGGGGCTGCGCCCCAGACCCCGTTGTGCTCCGCTTCGCGGAGCCTACGAAGGGACCACACGTAACGACTCGAGCGAAGCGAGAGGAGCCACGGGGTCTGGGGCAGAGCCCCAGCCGCCGGAGGCAGAGAGACACCCCCTGACACCGTCTCCCCTGACCGGCAATTTCAGGGGTAGAGTGCCGGTTTGTGCCGGCCACGGCTGGCCGGTTGGGAGTTTGGTGCAGGCTGCATGCAGAGATGGTTAGGGCCTGCGATAAGGTTGGATGTAGGGTGGGAAATAAGGGAGCGAGCGGGCCTTGTTTGGGGGGAGGACTGGCCGGGACGTGCGGATGGATTTGGGGTTGCAGGAATGGCCGGAGCGAGCGACAGGTTTCGCTGCAGAGTCGAGGCAGGTTCATGTACCGAATTGGGGTATGTGGGTGGGCTGGTTGCTTGCAGAGCGTGCGTTCTGCGGGCTGGCTGGCTCGGGTGCTGGGGATCTGGCGTGCCTGGGCTACTGGAACTGGTGCTGGAGCAGCTGCGAGGCAGCAGCTAAGAAGCAGAAGCTGGAGCGAAGAGCTAAATCCATCCAACCGGCCGGCTCAAGATAAGATTTGTCAAAGCTTAAAAATTACTGTTGTGCCCACTGCTGCAACAATCGGCGCCATTCTAATCTGCTTGGCTACTGCGCTGATACCCGGAACAGAAGTACTGTACTGTACAATCCAGGCCAGCTTCTCCACCCATTTCGTTCTCTTCTGGTTCTCTACTTCTTAACCAACTACTAATATCCATTCAATTACTAGCCATTGCATCACTGGCTTTTGGCAACCTCTGTAATAGAGCATTGAACTTGAACTTGAACGTTGAACATTGAGCATTGTGAGTATTTAAATCGACTTCTATCATCGACAAATAATTATTGTCTTATATCACCTCTGTTGCACTACTGTTGTGGTATTGTTCCGTTATCGTTATCATTATTCTTGTTATCATTATCATTGTTAGCGGTATTGTTAGCGGTATTGTGGTCTTTATTGTGGTCATCATACTGTTACCGTTCTTGTTAACATTATTGTGGCCATTGTGGTATTATTGTGAGCAATATTGTTACTATTATTGTTGTTATCTTTGAGGTCACATTGGTATTACTATTCCTATTACTACTATCCTGGGATTTAACAGACATAGAATACTACTAACTAACCACAGAGATAGCTGCTACGTTTGAGATCGCTTGTTCGTCTGTCTGGTCTAGTCTAGCATATAAAGCCACGCATCGCAGGGTTCATCAGCATCACCGCATCATCGGCAGTACAATCGGCAGCACCATCGGCAGCAGCAGATAATCAGTACTCGAAGCAAGCTTGACCGGCAGCTGAGACTGAAGACCGCAGCACCGTGCAGCTTGGCAGGATATTTCGTTTGTCCAGAGTCTCTCTCTGACCTGATCTATCAGGTTTTTTTTACTTCGCTTGTTTGTTCGTTTGTTTGTTTGTGGGTCGACTCTGCCATATCATCTACCAACATCTCCAGATCTATCTATCTCTCTGTCTATCTTTTTGTCGTCCAACAGACCAATCATCCAGTCGCTTTATCGCTTAGCCAATCTGGATTTCGATATAGATATTGCTAACAGTCAATTCTCGGATTGCAACGACAACTGATCAACTGACTTTTGGCTGACAGGTCTACTGGCGAGCGAACGACTGATCAATTGCAGAGTCCTGGCCTGTCTGATCGTCGTCGACATAGACATCGAGCCATTGAATCCTCAGCAACCAGGTAAGACATACAATCTGCATCGTCGCGTGACGACCTATCCACCGTTAACCAAGTCTCACTGACACTTTCGACAGAGTTTCACTGCGAACTGAGGTCGTGGGTCCACTGGGTCTAGATTCGGGCGTGGTTCAGGGGTGAGTGGCATGTGCCTCCGGCGGCAGGGGCGCTGCCCCAGACCCCGTTGTGCTCGCTTCGCGAGCGGTGCGGGGGGTGTGAGAGAGGGGGGTACTAACTGGAGTAGACAGTCGATAGAGCTGTGGAGTGCCCTTGGGGGATCACCTAGCACAGAGTACGGTAAACGACTCGTCTTCTGCTGGAGCTGGGAAAATAGATCAAAACAGGCTATATACACATCAAAGAAGCATGTGGGATCCAACGCCAAAAACAGCCACACGTTTCGCCCATGGCGACTTCTTAATGGTAAGCAGACCTAGAATCAGACCGAAACTCAGACCCAGAGTCTGAGGCCGGTCGCGAAGCGAGCACAACGGGGTCTGGGGCAGCGCCCCAGCCGCCGGAGGCAGGTCCCAAGAAGACAGAAACTAACAAGTGTGTAGAGCCAGGCTGTGCCGAGTGCGGTGCAGCGGTTTATACTGTCACTGCTGGGTTATGTGCTGGTTATATATCTGCTGTCATTTCCGGTGTTTGCGATCATACGGGTGGTGACAGGGGTGTCGATTAAGCGACTGGGCTACTTTTCGTTTCGCCATGTGTCGTTTGCCGTGAAGCCTGGTATCCGGATTTTCATTGGCAAGGTGGGACTTTCTTTTCACACTCCTACAGTGGCTAGACCGGGGTGGACGAGTTTGTTCATCTCGAATTTCGAGGTGGTCATTGACCCTAAGGTAGTTCTGCATCCAGAGTTTGATCTGTTTGCTAAGGACGAGGACGACGTCGCTGAAGGGACCAGTCCTTTAGATGAACGGCCGCAGACTACTGGCGAGGCCGTCGTAGACGGCGCTTCGGAAGGGGCTACAGCACATTCTCCTGGCCCTGCTGGTGGACCGGGCAATGGCTCTGGCAGTGGGGCAGACGCAAAAGGAGATAATGGGGACAAAGATGGCGAGAAGGGTGGAAAGGGAGCAGGCGACGAGTCTGAGACGAAACAGGCGGATATTGATGACCCTTCGTGGTCGATTATCCCTCCTAAAACAGTGACGTTTTATGTAGTGCGGTTTCTTCTCAACTACGCACGATTCTGTTCCATTAATGTCAATAGTGCCACTGTTACTTATACTGGGCTGACCTCGCTGGTGATTGGCAATTTACAGTTGCGAGCGGACCTGCGAAATACCACCCGACCAAAGAGTAACTTTATTGGTACTTTGGATAATACGCTGTTGAAGGCCAATGAACTGCCTGCGCATTGTAAGATCCTGGTTGAGGATTTCTACATCAGCAGTCTACTACATCCTAATGAGGAGTCTCGAGAGATTATTGAGTACGTTGTAGTCGACGTGGACGGTATCCTGGGTAGAAACGATTTATCGCTTAAAGAGCTGTCTTTCGGGTTCAAGCTCGGTAAAACAACCTTGATGGTAGATAGAATTGCTACTATTCTTGCTGAGGTCAAACGGATCCGTCAACAGTGTACAAGAGATTTGCTGAAACAGAGACGGGCTTCTTCGCCAGGCTTGCATCCTCAATCTAGATCCCGTGCTGGAAGCAGCTCTAGATCGCGTGCCGGCAGCACAGCTGAAGATGGCATAGGCTATCCAGACTCTCCCATTTCTCCTTCACCATCACCACCCTTGCCAGAAAAGCAGCAAGTCGACTCGCAGGGCATTCTGAGTGACGCAGACATTCGTAATCTCACAAAAATCGGCACCATGCTGATTCGAGTTGTGAAAGAGGTTGAATTTAAAGCCACCTATGTGGGACTGTTTGGAATTGCCAATAAAATAGATCAAGAGAAGGATTCTCGACTTGGACTAGCAGTTACAGCCCGAGATTTCTCACTGGACTTGAGAAGACTGAACCCCGATTCACCAGGATTCAAGCTACTTTTTTCGTCTGGAGATAGCGCCCATCAGGCAGTCATGACCATTGCCTCAATCACCTGCGGTGTGGACTACGGCACTTCACAAGAAGAATTTCTCTATGCTCCTTTAGTGACAATTGTGTCAAAAACAAACATATTTTCACGAACACTGCGAATCGTTCAAGACATTGATTTACAATATAACGAGAACATTCTTCGAGCGAATATCAATATTTCAGATCCCACTGTTAATCTCGGAACCGAGCATGTACCTTTGTTGTTACGAGCATTGGCAGGCTCATCTAGTAGTAGCTCCAAATCTCACAAAAGAATCTCCGTGCATAGAAGTTCATTTCAGCGACTGTATCCAAGAGCACTTATTAAATTCACTATTGATGAGCCAGCCGCGAGAATTGTGCTTGACTCGAAGAACAAATCTGATAGTCAAGGAATGGTCATTTCGAATGCATCTAAAGTTTATTGCGATTTTGAGTCCAGTCATACCAAGGATTACGACAATTCAAATTATAATGTGAATGCATCGCTCCAAGTTTCTTCATTTGCTACTTGGTACAGATCTCCTGAAGGTGAGCGACACAACATTATGCTTTCTGAAAGCATTTTCTTCAAAGTTATGGCTACCACATTACCTTGTCTGTCAGTGGTTGCTACTGCTAAACTCAGTAATGCGCATATCCTCCTCACTAAATATGAAATCATCGATAATTTGCGAGAAGTCGCTATTCACTTCAAGAAAGGTGAACAGGAAGTTGGAAAACAGCAACCGCCTAGTGGCATTGAACATAGCACCAGGAGCAGTAGTAAACGGAAGAAGACGCATCCATCAAATATCCTGGCTGAACTGCCGCCATGGTGCACTCGTATCAAGTTTGAAGTTGCTGATACCGCGGTGACAGTAGCATCGGAAAAAGTTCGTCGAGACAATGAGGCTCTTCGTGGGTTGACTATTAAAATGGCTAATTCAATTGTCGAGTATCGTGGTCCTTCGCCTCACACTCATCCAGAATATCCTCCCCGTACCAATTCTGTTACTGGTACTGGTGAAGGAGCCAGCCCATCTTCGTCTACTTCTTCTTTACTACCACCTGATAAACGTAGACTTTCGCTTGTCATGGATGGTATTCAAGGCTACAAAATCGTTGAACCTTATGGTATGGAGCAATCTGACCAGACGAGATTCCTGTCTATTCCAACACTTGCAGTAGCTCTATCATCAGTTAGTAACCGGTCCTCCAACCAACACAATCATGATTATACCTCGCAACTACAGCTTAATATTGTCATGAGACAAGCAGTTGTGTCGTATGACATCAACCTCCACTTCTTAGGATTGGTATTAGGCGACCTAGTAAACCATATACTGGCATTGCAAAAGAAAGACAAACCGATTTCAGTACCTCCTCCTAAACCAAAAGATTTGAAGAAGCCAAAAATACTCGATTTTATGTCAATTCATTTCAGGTCTGAAAACACCCGTCTGAAAGTAAAACTTGTCAATGACATCAAGACCATGCTTGAATTTAATAGTCTTGAGCTGACAGCCAAGCCTCACACGAACCCAACTATGACTGCTAATTTGATCCGTTTGTATGCTATTCACCCTAAGGTTCGAGATGCCTGGTGTATCGTCATGTCTCTTCGAGGAACAAACGCTTGTTATGACTTGGACGCACATGGAGATGACCAAGACAAGGTACTGTTAAATTTCGATGCCATGAGAATGAATATGCCGTATCAATTTATTTATTATCACATTTTCGACAACATCATCAGTCTGGTTAAAGCGATCACGAACCTCCATCAACAGTTTAAAACAAAGAATTACTTCCTCGTTATTAAACCCAAGGAGAGAAACCATATACCTAATATCCCTCGAGTGCGAGTACGAAGTCCTGCTTTTATAATCAGTCTTGAGGATGACCATTTCGAATCAGAGTTAGGAATGATATTCCAGCTTGGTCTTCTCGAGCAGAAGGTGAGAATGAGCAAAGAAGTTGCTTTTGAAGAGAAGATGAAGGTTGTGTGTAATTCAGACTTGTACAAGAAAAAGAGCGGTACCAGTGCAACCAACGGTAAGCTCGATAAGAATGAGAAACCCACCACCAACGACAAACCTGTAGCAGGCGAGAAGAATGATCATAGCACTACGGAATCGACGACTGAAATTGATACAGTCAATGACACTGCTAGGGAAGAGTCTGAGATAGAGCTCAATAGTGGTATCAACAGTGGCATCAATAGTGGAATTAACACCCCTAATCCTATCAATCGGGCTACAACTCATATTGGCCACGGTAATGGTCACCTGCGCACAGATTCGTTCGATTTCAATCCGAAAAGACCCAGGAAACACCACACGCATCTTGGTGCGATTGGTGGTGCCATTGGCGGTAATATTGGTTCTGCTGTTGGAACAGCTGCTCATAGTGCTGCTGTAAAGTCTCTTCAAAGTGCATTCCACGTGCGACCAAATAGACACCGCAAAGCCCATTATAAAATGTCTGATACGGATGCTCCTACTTCTGACTACTGTGTATCGTTTGAGCATGCTAAGCAACAGCTATTAAAGAACTTTTCAACGTCCTGGATTCATCTCTACAATGAAGCTAAGCGCAATAGAATTGAAACAGTTCGAAATAACATTGAGAAAATATGGGGCAAAGACAACACGCCTCGTGATACTGCTGCCAACGAAAAGGTTATTGACTACTCTGAAGATCCACTGCTGTTTCTCACCTATTTCAATACGATGGACCTTGTTATTACAAAACCCAAGTTTGATCGTGCTGGTATGGCCCAATATCTCCATGACATTGGTAAAGGCATGCCATTGGACAGCAAATTTTCTCTTCTTGTTCCATTGTATATAGACTTGAAATTAGGCGAGTTGAGCATGGAACTAAGGGACTATCCGCTACCATTGCTTCATTTCCCTGAGCTACAAGCTTCACAAAATCCATCCACTCCAGCAGTTAGTCTATGTGGCCACTTTATAGCCGCCGAAGAACTCAGTACAAATCCAGCCAATATTCGACGAATCATGGTACCATTGATTCCGACGGCCTCAATTTATGTGGAAGATGAAGAAAGTCAGAAATATGTTCTGGAAGTCAATCGTACTGTCGCTTCAGTGAAAATGTACACAGATATGAACTTTGAGATCAATTCGTTTAACCCCACGAGAATCACATGGGGACAATCGATTCAACCAGCCTTGCAAACAGTGATGATGGGCTTTGATTCTTTCAGTAAGCCTCCTATTGATCAGTCGCCTAAGCTTGGATTCTGGGACAAGATACGTGCGGTATTCCATTCACGAATCAAGCTTAAATGGAATGGTGGCGATGTGTATTTGTTATTGAAGGGATCTAGAAGTCCTTATGAACTGTTGAAAGGCGGTGCTGGCTTTGTGTTTGCATGGAGGAATCATGTCTCTTTTGCAGTGAATGGCGAGGATGATCCTAAGAGGTTTATGGTGACTGATAGTCGAGAGTTCGTATGGGGAGTTCCGAGTTACGTTCATTGGGAAAGAGAATACTTCCGTGAATTCAAGACCTTCAATAGAGGTACCCGTACGAAGACTAATTATAGCGAGATGAACAATTTCCAAAAGGTGATTTGGAAGCTCTCGGGCCAAGTACAATGGAAACTGGGAATGTTATTTGAACAAGACTTGATTGATCCTGACAGAAACCCTTCAGATCCAATACCACGAACGAACAAATTCAAACCTCATTACGAAGTCAAACTGAGTCTACCGTCGTTTATTCACGATCTCAATAGTTACGATGCTTATAAAGGCTTTAGAAGTATGTATACACACTTGGCTATTAGTGTATCATCAGCAGCCTCTCCTAAAGCGCCTGATGTTGTCTGCTACAATACAGCACATCTGTCGTCTATGACATTCAAACACTTCAAGGAATGGTGGGCTTTGTTCGATGGCTCGTTATCTCTGCCAATAAGAGCAGGCAAATTGTTCCAACCTACGCAATTAATAAAACCGAAGTTCGGTCGGCATGTCTCATCTGTGCAGTATAAGCTTGATTTTGCGCCATTATACGTTTGTCATACTTATAGACATCCTAATAGTGACAATCTGGAGAAGTGTACACGGGATGCTGCCACAGGTCTTAAAGCCAAGATAGACAGTTTCACAATGGATTTGCACCAGAGAAGACAGCCGGTTGGTTCTTCAGCTCAAAGATGGCGAATGAAGATGAATCTTGGTGAATTAGACTTTAAAAATACTGATTTGCGGGTCATTTGTGCTGAATTCAAGGAGAAGTCTCCAGAAGGTTTGTTATATGAAAAAAATCGCGCAGACGCTGCTTTATCGATGTCAACCAGTTCTCCAGTTTCTTCTATAACCGATGATTCTGGCGGTCCGTCCTCGACCTTGCCCACTTCAGGAGAATACCATATTTCCGACAATGATTTTGCTTGGATTGATCTGGATGATTTCTCTGAAATTGGGGAGATTATCCCTGTGAATAGTACTCCTAAGGTTTCTGTCTTGCCACTAATGTTCTCTCCTCGATGGACATATTTCCGACAAACTGATCATAGTGACGAGAAAATTGGTGTCACTAGTGATGGCAAGGCTTATTATAAATTTGGTGATACTCTGGCTCATGATTGTTTACTAGGCAAGAAACACCCCGAAATCACTCAGGCTAAGCTGTTGAAAGCAAGGTTGGATGAGATTACCGAACAGTTGAAGACTGATGATGCTACGCTTGATTCCCTTCAACGAGATCTAGAGAGGTTCCCCAATGAAGTAAAGATTATAGCACGGATCAAAAAGATCTCGTCGGGCATTGAGAATCTTAATAAGCGTCGTGAGGCGATTAAAAAGGGCCTGGAAGGATTTGACTTGTATGATGAAGGTGGTAGAGACTGTATTTCGCTGAAGTCGACCATGTCAGACAAATCTTTCTACGGACTTAATGAGATTGCAGATGTCAAAAGTACCAATGCTTTCAGCAACAGGTTCATCATCCACAATATTCTATTTATCTGGAACAATGCAAATAGGAATGCTGTTTATAGATACGTTCATCGTCTGGAGATCCGCCGACAAATGGCATATTATGTCACTCGACGAGCGGTTAAGTATGTTGAAGAACTGATTGAGAACCAGTCGGATAAAGGTGACTTTTCGATTCGTAAAGAAGATGTGGAAAAGATCTTAGAAGAAGCACTTGGAGGTGGTCATCCATCTGGAGACCATAAACATCATGGATTTGAAAGCGATTCCAAGTCAAGCACTAGTCAAGATAGGATGGAGTCTTTTGATGAGGACCTTCATCATACTGCAAAGGGTTTTTCGGCCGCTGATACATATCTGGTAAGACTTATTTCTCCTCAGATCCAGCTGGTTAGTGAACAAAACCCAGATCAATGTTTGTTGATTGCCTCTCGAAACCTGGAATTGAAGATAATTACTGTCGAAGATACAATGGCCGATGATGATGACGAGATGGCCCGCACTGTTGAAACCCGCTATGGTTGTATGTTTGATGATGCACATTTCTTTGTTTTGAATAAGGAAGAGGTCTTGAAACGAGCCATGTTTATTGGTAGTAGTAATTATGGTAGCAAGGATAATCCAATGTGGCCACCTTGGCTGTCTGTTGAATGCTGCTTTGATAGTAGACCTCTGGAAGATGCACTGGTAGTTGAACGCACTTCAGTTGCTATTCGATACGATAAGCCTAATTCACTATACGTTCAAAGATCAAGCTCAACACCATCTTCTGTGGAAGACTCAAATATCGAAGCCTCATTCTGTTCTAAGTACGTCCGATCAGAAAAGAACCGTGCCAATCGTATTACTGTGGATTTCCCAAGAGTAGTTGCAAAGTGTGATAGCGACCAATACTTTGCTGTCTACAGCATTGTAGTCGATCTATTGGTATATTCAGAACCGGTTGCTAAACAAACAACAGAACGTTTGGAACGGTTGATGCTGACTACAGATTTCCGAGACATGGGCAAAGCTGCCGAACGACTGACACTTTTGCAAAGAGATATATACCGATTGTACGATCTGCGAGAAGAGTTTTATATTCGTCATGATGAATTGGATGAAAATGGTTTATACGACTTACTCACTGTTGAAGTAGAGATGAGAAAGGTATTTATGGAGTTAGTAGTGATCATGCAAGCTATCAAGGGTGGACTGCAAAAGCACCGTAAGAATGACAACCAATACTTAAAGTGGGCTGTAGCCTCAGACGAGATTATTTGGCACGCACTAGGAGAGAACCGAGAGCCGTTCTTGGATATTGGTTTGGCAGATGCTTCGTTCAACAGAATTGAAGGGTCTGACGGGTTCAATTCGAATACAGTCGAGGTAGGTATGATGCAAGGATTCCACTTATCTCAGAACTCGTTGTACCCCGAGGTGTTTGCTCCATTCAACAGTCCAAAAGATGGAGCGATACTAGATCCAAATGAAAAATTGATCTCTGTTCGATGGACAATGTTAGATCCCATTGGTGGTATTCCAATTATGGAACTTTTCCAAGTTAAACTTCAACCACTTAAATTACAACTTGAGCATCAGACTGGTAAAGAGATCTTTTCATATGTGTTCCCATCTGATCGGTCAGACAGTCCATTCATCGTGCCGCAAATGAAGGTGAAACAATCTTCGTCTAACTCAACTCTGGGTTCAATCGTCAAGAGGTCTACATTTAGTCATAGCAAAGCCAGTAGTACGCTGGTTGACGACGACACGGACTCACATAGCACGGCTTCTGAGATGGATTCATTGAGAGATGTACATTTGAAGACCCCCAATCATCGACAGTTCTTAGCAAAGGATCACGAGTCAGTGCGGTCAATGTCAACAACAGTCAGTGGTAGTACATCGTTACTCAATGGCAGCGGATCTACTGCAAGAAATACTCGTACTTCATTTACAAGCAACCACTCGTCTCGCCACGGTCTGTTCAAGCACGAGAATTCGTCGAATACAGATCAGAGTATCGAGTCGAGCCACACCGACAGCAGTAAGAGAAAGAAGGACAAGAAAGAAGTCGAACTGAATGACGTTTCTACAATGATCAAGAGAGCTTCAAACTATATGAGTATTGTGGATATCGACATTGCCAGTGCTATTCTTTGCGTTTCCTACAAGGTAAGTAATGGTCAGCACAGCTCTCTCTGGTGAGGAGAAATACTAACAACTTTAGGGATCTGGTACTCGAAATTTAACTGACATTCACGAGTTTGTGATCCGTCTCCCTAATTTCACTTACAAGAACAAGACATGGTCCAATCTCGATCTGGCTATGCATTTGAAGAAAGGTAAGTTCCTGATCTGGAGAGTTTGCTTCCAGCAATTGGGGCGGAGTCCAAGCCGCCAAAGGCATTGGGCCCTCCTTGATACCGAGACTAACAAATGTAGATGTGATCAAGGTTCTGTTCCAACATACTGGTGCTATTATTGGTAATAAGCTCACGAAGCACAGAAAGAAGAAGCAAGTAGCGCAACCGCTACGACAGATTTCTAATTACGTTTCATTTACGCCTGTTGACGACCTGAGAGATAAGCAGAATAAAGCCAGTAATGGAGAAGCAGCTGCTCCTCCTGGACACTCCCCTATAGGCTTGGGCTCTACATTCACTCATAAGATGCACATGCTGACTGGAGGAAAGGGTCATCAACATACTAATTCAAGTGAGAGCCGACCTCATTCGCATATGAATGTGGTGGAAAATGCTCCCTCTATTAGTAGTGAAGATACTAGTGATGATGATGAGGACGATGAATATTCTGTGGCTGATTCTAGTGCTATTGTAGATTTACCTAGCACTAGTAGTAACGGCACAGCTGTCAATACTGCCAATACTGAGCACGTTGCGACTCCTGGGGTCGAAAGTTCCAAATCACTTGAATCGAAACACACTTCGTCTCATACTTTGCCAGAGCAAAATGCTATTTCTCCCGATCAGTCAGCGAAATCTGTCTCTGCCAACTCAGTCGAAGCCAGAACAGGACACAAGAACTTGGATCAGCTTCGCACCCCGCCCACTCAGAGCCGCTCTTCTTCTATCTACAACGGAGAAGAAGGAAAGTCGTTGAAGAGTTCCTCCACCATGATGACATCTGAAAACACAAGTAGTTCGTCTCCATTCAGCAAACTTAAGCGTCTCGCGTCGAGATTACACGATGATGATGCTGACAATAAATCGATGCACAGTACTGACCATCACGAAGACGGAAGGAGAAGAAGCCATTTCTTCAAGGGTCTGGGCCTCTCGTCGAAAAACTAATATGAATGTTTTTCCGTGTAATATGATATATATTATTAATATTAATGAAGTTTAATTAATAAGCTGGATCATGTCTGCCTCCGGCGGCTGGGGCGCTGCCCCAGACCCCGTGGCTCCTCTCGCCTCGCTCGAGTCGTCTCGACAGCTCGCACAGACTCCTGCTTCGCTACTTTGGATCGCAGGCGCCCGACTCGAGCGGAGCGAGAGGAGCAGTGGGGTCTGGGGCGCAGCCCCAGCCGCCGGAGGCATGGTAGCCCTCTCAGAATCGAGTCCCGTCGGGTTTAGAGCATGTCGCTGGTTTACAGATCAACATGTATTGTATTATGTTAATAGATTAGTTAAATTAAATCGTCTGGGTCATAAGTCGTGAAAGGTCGTATTCTAGTGAATCGCCGTTGTGATGGGAGTTTTTTTCTATTGTCATTAAATCTGCACACAGTAGATGTGTGCTTCATGTTTCGTAATGCTGTCAGCTACTGCTCTTTCAGCTCATGGCGGTCTTTTTTCGTTTCTTCACTACACCTCCATCTTCGTACGCGTCTCGTCGTTTCATTTTAAATCTCTTGGAAATTCCCGTCGAATCGTCGTTGGACGACTCAGCAGTCATCGAGGCAGCGTTAAGTGATCCATTTCTTCTTGAATGTGATTGGTAAAATGGACCTTTCGCATAGCCCCTGCCTCCACTTCCAGTTGCTTGGTCGTTTCCTGAAGCGTTTCCTTGCTGAGAATCTGGCAGCGAGAAAGCGGCTCCTGTTGGTGCAGCTAGTAGAGCGCCATCAAATCCGGGGATTCCCGTACTTGGACTAGGATCCATATTCAGTGAGTATTCTAAGGACCTCTGATCCAAGCCAGCCAGATTTGGCGGTCGTCGAGGGGGATCAGATTGTTCAAACCGTGGCTGTCTTGCTAAGGAAAGTAGCGACCACTCGCCGTGAGGACTGGCATCTGGAATAACATGTTTACCCCATAAGTCTGCAATTTGGTTCTTGTAAGATTTACGCAGTTTTCTCTTTTCCCCAGTAACTGGGTCGAATCTCGCCACGGACGCTGCTAAATCGGTTAATCCATACAGTTCGGTTAGATTTTCATTTCCACTAGGTTTCGATGGCTCTATTTTTTCGCTGGATACCAGATATAATGGAGGATACTCTTTGTTATCCATTGAAGTTGGCATGGCATGAGATGCACGCTTTGCCTCGGATATGAAAAGCCTTGCTTGAATCGAAAGGAGTGAAAACCGGGGTTTGTAGTTGGATATTACTTGTACACTCCTGTTGAATTTTTAGTATAATACAGTTCTGAAGAGTTTTATTATCTCCTTTATCACGAAGAGGCAGTTAAGGCGGTAGTAAAGCGCGTAATCTCGGAGAACAGGATTTGAGATTATGTCTGGACTCGAAATGTTGTATATAAGTGGTTATATGCAGTTAACGGTCGTAGATTCGACTGTTCTCGACTCCCTCTGTCTCAGCTGTGTCTCAGGCAGTGAAAGGTTCGGTGGTTTTATAATTCAAAGATATCGTAATAGCTGGAAATATCGAACTATACTAGTCATCTATGATGGATTGGTCACCTCTTGTTTTTGCTACAGATAAAAGCATGGTGCTATACTGGACAGCAGCAGGTTATATCTTCGGTGGCTGATCTCAGCTTATCACGAACATAAACCCTTCGGCTGCAACTAGTACATGGCCTCTGTGACATGTTATCCCCTAAACAATGAACATTCGCATTGTCTGGTCAGAGCTGCTTGTTCATCCCAGATGCATGTTCAGGGTCTTCGAATGAAACTATATGCATGCAACCTTATTGTGCAACACCGAGTCCTTGCCCTATAGTAAACACAAGCCCATAGGCCTGAAGTAAAAACTGATATTAGTATGTGAGTAATAACTAGCTATGTTATAAAATAAGGACTCCAATGCTTGTGGTTGATTACACCTCTCTTCGGTTGAAGAGACGTCCAATAACCATCTGCTTACTGAGCCACCGACCTTGCGCACAAGCAGTCTATAGATTCAAAGTCGTCGCTAAGCTAACGTTTTTTGTCCGTATGAATAAGATGTGAATACAACTTAACAACTTACAAGCACCAGGCCTCTGGTTGCTCTAAACAGAAGATGTTAATGCCTACTCTTTTTTAGGCAGCCTTGTCCGCATAATAATCAACCCTCCTGACCTATCAGGGGCCAGCCGGCTCATACCAGAGCCAGATCACGCCTACTGGCCAATTAATCAACTAATCTGCCCTGCTGGTTGCCTACAGAGATACTAGGACCCCAAGCTAAGCCAGTACAGTATGGTCGCGGGCCAGATACCAGCATCTTTAGCGAAGAACATGGGACCTCGTGGGGGTGCTGCATCAAAATAGAAAGAACAGAGTGCCGTGCCCTCAACTGACTCACTGAGTCACTCACTGTTCATTTGTTCAGGTCATTTATCCGTCTGTCTCAAATGATCCCCTATATTTATATCTGCAGGTGAGAGCTGCGAAGCGCCATTGTTTAGCGGGGTAATGACGTGGGGAGAAACGGGAACGCTGGTGGGGAAAACTACGATCTTGTTCCTGCCTCTGGCAGCTGGGGCTCCGCCCCAGACCCCGCTGCTCCTCTCGCTCTACTCGAGTCGGAACGTGGGGTCCCTGTTGAATACGTCCAGTACTGGTAATGACCTGAGTATCGGGGAACACGACTCGAGCGGAGCGAGAGGAGCAGCGGGGTCTGGGGCGGAGCCCCAGCCGCCGGAGGCAGGTCGGGACATGTCCCTTGCTACCGGATAACAATGGTCCAGGCTGGATCTTTGTGAGTTGGCCAGACCCTGTCATTAGCACAAGTTTTTCGGAATTAGAGTCTGATCCTGTTGAGGATTAGACAATACAACGTTAATTTGGTGAGGGGTAAAATAAGCTGCAAAAGAGGGGTAGGGAAGTCAGCAGAAAAAAGCAAAGTGCGAGGGGACGCTAAAATCCCCGTCATTCTGACGGCATTTGATTGGCAGTAATTATGTCTGGCATTCCGTTGAATTAGTGTATGAATTACGGCTGGGATATCCGCTTCTTTTCCCTTGGCATCAGGCTCTCAGTTAGTTTATATAAAAATTTGTCTATTGTTAGCTGCCTGGAACAGTGAGGTTTGATTTCGTTACCCCACTTCCAGCTGTTTGTCTCGTTTGTAGAATGCATAGGACGAAATTGAGGCTATCAATATTTCAACCAATCTTCCTGTGAGGTACGTCTAGCCGACGAGGCAACTGCGGTGCGGTGACAGTATCCGCCAGCTAAGTCAGCATTTTCACTTCCAACAAAAACATCTATCTTCAAATCGGATAAGCTCTGATGTCGCGACAATCGAACAGTTTGTGGAAGCGCACTGGCATTATCGACATCATCGCTGTAGGTAGAGTAGGAGTATCCATTTCTCCTTATGTATGTTCCCCACCTCATTAACCCCACAGTCCCTCGCTAAAGTAATTGCACATTTCCTATTTAGGGTTGCAGCGTTCTTCCCCTCCCCCTCTAGCAGAAGTCTAGTGAACCCCAGTTTTTCACCCCGCAATGCCCTATTTGCCCTATTTGCCAAACCCCAAACGCAAACGCCCATTTCTACCCCTCATCAAGAGGGGTCGTATCTCTATCAATATCGATCAAAACATCTTTGATGTAATCTGATACTCATTACTTTCAATTTGTGTACTCTTGTCTGTTTGGAGAATTCTCAGCTTTCGTTCAATCAGGAGGTGGTGGAGATAACCTGATATTTATTCCTAATTGGCACGAGCGTAAAGTTGAATACTTTGATCCGGATATCTTCTTCTATCCCCTGGTTTCTTCTTATCAATTAGTCCCGTGACAGATAACAACAAATAACTAGTGGTAGATTAGATTTTCGAACTTTTTATTATTGCGAATGACCAGGGTGTAATACATTCGATATCGTCGTCTGGAGAGCTGAAGCACACGGTAAGTCGTACAATATATTTGTATATTTGGGCTCTAATGTGAACTTCAACAGTATTGTGGGGCCGGGTTTACCGCGACATGTCTCTTGTTACCCCTCACGCTCACCCTGCTCAATTGCCGTTAATGGAGACTGGGGTTAATCATGGGAGGACCCAGGCCTCCGGCGGCTGGGGCTCTGCCCCAGACCCCGTAGCTCGCTTCGCTCGAACGTCGGCATCCAGCGACCGTCGCGAAACGACTCGAGCGAAGCGAGAGGAGCCACGGGGTCTGGGGCAGAGCCCCAGCCGCCGGAGGCAGCTGTTCCCCGGGCTGTTAACTAACTATACAGATATGCCGTTGTCGCCCATTCTACAGATGAATCCTCTTCCTTCGCTGGCTCAACAATCGCTGCCTTCACTGGCAGAAACTCATTCTATTGGCGGCAGCTCTAACAATGGCGAAGTGCTAGTTAATGGCTTACCCCTCACCCCTCATAATCTGAACCTAGGAAGTAACTCTCCAAATTCTTCTTCTCGGGTTATACCACTGGCCAAGCAACAGAAGCACTCTGGTAGCGGGTCCAATAATAAAAAATATAGATGCTGTTATTGCGACCGAGCATTCTCACGGAGCGAGCATAGAACGCGCCATGAGCGGTCACACACTAAAGAGCGACCATTTCACTGTCCAAAATGCCCATCCACGTTTGTTCGACGTGACTTGTTATTGAGACACGATCGTACGGTTCATGCTCCAAAGGCCAAGGGAGCGTTAGACGACAAAAAGCTAGTGAACGATGGCTCCAGTAGCAGTGGCAACGGTAGTTCTACAAACGGTAACAGCAGTTCTGGTAGTACTACCTTGCCCCCGCTCGATATGTTGGGGGGACCTCTCTCATTGTCGACGCTGGCAAATGCTGCTACTACTTCTAACACGGATACGCTTAATTTACAACCTACAGCCAATAATTCAGGAAATTCCGGTCGACCTGGGATCCTAGGTGGTGATGGAGACGACTTGAACGCGGCAATGCTGATGACCGAACTACAGAGATCTTATTCTAAGGAACGTAAACCATCCTCTGCTAAAAAACAGCAGCAGCCAATGTCACATTCGCAACAGTCTGTCCAATTAAACAAATCAGACCCATTACATCAGTCGGCTGGTCAACAGCATTTGTCCCAGTCACCAAATGATATAAAAAAACCATTGCAGCAGAATTTTCAGGACCATCAGCAACAACAACAGAGTCCCCATCAGTTACAACAACAGCAGCAGCAGCAACCTCAACAGCAGCACCAAAACCATCAACAAGGAATGCTGCACAAACAAGATACAAAGATTCCTATTGTACAGGCTCAACTACAAACAGATGATAAGTTCGTAAGCACTAACGGAGGGGCTGCTAGAAGGTCGCCGCTTTCCCCTCCTCTATTCGCTGGCATTCTGAATAGTAACTCCGATACAAATCCCAATAATGTCACGAGCAATGGCAACCATTCTAGCGATTCACAACAGGGTTCGCAACACCAGTCACATAACCTGTCGTTCCATCAGTTTGATTTTTTTGACAGATCTAAACATTCAAATGACCAACATGCCAGTATGAACGGCAATACGACCAATCACGGAGGTATGTACCTTCCCCCTTTTCAGTTTAGAAAGGACTCGACGTTCAGTACGAATTCCAACGTAAGCACAGATGCACATAGTCAATTCTCGGGAACAGGCTCTCACCATTCCAGCATAACCGATCCAACGCCGCCTCAAGCGAATCCACCGTCAACCTCTAACATCCCTCAATTTAAATCAGAGTCATATTTCTCGCATTTACTGAAGTTTTTCAATGATAATGACACAGTAATGAAAGGCCAACAGTTGCTCCATACTGCGCCAACAAAATTACAGATTAATCGATATCTATCTTCTTACTTCAACTTTTTTCATCCTTTTCTGCCATTTTTGCACATGGCGAGTTTTGATCCCCATGCAACGGCCCCTGCTCTAGTCTTCTCAGTATGTTCAGTAGGAGCAGCTCTTTGTAATGAGATCAATATGGCGACCTCGTTACATGCCACATCAAAGATGATTGTGAGTTCAATTCAACAGCTTAGCAAAGACTTCCCCAATGCACATAACGCCTCACCTATCTGGGCAACTCAAGCCATGACTTTAAATATTGTCTACGCATCGTGGAGCGGTGACCCTCGAGGTCTCGAGTTCATAAGCTCCTGTCGTACTCTATTGGCGGACATGGTCACTACCAGTGTGTATGACTTCTCAATGAGAGATCTTAGAGGAAGGCAACCTACTTGGCAGCAGTGGCAACAGGATGAACAGGCCAAGAGAGCTTTCTATGCAGTATATCTTGTTTTCGGCTCTTTAACGGCTATTTTCAATTACCCCTCGGCAATTGATAATACTCGCATTCCTGCTAAACTGCAACTACCATGCTCGGAAGTACTATGGAACACAGCATTTGAATCGGAATCAGACTGGATGTTCCACTATGCCAATGAGACAAATTCGATGCCAGCGCCTTTGTTTTGCGACGCATACCAAAATTATCTTCTTGATAATAACAACGGTAATGGCAATGGCAGAGTGATTTCACCTCTAGGTTTGAAGATTCTGATTACAGCTCTGTTATTAGACGTTACTGGAGCGAGTAATCCAAATAACCCATTCTACACGATGAAATCTAGATTGGTCTCGGGGTTGAAGAACTGGGAGATTATTGGACGCGATTCCCATCCAGGTCAAGGTCAACTTGTAAGCCAAATGGCGCTCAACTCACCGCTGTTCAATCTCACTGCGCCAATGC
The DNA here is from genome assembly GCA_001939105.2 of Sugiyamaella xylanicola (nom. inval.). Classification (NCBI taxonomy): domain Eukaryota; kingdom Fungi; phylum Ascomycota; class Dipodascomycetes; order Dipodascales; family Trichomonascaceae; genus Sugiyamaella; species Sugiyamaella xylanicola (nom. inval.). The sequence goes on from MQSX02000018.1 coordinate 226,908, forward strand.
TTGACCTGAATGGTAAAAAATCCATACTGATATCGAGAGTAAAGACCCAGCAACATCCACTTATTGTGTCGGGGCATATTATCTCGCTGGTTTCTCAGATCAGGCTGCTTATTGATCTTACTTCGGTTCAAGAAGTGATCAGGTACCACGTACCACACGATATATGCCACGCTTCGTTGCATACACTTGGTATTTTGACCAACACTGGGCGATTGAAATCTCAAGAACTGACCTGTTTAATTACACAATGTTTTGATATCTTCCAACTGCCAAGCATGCTGGGACTCAGGCTCTTGAAATCCATGCTGAGCAATCCACTTATTGCAGCAGCAGCCGATAGCCTTCTGTGCGGTTTCGAAATATCCCTGGTTGTGATTATGTGGTGCCATAGAGTCGAGCAAGATATGATGACGGTAGTGGATTCGCCAGATCCAGACGAGCTGGCAGTGTATGAAGCTATCGAGAGACTCTGCAACGACTGTGGTCTGGAGAAAGTACAAGGTCAGCTGGCGCCTACATTGGCAGTATATGCTGCCGATATACTAGAAGGCATTGAATGCTGGGGACTGGCCAATGTCCTAAGTCTGTCGTTGCGATCATTCGGATACAGTCTCTTCCCATCCACCGCACAGGGGGTGGTCTCCAACCAGGCGTCAGGAAGAGCTGTTACTATGCCTAATGGCAATAACAACAATAACAGCAACCTCCGACGAATGCTATCTGCCTCATCCACACCCATCTCGACCCCCAGCCTCACCACCAACCAGAGACGACTCTCCACTGCGTACTCACACCATGGCACGCCTATACTGCCTCCGCCAACTACATGAATCCTCGAGTGTCAACCACTTACTGTTATGCTATAATGTGCTATGTATTATTATATATTTATGTCTCACCGTAGATATTTCTGCGACCTGGACTGCCTCCGGCGGCTGGGGCTCTGCCCCAGACCCCGTAGCTCCTCTCGCTGCGCTCGAGTCGATATGTCGAGGTCCCCGGCAAATCGTGCGAAAAGGAGCCAAGGTGGATCCAGGCCGTTGCACATTCTGAGGTTACATATCATGTCTTTAGCTAATTCTATGATCGAGAGGATATATCGACAGTTCTGGCAGCTACTGCCAAGCAATGGTCGAAGATTTCGGAAGATTCCACAGACGAGCTGTGGCCCTCGACCCCGTGGCCCCTGTCGCTACTTACTTCGACACCCCAACGGTCCTGGTGTCTCCTGCGAAGCAGGAGCCACGGGGTCTGGGGCAGAGCCCCAGCCGCCGGAGGCTAAGGTACCACCTCGTTACAGCAGTCTCGTTACATCTAATGTATTGAAGAAGAATTAGATAATATAGAATATACAATAAACATCATAATTTAGTCAAACCCTTCCAAAATAAACCTTTTTAGTTTTTTGAGTTAAATTTCATTTGGTATTTTATGAAATTTAAGCCTCGAGGTTGAGACGACCAGAAGCGTTGGTGACCTTAACACCGAGGGCCTTGGCCTTCTCGACGATGGCAAGTCTCTTTCTGGAGGAGACGTTGTGAGCGATTTCGGCAGCGTAGGTCTTGGTGTGGAGGAGCAAAAGGTCGAGGTCGTTGGTGTTGGAGACAACAAAGGTCTTGTGGCCAGAAGGAGCAAGATGTCTGGTCTTCTTGTTGGAACCGTAACCGATCTTGGGCATTCTGATGGTACCACGGAATCTTCTGCGGACAGCAGAATCGATACCCTTGGGCTTTCTCCAAGACTCACCGACTCTGTCATAACGATCAGAGTGGTGTCTCTTGAACTTCTTAGCGTGCTTCTTAACGATCTTTGGGTGTGGGAGTGAGGCGGCCATCTAAAAAACCTGTTAGTATTTGTTCTCTGAAAGAGTGGTCTTATGTCAAGAGTGAAAGAGACGAGACTCAAAGGATAATAGCATAGTATCTCTAGTCGCTACTACTGAGCATGACGAGGAACAACAAAATAATCTAAAGCAGCTCGAGCGGTTCCTTTCGTAAACGGTTGGTTCGAGAAGAAAATTGTTGACCGATAATATAGGACAATCTTGAATCGAAAACATTTTAGGTCCTATCATTGCTGCACAAATGGAGTTGAACCATGGATGATAATGTTACAGAGGTTGCACAGATCTGTAGGTTGAACACAAATTTTCAGTTATTGTCGTTATATCGGAGTTCTCTATAGTATCGAACTTTCCACCGAGATTTCCATACTCTGGTTGTCGAGCTCCTGATCATAGCACACTATACTGTTCACTCTATACTGTTGTTGTCGATGGTGTTCATTCCCTCTCGTTCATGAAAGAATTCTCATCAACAGTTGCTCGTCGTTTCCATCGCTGCTCTTGATTCTTTCCTAGATCTATCCTATAGATTCGTCTCGCTATCATCCTTTTCGTCACCTTCTCTTTTCCAAGTTTACTAACCTTTGTTGTTGAGTTGATGTATATACCCTATGTCGACTGGTTGAGAGAGGATTCTACTACTACAAAATTATAGCTGTATTCGCTAGCCGTCTTCACGATGTTTGTCAAATTTCATGTTTGGTTTCATATGCGCGTACATCCCAGTCTGCATACTCCCACCAAATATCCTCAATATTTCGCCAGTGACTTTGATTTCCTAATAAGGCAGTATCGTTTTATATCACGTGATTGTTATTTTTCAGGGGTAATCTCGTATCGTGTTTCCAGACCAGCCTCCGGCGGCTGGGGCTCTGCCCCAGACCCCGTGGCTCGCTTCGCTCGTCTCCCTTTCAAGGGCTGTCTCTTAGTTATGCTGTTTACAGGATGTTTCTGTCAATTGGTGTGGTTTGAGATTTAAGCAAAGGCTGCCTCTGGCTTCTGGGCTTTCCCTGCATGTTGTTTCTGCTATCGCAAATATGGCACAGTTCTATATCCCTCGTTTGCCCAATATCTATATATTTAGGATAGTGAATCTGTGATTCGACCTAATACTACTGCTATAAGTTATATTTGTATTTGGAAGAATATACTTCGTTTGTAAATGCAATCAAGGTGACAGGGATGAGAATAGCCTATTCAAATCGACCCAGTCCGCTCCAATCTCGACTTCCTTATCCTGGTCTGTGAAGCTCTGATGAAAATCAACTATAACAACATCTGTTGGGGAACGCACGAGTATTGTCTCAATACTTACGTTATTGTGAATGACACGACGTTCATGAATATCTTGATATCGAAATTTGACCGTGTCAAATAGAACTTCGAGACTGCGCAGTCCTGCGATCTCTTCTTCAACTGTGACCCCTGCGGTTTTAAGATCATACAATATCTTGCTCACAAACGTACCAATTGGTGTATATCCTACGAGATTTTCGAGAATGATGCCCTCGGTGCCACCAACTTCCCTAACTCTACCGTAGATATGAGAAACACACTTTCCTTGCAGGTCCTCTAATTTCTTATACATCTTCTCCTCGATGTCGATTTGAGCCACGCTCCTATTCGAATAAAATTTAACAAGAAAATCTTGATCACCGTCCAAATTTTGCATTATGTAATCATTATCTTCAAGAAGCTTCGCATTAGCTTCAGTCATAATATGTTTGTCTCTCGCATGAGATTTAACTGGTAAGCTTGCTGCCTTTCGCCTAACTGTCGGATAAGGAGTTCGTGGGGCCATGACAACATCAAACAGGGGTGATTTATGACCTCTTCTCCCAACAGCCCTAGATGCCTTTTCAGCAAACAATTCACTGCCAGCTACTATTTTCACAGGAGACACTGTCATACTTGCAGGAGAGGGAATAATTGAATAGGGATCCGGCTCCATTTGAATACTATCGACGATCGATCGTCCCAGCAAATTGGGACTGCCTTTCGAGCATTTGAGTAAATAACCAGCTATAGCCTCTCTGACAGTGGGAGATGTAGAGTCGTTTTTAACTCGGAACAGCTTGAAGTGGAGTCGGCCACTCTTGTACTCAGTGAAATCAATAAAAAATGTCTCGTAGTAGCTTGACATTATGAAATGAGGAACCTTGTACTGCAAAAGGTAGAAACGCAATTCATCTAGAGCTATGTACCAGTGGGGACTACCGTAAGTTAAATCCAGGTCAGTATTTGACTTGTAGTATGATAATATTGCCATACGCGCGCTTTCGGCATCATCACTGTCGGTGCTAAAAATGACATGATCCATTCTCGGCCAGTGAGATGGGGGTGGCAGACGCCTGTCGATATGACGGAATTTATCAGTACCACCTGAAGACGCAAAAAAGAAAGTCGTCGGAAGGATTCCATAATTAATCGGGCGTAGAACCATCCCACAGATCGTCTTGACCACCCTTGATAGCAATTGGTCGGTGTCATACGACCAAAACTCTTCAGGGATAATGAGATTGCGCGATTCAAATTCTTTCTTAATATTCGACATTGGTAGACGAAAACATTTCCGACTCAAATTCTCACCCTCAATAGAGTCTAGCCCGGAGTAGAGTGGGCCAATAAAAGACACCTGGAAGTCAGAACAAGTCCATTCCGTACCTTCATATAAATGGCTCCCAATAATTCTAGTATTTACGAGTTCTTTACGATTCCACTTATTAGTAACATTTGGAAGCGTTAAACCAAGGTAAACCTTAATAGAATTCAATGACCACGGCTCTCCCTTCCAATCTGTAGCATCGCTAATCAAATCTTCAGCCATAAATAGTCGATCAAAGTCTTGATACGGGCCATCAATAATGAGCTTCTCAAAAGAGGTCAGTGTATCCAACTCTTCTCGGATGAAATCAGCCATTCTAGCACGTTTCAAATCGTAAGCAACTTTTGCTTTGAGCCAGCGCAGGATATACCTCCGTTTTTGCCTCTGAATCTTCGGATCTTTGTCGGTTATACCGTCACGTACAAACCTCCAATGCTGATCGAAATCAGGCTCATATTCAAAATTAGAATCAAACGAATTATTTAAAACGGCCAAGGTGGTTTGTTTGGAAGCTCTAAGAGGCGCGTCATAAAGGCGAGACAGCGAAAGAAATAGTTCAGCTCGCAGTTCGGCTTGGGTACGTCCAAATTGTGCTGCAACAGTATCCTCTTGTGGCCTTAGTCCAAACTGATCTAAGACAGTATCAATCTCGTCTCGCTTCAAGTCACTCTCAAAATCATTTTGCACAATCTCAAATGAGTCCTCGCTGTCATATGGCTCATCGTCAAGTTCCAACGGTTCAAACTTTGGGGTTACTTTTTGGTCCTCAACCCCCCAATTGAGCCATCCAAAAAGGGACTTGGTGGCTTTGATTGTAGGCGACATTTCAAAGAACTGTTATTCAGGAGAATAGGCGACCCGTCTTATATTATGCTACTCCAATCTCAGAAATACCCTATTTACATAATGTGTTGTAATGTACGAACACTTATTTGAGCTCCCTTAATAGTTCATAGTTCACCAAGGTTTTTCCCTACTCTGCCTTTTCACATTGCGAGATCCATAGAAAAAGCCCGTAAGCTTTTACACGTAATTCACTAATTCCATTACTAGGAGGTAGAAGACTCAGTGTGCTTTGGGACCGCTCTTTCCCGGTAACCAAAGTTATTCCAGTTCCACTGCACTATTACTGTAAGCTCGTAGTCTATTCGTTCTCTATTCTGGATTCGAGGCCGTCAGGTAATCTCTTTTTTTTCAGCGTGTTTAAAACGGATGTGCAGTGAGTCTGCCTGTTCTTCCAGTGCTGCAGGGCTGCCGATATGCAGGGGGAAATGACAGGGTGCATGATATGCGCAGGTCTGAGCACTGCAGCGAGGCAAGGACACTGAGGGCACCAAGCCGGCTATCCAGCCATTCGTACCCTGTGCTTCTACTTTCTTCGTCTCCAGTGTGACCTTCCGTCAATGACTCTATACCTCTACTTGAACTGGCATAGATCATTTCCTTGAAACCTGTTTAGTACATGAATAGCTGACATACAGCCTCCGGCGGCTGGGGCTGCGCCCCAGACCCCACTGCTCCTCTCGCTGCGCTCGAGTCGGGCCTGGGACTGTCGACGTAACGACTCGAGCGAAGCGAGAGGAGCCACGGGGTCTGGGGCGTAGCCCCAGCCGCCGGAGGCAGCACCCCCTCCAACTGTGCCCCCGTATAAGCCTCTGATGCTGCGGTAATTCAGCCGCTCAGCCCTTGCAGCCTTATCGAGTGTGATTGACACACAGGGTCATGTTCTCTGTTGTATCCAGTTGGAATCACTTGGACAGACGGTCGTTGTTGGACCACGAGGTGTTGAGAATAGTTGCTTCGTGTCGTGGACTGCGTATTAAGTGGCTTTAAAGCTTGTGGATATCGATCAAGTCGTTATTGTTGAGTGGTGTAGCCAGTTGTTTGAGATCACATCAGACGCACAGTTCTAAGTGTGCCGACGTTCCGCATCTGGATAGGTATCCCGAATCCGATCTTTACAGAGTTGGCTCTTGCTGGCAGTTTGCTGGCTACAATCCGAATCTCTTGTTGTTGACTTTGTGTGGAATTGCTATTGTCAATTGGCGAAATGTCGTTTTTAGAGGCTCTTAAGACCAAGGCTTCGCAGCTGTCTCTATTCGACAATGCTAACAGCTCGAATAACAAGCCAGAGGATTCTATTTATAATCGCAAGCTCAGTCGCGATGAGTTATTTACTGCTGATTACAGACTGCCTCCTTCGGAATCGCTGATGGATCAGTGTTCGGCGGAGGTCTCCATTGTGCTTCCTAATACTAATACCAAAAGTGCTCCTTTATTTCAGGGTAAACTGTATCTGTCAGAATCGTTCCTGGTATTCACAAGTGCTCCAGATCCTCGTGATTGTACTTTCAGTCTGCCATTAGTGACAATTCGTCGCGTGGAACGTCTTCCATCCAAGTCATATATTTTTGCATTGGCAATTCATTTGTATCATGGCGTGTCTATAATCATTCAGTTTGTGGGCCTAAGATCGCATTGTGAAGCATTCTGTAAATTTCTTAAAGATAACCTGCGCTCGAATCTACCATTGATTAAGCAGTTGAGACCCTATTTGCATAGTTTTTTTTCCGAATTTCTCGTGGTTAATCAGTCTGAGGAGGTCGTGACAAACGCCGATGGTACGAATGAGTCTGGTGCTAGTGATTTGAAGCAAACTGGCATTGTGGCTACTAAAACATTACCCAAACTGAGATCTGTACCAGAACCTCCCCAGGGTCTTGGCTATCTGTTTCGATATCCAGGAGACTCGCGTAAGCTTCGAGACAAGTCGAAAATGAGACTATGGCTTGAATATTTTCATGAGCATGGTAGAAACATTTCTCTCATCCGCCAACCTGGGTTTTATAAACTGATTAGAATTGGTCTACCGAATAAGCTGAGAGGAGAAATCTGGGAGCTGACAAGTGGCTCTATCTACCTTCGAATGCAGAATCAAAGGTTATATACGTCGTTGCTAGAAGAATTTGACGGCCGTTCTTCATTAGCTATTGACGAGATTGAAAAAGATCTTAACCGATCGTTACCGGAATATAAAGCATATCAAGACCCCGAAGGAATTGGCAGACTAAGAAGGGTCCTTACAGTATACTCTTGGAAGAACCCAGAAGTTGGATACTGCCAAGCAATGAATATAGTAGCTGCTGCACTACTAATCTATCAGTCAGAAGAGCAAGCATTTTGGTGTTTAAATACCATCTGTGACAAGTTGTTGCCTGGATATTACTCTAAAACAATGTATGGTACTCTTCTGGATCAGAAGGTTCTCGAATCTTTGGTCGAAAAGACAATGCCAATACTTTGGGATCATCTTGTCAAGTACGACGTCCAGTTATCTGTTGTCTCCTTACCATGGTTCCTCTCCATTTTCATCAACTCTATGCCTTTGGTGTATGCATTCAGAATCGCAGACATCTTCTTTTTAGAAGGGGCCAGGACGCTATTTCAAGTGTCTCTTGCCATTTTGCGGATCAACGGAGAAGAATTACTAGATGCAACTGATGATGGAGCTGTCATTCAAATTTTAAAGTCATATTTTTCTACTCTGGATCAACCTGCCCATCCAAATGCTCAGTCCGAGAAGATGCGATCCATTACAAAGTTCCAGCAACTTATGGTCATTGCATTCAAAGAGTTCGCTGTCATCACCGATGAAATGATAAATCAATTTCGCTCCAAGTATGAAAATCAGATTCTACAAGATATCGAGGTCTTTGCAAAACGTACCCAGATCCGTAATCTTCCCAAAACAAGCAACATGACAGTGGCACAAGTAGGTGTTATATACGATCGTTTTTATGGGGTATTACAGGAAACAAGACTGGGACTTGGAAATGCCAAATCAGAGATGAATCTCGACACTTTCGTAGTATTTATGGCTGGCATTGTGGACTGGATGAACCCAGTATACCAGGAGCTTAGTAACGGGAATAACCCACGATTCACAGCTACTCACATACCTCCACCCCATGATTTCGTAGAGCGGTTGTACCGACGCTGGGACGCCCAACTCAGGGGTCTACTGACTCTAGGCGATATTGTTCTAGGGTTGGACCGACTGGTTGAACCTGATCTAATGACCGCCATGTCTAATTTCTTTGAGCTATATGACAGCGAGGGAGTTGGTAACGTTGACCGAGAAGGAATTCTAAGCATGTCTGAGGGGCTACTGTTTTTAACAAAACCATGGAGACAAGAGCCATATATTCTTGATCAAACATCTCTCAAGCAGATTCAAAAAAACAAGGCCGATTATGATAAGTACCTGGAAAAAAAGAAAGAGTTCGAATCAAAAGACAATAGAGATAACAGTGATGCACCACCCAGTCCAGTGGCCCTAGTAGACATTTCATCTATCCATCATGAGCAGTCAGCTAGGTATTTATCTGCCATTAGCAACTTTATCCAACGGGCATTCGAATATGCCACGCCTGTTGAGAGCGAGGAGAAACCAAAAGAAAAGAGTCTCATCAATCTTGAAGCTGATGCTGAGGCAGACAGTGACGAGCCTAATGACAAGGATAGCCAGAGAAGCGGGACGACATCTCCTAGTAATTCAAACTCAGCATCAAATAATTCACGAGACACGTTACACAATAACGCAGCTTTGAACCCGGATACCCCTCTGACCATGAACCTGGCCACCTTCCGCATGGTTGTTCTGGCAGATGAGACGCTTGAACTGTTTTTCGCTCAGTCTAGCCAACTGTCTGTGCACCTCACAGATAAGGGCACAGGTGTGTTCGATACGTCTAAACGACGTGGAATATCAGCAGCCGCTACTCTCCGTAATGTTTTTGACGGCATCATTAATGACGGCATGCGTGTCGCGGGCGAACTGCGTCGTCGCATTGATGAAATCGACAAACAAGTTAAAGACGACGATGACGACGATGATGTGTCTACCGTCAAACAGGCTGACAGGGATTTGCTCGATGAGCAGCAGTCGTAATAAAATATCATTTTGTTATCTAGGCGTATCTACGGTTAGACTGACTGGGCCCTCTTATGACAATTCGCCTGTTCAGCAAGTATCTCAGCATAGTAACAGAGACGTGGTCTATCGCAAATACGGCGCTGCTATATCCAGTCGTTTGCCCGATATCTATCTATTTAATATAATAAATCTATAATTCAACTTCATACTACTGCTATAACTTATATTTGTATTTGAAGGAAATGTGTCCTCGCTGTCATATGGCTCAACATCTGTTTCAACAGTTCAGACTTCGATGTTCCTTTTTCATCCTTGAACCGCCAAAAGAACAGGCCGCAAAGGGATTTGGCGGCGTTAATTTTATGCGACAATTTAAGAATGTTCACTCAGGAGAATATGTGAATTTGTGGATGCCCAGTCTCATATTATGCTAATCTAATCGCAGAAATATCCGTGGACCGTAAGCTCTTCAATGTAATTAATAATTCTCATACTATAAGGTACAAAAGCTAATGGACAATTAATATATATAACATGACTTCCTATCTAGGTTATCTTTTGAGGATCATGTAGAAGATATACAGCAACAATCTAAACCTCCTCCTCTTACATACCTGGGAAATTTTCCCAAGAACGTATAACTTGCTTGAAAAAGCGGAACCTAAAATAATCCATCTCAAAAAAACCTTCAATAGAACAGAATGAAAACACAATGGAAGATAACACACCTTTGCAACCTGCCTCCGGCGGCTGGGGCTCTGCCCCAGACCCCGTGGCTCCTCTCGCTGCGCTCGAGTCGAACAGGGGGTGGCCCAGAATCTCCTGCGAAGCAGGAGCAACGGGGTCTGGGGCGGAGCCCCAGCCGCCGGAGGCCAGTAGCGGGTCCAGAGGCAGGGCAAGCCAGCAGTCAGACAGGTCACACGATAATGAGTACAATCCAACGCGTTGTACCCTGCCTATGCAAGCCCATTGGAAAAAATGGTTGAAATCGAATAAATTGGGTACATAGCTGCATTAGTGGTTATATGCTGGTCGGCTTGGCACGCAGAATGCAGCTAGTTATGTACCTAGTGACATATTATTATTATTTTTTGTTTTGTTCATTCATCTATTGTCTTGAGTAGCTCGGCCCAAACCAGCAAGACAATTATAGTAGTATGTTCATATGTGTGGTACTGTATTGGATCCTTTAGTTGGCTGGCGAAAGAACTATCCCAGAACTCGCACGATGGGAGCTGCTACGCAGGCTAGCTACAACCAACTCCAAATAACCACGCTGCTAGACATCACTGCCTCGTCTTTGATTTCAAACCATGCTCCCAAATACTCTGCAGCACTCTGCATACCTGCTGAGTTTCACAAAGACCACACGATCAGAGGCATATTATTATTATATTACTAGTGATGATTGGAATCTGCCGGTGAAACAGCCCCTATGTAGCAGCAATGTTTATCCCATACGCTCCACCCCGCCCACTCCATCCACCCCACCCCACCCCACTCCACTCCACTCCACTGCTCTCTGTCTATCACGGAGCGCAGTGAACAGGTAAGTATTCAGAGTAAAAATCAACAGCAACGAAGCTTATTATTGAGTTTCAAAATTCACCTTTACCGAATAGCGTAATGGGTAAATAAACACGGTCGCTAGCCTAACGGTAGCACGCCGATCGCAGAACCCTGAAAACACAAACCCGGTTAGTCCCACCCGCCATCAAACCCAACGGTTACACAAGCGACAAGCCAAGCGCAACTGCAATCATTGGTTGTGTATTTACTTACTGCCTGTCGCGGTTAGTGAGGGCAAAGATTCCTGACCTGTCGGTGGCCACAATCACTTCCTGATACTCGACTCGATTTACGGCAGATGATGGACAGGAGACGGTCAACACTGGCGCACCCGCACACAACGAGCCCCCTACTGCCAACCGAAAGCTTAGCACCGAGCAACGCCAACTGAGCTGCAGTCTGAGGGGCTTGTCAGATCAGATCAGACCGACCCACAACCGACCCCTCTCAACGAAACTGCAAATCCCACGCCCCTTACGTCACAGAACCACACACAAATCAGACTGCCTCCGGCGGCTGGGGCTGCGCCCCAGACCCCGTGGCTCCTCTCGCTTCGCTCGAGTCGAGCGTCGACGGTCCTAGCAATCTCCTGCGAAGCAGGAGCCACGGGGTCTGGGGCGAAGCCCCAGCCGCCGGAGGCAGAAGAACCCCAGAAAAGAGGTTTGTTTACATCGGCACAGGGGTCGAGACCAGAAGCCGAGCAGCTGCAGCTTGGACCACCACGGTCGTTGCTTTTTGCAGTTGGCGTATTGTGCAGGACGCGATCGGCGGCTGCGTCGCAGAGAGATTGCGGTCGAGTGGTGCCATGCTGCGCGCCAGTTAGGCGTGGTGGAAATGTAACAGCAGCAGGCAGGAACGTAATAAAGCTGTGCGCGCCTGCCAGAATGAAAGATATCGCAGGCCAAGGCGCGGCGACCACAGAGCGCTGAGCGCACCAAGCGTGGAATGGCGATGGCCTCAGCGGGTCGCGGCCCATACCTGCCTGCCAGCGGAATGTGGCAGCAGCTGCTGGATCGAAGTCCCAGAGCTGAAAGGGGTGCATGATCGATCACTCGCTCGCACTGACTGACAGGTCACTGAAGACCTGTTCGCTGAGAAGTGTCACGGTCAGGGGTGTGCCTCCGGCGGCTGGGGCTTCGCCCCAGACCCCGTGGCTCCTGCTTCTCAGGAGAGACTGGGACCGTGGACGTGACGACTCGAGCGCAGCGAGAGGAGCAGCGGGGTCTGGGGCAGCGCCCCAGCCGCCGGAGGCACACCCCCTGGCCGTTAGGCTCCCAGCGCCCAGCCATGCGTCGCGTACCCACCTCTGCAGCAGCAACTCCAGCGGGCTGTTGGCGCTGGCTGGCTGGCTGGCTGGCTATGGTCGCTGTAGGGCTGGGAGCCAGTCGCGCCTCTGATGCGCATGCGAGGTGTGCATGGTGCATGACTAGCGCCAACCACTCTCGCACATTGAAACTCTTTTGTTTTTCTGCTACAGTCCCGTCCCGGCCTCCTTTTTGTTTTTCCTCTGTTTTCCCCTCAACCTCAACTTTTCTACTTCACAACCTATCTTTTGGTTTTGTTTTTACAATTGCAGCACTTTGAACAACAGACTCGTTCGTTTTTGGTTGAAAGTCTCTCTAGAAAACATAAAAATCATTGAAAAATGCAATTCAAGAACTTCGTTATTGGTGCTGCTGTTGTCAGTGGGGCTTATGGTAAGTAAAAATTGTCGCTGGCGTTGTTTTCTGCGCTGGCCGTCTAATCTCCAGAACAAAAGTAAGGGGCACAATCTTGTCTCTTGCCTGTTTCTGGGATTATTGTTCGGTTTTTCAGATCATAGCTTCGTGGCTGTCATTGTTTTTCGACTTCTGCTGTTTATGGTTCTCGGTTCATGGTTGTTGGTTGGTGGTTCTCGTTATCGCACTTCTGATTTGGCCAATGTTTTGGTCTGCTCGAGTCAGCATTGGTTAGGCTGCTCGCTGGTGGGGATGATACTCTGGGTTTTATGAAAGAAGGAAAAAGCAGAGGAAAGAAGTAGAGGAAAGAAGGGGCAGAATAGCCAGGAATCGGACGTTTTTTTCTGAAATGAAAGATTTTTCGCTGGCTACACTGTTGTTCTGGTGTTTGTTGTTCTAGTGAGTGAGTCCAGGGTATGGTAACTGGCACAGTGGCTTGTATTACTATGGGAGGCAAGCAGAGCTGCTACGCTGCTACGCTATATCTACATGGTTGTCGATGCTATATGACAGACAAGATGACAAACCAGTGATAGAAAAGACAAGAGAATGGTGGTTGTTGTATTGTGAATACCCCTGTCAAAGCGATACCGGTTGATAGCCCACCCAACAGATGGTGCCGATGATTTCTAGTGCAGTGAAATTTGCACTCGATACCCATGCACGCTATGTGGATCGCTCGCTACAAAGGTACTAGCTTTTGAGTTGTCAGCGTGTCAATCTAATCTATTCTCTGTCAACAACCAGCAACAGAGCATGCTATTTTTAGCTCTTTGGCGCTAGTACCTGTTTGACTGTTAGGTTGATAGGCTCATAGACTGCTAGACTGCTAGGTTGCCAGTTGGTTTGAGCTACTATGAAGCTACCAGTAAAGCACAACCACGCTCACGACTATGGCTGCGGCTAATACCACACTACAATGCAACTACGGGTATAACTACGGCTACAACTATGGGTATCACTACGGCTACAAGTAGGATACAACTACAACTACAACTACAGCGACAATTACAACGACGGTGTCAACGAATGCAGTCCACTATCTTTCTTATCACTGAGGCGCCACGCACCTGCTATCATATCACATCGCATCATTAGAAGTACCCAAAGCTCGAAGGCGAGTTTGAGTGGCTACAGTGATGTCCTCTATGCAATTATTTAATTTAACGTGTTGCCCAGCGAACAGTTCAGACAAAATTTCAGACAACTTTCAATATCGATTTTAATACCAATTTGCAAATATTGAATTTGAGCCACGTTTTTATCGTTGCTGCCTCGAATGTATATTACCTCTAACGCCCCATACCTTATTATGACCCTGCAAAGACCAAATACCACAACACGAGAAGTATCCAACTATCAACAGACTGCTGTTGTTAGCTATATACCCAGGTTAACAAACCAGGTTAACCAACCAGGTTCACCAACTAGGTTCACCGTTATCCACTCAGAAGCTCGGCAAAAGCGTTGAGAAATAGCAGCAATTTCCGAGCAGTTTCAGGTTTTTCACCGTCAACACCACGGTCCTAAACAGGCTAGACTCGGCGTTGTGCTTTGACTGGATCCAGAGCTATGCATGTCTCCAGTCAAACCCAACCCTGTCTTTATCTTGGATTAAGTTTGGATCTAGCTCAAGGGTGAGGGTTGGAGTTGAAAGTAAATAGCAGTTCTGTGTTTCCATGGTGAGGCCCTAACCACCGAGCCCAGTTGGGAGACGGAACAACAACCACGAGAACAAGAGGAAGACTGAGAATGGAGAATCGATACCTGGGAGGTGGAGTATGGGTGGAGCATGGAGTGGTAGAATCGAGAACGTGAAACCAGAACAGAGAAAATCTAAAATCTAGAACCACAGCCAGCAGAAGACCAAGCGACATCCACAATATCCTCGCAACGAGCGAAGCGAGCCACGGGGTCTGGGGCGAAGCCCCAGCCGCCGGAGGCACACCCACCCCACCGCAAACACACAGACTAACACAAACAGCTGCCTCCAACTCTGCTTGTTCGAGCGATTTGACTGCTAAGCAGCAATCTGATTTGGACGGTATTGCCAGCTGTCAGACTTTCGACGGTACTTTGACCCTTGACCCCGCCTTGACCTCTGCCAACATCAACGGTGTTCAGAAGATCACTGGAGACTTGGTTGCCAACAATGCCACCAACTTGGGCTCCATCACTGCTCCCTCTCTTCAATCCATCGGCGGTACTCTTGACTTGGAGATTCTCCCTGTTTTGAGTACCTTGTCCATGCCTCAGTTGACCAGTGTCGGTGCCATCTACTGGTTGCATTTGGCTGGTCTTGGCAGCATTCAGTTCAACAATGTTGTCAACCAAGCCAAGAGCATCACTATTTCCGACACTGCATTGACTTCTCTTCAAGGTATTAATGTTGACAATGTCGAGACTTTCGATATCAACAACAACAGATACCTCAACGAGGTCAATGTCAACCTCCAGACTGTTTCCCAGTCTTTGGACGTTTCCTTCAACGCCCAACAAGTGACTGCTTCTTTCCCCAGTCTCCAGTGGGCCAACAACATCACTTTCCGTGACGTTTCCTCCATCTCCATGCCCAACATCACTGCTGTCAATGCCTCCATTGGTTTCATTAACAACACCATCAACGGTCTTGCCCTCCCTCAACTCTCCACTGTCGGTGGTTCTTTGGCCATTGTCTCCAACGACCAGCTCTCCAACGTCTCTTTCCCTCAATTGAGCACCATTGGCGGTGGTTTCCAAATCGCCAACAACACCCAGTTGGGCTCTGTTCTCGGATTCCCCAAGGTCAAGTCTGTTGGCGGTGCCATTGATTTCACTGGTAACTTCAGCTCTGCTCAATTGCCCGCCTTGACCTTGGTCAAGGGTGGTGTCGACATCGACTCCTCTTCTTCGAACTTCAACTGTTCTGCCTGGAACCAAGCCCACTCCGACGGTGACATCCAAGGTGACTCGTACGTCTGCAAGGCCAAGTCCGTCTCCACCTCAGTAGCCATCCACGCCACCTCCGGTGCCTCGTCCGACTCGGCCAGCTCCGCCTCTGCCACCGGCGCCTCTGCCTCGACCACCTCGAAATCCAAGGGCGGCGCCATGCCCTTGGCCATGGAGTACTCCTCTGCCTTCGGCGCCTTGGCCGCTTTTGTTTTCCAATTCGTTTAAAATATAACCTAATAATTTAGCAGATGTTGTATTAGCCACGTTGTATCCTCCAATATAATAAATAATCTTTATTTCTACCTCCCCTCGCTGCCTCCGGCGGCTGGGGCTCTGCCCCAGACCCCGTGGCTCCTCTCGCTGCGCTCGAGTCGATATTTGTTGGTCCTGGGTTGTGCCTCCGGCGGCTGGGGCTCTGCCCCAGACCCCGTAGCTCCTCTCGCTGCGCTCGAGTCGTTACGTCGACATTTCCAGCTGTGCAAAGGGAGGGCCATTAGTAGAGTCAGATGGACTCGCATAAGACCTGAATACAGACGTTATTAGATAATAAATATACACTGGTCTGGACCCTCCACGCAACGACTCGAGCGAAGCGAGAGGAGCAGCGGGGTCTGGGGCGCAGCCCCAGCCGCCGGAGGCTGAGCCCAGGCCCCCGTTCGGGGGTCAGACACGTTCAGAACACATCAGTGGAGCGAAGGTAGTCAGCTATGGGCGGCAGGACGAGGTCGTCAATGTCCTTGTTTTCCTGGACGAGCTTGCGAACGAGCGAGGAGCTGGCCCCGTCGGTTGTAGTGGTTGGTGATTCGGCAACTACGATGTTGGGCGACCAGGATGCGGGAATGCCTGGCATTTTGCCTGAACGGATGTTCTCTGAGAGCCCCAGTTGTCCTGCGACGTCGAGCGTCGAGTATGCGTTCGTCTGGGGGACAGACAGGGGGTCTGGCTGACGAGTGAGGCAGAAGAATGCTGCCCGTGACATGAGCGGTTCCAGCGACTGTTCAAGAGGCACGTTTGGGTCGTAGTACTTCTGGTCGAGAATGCGAACTAGAGTGTCGAATCCAACGAGAAATACCAGCGATGGCGAGGTCGACGACGACGCAGCAGTAGATGACGGACTGTGTAGCACCTGTTTGACGTCGTCGAGCTTGTCAATGAATTTGGCCGCTTTGGTCAAACCAACATAAACAGGCGGAGAACCCTTCTGGTCCATCATGTATTGAGCCATCAATTGCATCATTTTGACCCGGTGAGCAAACTGTTCTAGTGACTGGCCCTTCTTGTCGGCATTGTTAGTGGCCAGAAGAAGCAGCAGCGACGGCGACTGTGAAGCATAGAACTTCAAAGCACTTTCGGCTAAGACATGGTGTGCAGAGTGAGGTGGGTTGAACGACGAGTCCAGAATGCACAATGGGCCCCTGGATACTATCCTGGTACTATCTGGACCACTCGAACCGTCTCCACTAACAACACTACCGCTGCTGCTGGTGCTGCCAGAAAGAACAGCAGGGACAGGATCAAGCAGCCGGAACGAGGAATTGGACTGGATGAACTCCCTGATCACGGATTCCAGTTTGGCTAGCGCAGCCATTTCCTCTCCTATAGGATTTCGTGGATATATGCTGACAAGACCTGTGTTGCGTCTCCTCGAGTACACAGTACAGATACAGATACAGATACAGATACATATATACAGATATACATACGTATCTGCACCTCTGAGTACTGTACTACAAAACAACAATAACACGCCCCACCCCTACTAACCGCTCCGACACCACCCAATAAACAAACAAACCGTCGTGCACTCAGCTGCCACGCCAATTTCACACCAGCACCAGCACCAGCACTACAACCCCCTGAAACTGCCTCAAACAGCACCTCCAGCACTATAACAGACGCAGGGTCTACAGGGCCAGGGTTACACAGAACAGCGAGGGGTCACTCTCGCCTCCGGCGGCTGGGGCTTCGCCCCAGACCCCGTTGCTCCTGCTTCGCAGGAGTGGCTGGGACCCTCGACGGTCAAGTTCGACTCGAGCGCAGCGAGAGGAGCAGCGGGGTCTGGGGCGGAGCCCCAGCCGCCGGAGGCAAGAGTAGCCCCCCGGATTTAACGGCCCCACCGGACCACCATGTGGGCGCGGAGGGGGTAGTGATTAAACGGCTCGGTTCGGTTGGCTGGCTTTGCATGCATGGAAAACGGGGCAGGGGTGACTGTGGCACTGAGCAGCGGTCTATGTAGCATGTGAAGGAAAGAGTCGAGGAGCGCGGCAGGCGACTAGGGTCCGTTTACTCAGATGCAGGTGGGCCAGAAGATTCTCCTGGCTTGGCTGAAGAACAGGACAGAAGAGACTCACGAGCAGGACGGGAATTCAGGCTGACTATCAGTTTTGTTTTAGCAGAGAGAGAACGTTTCCCCGTACATCAGCAGCACACGCCGTTATTACTAACGTTGAATAAGTAAGTGGAGTAGGTAGCCAGTGTTGGGAGAACGGACGTCTATCGGGAAGACCGATTGAGTGGTGAAGCTGGCGATACCGATGCTGGCTCTGCCAATTGCTATTGCTCTGCCTTGGAAAGCAGAGAACACAGAGAACCACAGTGGCTCTTCTTCGTCTTTGCTAATTACTAGACTTGTGGGCCCGTTGCAATTGGAGAGGAGTATCTAACGATAACCCAGCTGTCATTGTTTGCACTGGTGATACTGCAATCTGTCAGATTTCCGATATACTCAGGAAGTGTACAGAAGCAACTGTAGTTTAAAGTTGCAAATTACTAATCGAGCGACAGTATCCAAGAGACTTCTAGAATCTGTCATAGCAGACATTTCGAGCGGTTCTACATTATTTGAGCAGACTCAACATATTTTACCTGGTTTTGCATACTTTGTAATCTATACTCTTACATCTACATCTTCACCACTACTTGCACCGTACTTGCACTGTACTAAGGCTACTTTCCCCACTACTCCTGAAATATTTCTAGGTTACTAGGTTATTAGCTAATCAGGTTTTTAGGTCATCAATAGTTGTTTGCATCAGCGGAGCCAGTACAGTCTATTAAGAACGACACTGCTAGCATCTTCACCTCCTGAATTTGTCAAGTGTATCTGATAACGAAATCGACATAGTATCGTATCGTATTTCTAGTGTCTCCTGTGGATCACCAGTCGCTGTTTCGCACCTTCGTACCATCACAACAACATTAGCAGTACCTTACTCAACACATCCATAATGGCTAGAAAATCGAGCTCTAGAGACTCACCGTCTCAAAGCCAGACTTCATCTCCCAAACCAACGGTTTCTAAGGAAGCATCCTCAACCGTAGCATCATCGGCGGCAGCCGCCACGAAAAAAGAGCCATCGGAAAGAGAGAAAAAGAAACAAAATTTCATTGTGCGAACAATATGGACACTAGTAATGATCGCATTTTTCTTTGTCATTCTAGGGGCAGGTCATATCTGGGTCATTGCCTTGGTTGGCTTAATACAAATCCTCACATTCAAAGAAGTAATCAATCTTGCCAGTGAACCGGCAAGGGAAAAAAGACTACCCTGGGGAAGAAAACTAAACTGGTATTTCCTTGCCACTACCATTTACTTCCTAGAAGGAGAGAATCTCATCTACTACTTTAAAAACGTGGTTCTAGTCGACTCTCTGCTTCTTCCTTTGGCCATCCATCACCGATTCCTCTCGTATTGCTTGTACATCATTGGGTTTGTATACTTTGTATACTCACTAGAAAAGGGTCATTACAAATTCCAATTCACCCAATTCTGCATCACGCATATGACCCTGTTTCTAGTTGTCATTCAAGCTCATTTCATTGTCAACAACATCTTTGCCGGCTTGTTCTGGTTCATGGTGCCAGCTGCTTTGGTCATCTGTAATGATATTTTTGCTTACTTGTGCGGAATCACCTTTGGCAGAACACCACTAATTGCCATTTCGCCCAAAAAGACTGTCGAGGGCTTTATTGGTGCTTGGATCTGTACCATCATCTTTGGTGTGATTCTCAGCCATGTTCTGATTCAGTACAGCTACATCATCTGCCCTATGGAAGACCTTGGCCAGAACGTCTTCAACCACCCTCAGTGTAACCCTGATCCCGTGTTCCTGGCACAGGTCTACCACATCCCCCCGTTCCTGCAAACAATCATCAACAAGGATACTATCGAGGTGGCTCCTATCCATATCCACGTCATGTTCTTGGCAACTTTTGCCTCACTTATTGCACCTTTCGGCGGCTTCTTCGCCTCAGGGCTCAAGCGAACTTTCCAAGTCAAGGACTTTGGCGACACCATCCCCGGCCACGGAGGTATCACCGACCGCATGGACTGCCAGTTCCTCATGGGCTTCTTCTCATACCTCTACTATGAGTCGTTCGTGTCGAATCACCACCTGAGCGTGACATCGATTCTGCAAATCGCCGTCACCAGCCTCAGCACCGAAGAGCAAATCCAGCTCGTCGTCGGCCTGCAGAAGTATCTCCACAGCCGAGGCGTGGTCGACAGCAGGTTCATAGAGGGCCTTGCTTTGTAGATAAATAAACATCAATGCTACTTAAATCCTGGTGGGCCTGCCTCCGGCGGCTGGGGCTCTGCCCCAGACCCCGTGGCTCCTCTCGCTGCGCTCGAGTCGGGAGTGGGGAGTGCCATTTTATCTGAGCTTCGGCTAAAGTCGACAGGCTGTGTGCCCCCGTGCTCGACTCGAGCGGAGCGAGAGGAGCCACGGGGTCTGAGGCAGAGCCCCAGCCGCCGGAGGCAGCCCTTCACTGACTGCTGTGAGAATATGTTACATACAAAATACAAATGAAAAGATTAAAACGAATATGCAAAAATTAGCCAGGCTGTTCTTCACCTGCCCGAAGGTTTCTT
Source organism: Sugiyamaella xylanicola (nom. inval.) (assembly GCA_001939105.2). Classification (NCBI taxonomy): domain Eukaryota; kingdom Fungi; phylum Ascomycota; class Dipodascomycetes; order Dipodascales; family Trichomonascaceae; genus Sugiyamaella; species Sugiyamaella xylanicola (nom. inval.). The sequence continues at coordinate 247,380 of MQSX02000018.1, forward strand.
CCAGTAGTACTAGATGTTTGTTAGCATATTCCACAGCTGTGACAAGCCCATCGCGCTCGCGAAGCGAGCACCACGGGGTCTGGGGCAGCGCCCCAGCCGCCGGAGGCACCACCAGTAGCTTACTTACCTGCTTGTGTTGTCGTCTGCAAGATCTGAGTCCGCCATGACCACGGGACTGTTCCAGCATCAACCGTCTGTGCTCGTCATCGTCATTTTCCGGAAGATAATAGTATTCTTCCTCTAATGGCTTGCCGGCGGCATCTTTGCCAGATCTTTGAATTATGCCCACGCACTTGATGTTGGAAAGAATATCACGAAGTCTGGTTCTTGGAACAGAGGACAACGCCCCTAGAGCCTTGCGTAAGGTGGATATGGGTGTGGATGATAGTCTTGAAAATGCAAGGTTATTGGCAACGAGGTGTGATATCTTTTGAATTTCATCCGTGCCTAGTTCGAGATCTTGGTCTGACTCGTCCTCCTGTTTGGCCCTTTTTCTCTTTTTGGCTGGGTCCTCAGAAGCAGCTCGTTTCGATCGAGATTGCACCTGTGGTGACAAAGATTCAAGTCTTTCTGTCTTGATATTAAGCGATACTGAGTCAGATAGTGGACGTGGGGAGGGCGTTGATGTTGCTTGACGCGATGTAGCGCGGTCAGAACTTGCTGTAGCTTTATTAGTAAAATTCGATTCTTTGCCCGCATTGTCTACTGGATTCTTGTCGGCAATTTGAGATGTCACTTGAATAGGGGCTTCGGTCAGAGATAAGTTGTCTTCTTTTTCTTCTTCCTCATTTCCTGTTCTACCTTCCTCTTTTTCTTCTTCTAATGGTAGCAAGTCATGTTGGAACAGCCCCTGTCTCTCTCTGATTGGTGATGAGATCATTGAAAGAGCGGGAGTGGAACCGGCGATATGGGGCGAAGACGGCGGTAAAACATTTATAGGGTCATGGTCTGAAGAAGGCAGAGGGGTCTCCAAATGAGCTGCTTCCACTGAAAACTCAGCTTCCTGTGATGGGGTGTTGGGACAATCAGGAGTAGAAGGTTGATGTTCTTCCTTTGAAGTTTCATTGACAGGGTCGATGTTTTCGACCTGTTCGTGCTGCAAGTCCTTGGGTTGTGGCAGCCTGTCGATACTATCGATGTTTTGGGGGGAGGACTCAGGTTGGGGAGTGGATCTTTTGGTGTTGATTTGAGATGCTGGCAAACTTTCATCTTCAGTATCATCATTGACGTCATCGTCAACAACTTCAAGTAATGCTCGCTCTCCTCTAATGTCGATGGTGATTCCAGGAACATAATCCACTTCCACTCCATGTCCTTTGGGCACTTCATAATCAGATGTACCTGTAGCTGTCGGATACCCGTCCTGAAGACTTTCCTGATCAACTTTCTTGTCGTAGAATGGAACAACTACTGTCAACCCATTCCATCCTAAGCATTCCATGGACAGTGTATTAGTGGAGGAGGTATAACGTACACTGGCATGTACTCTGGATACAAGCTTGTTTTTCCTTGACAACGCTACGTCGCACGATTGAGATGATCTTCCAATCGTGACGGTCTTGCCAGATGTGGGCAGACGTACTAATGCGACAGCTGAAAGAGGTGACCTAATTGTGAAAGCCTGTTCTTGCGCTGTAGAAGGTGCAAATGTTGGATAAGTGCCTTCTCTATTGGAGTTAGCAGATTTCTTGGATCTTACATGCTCATGAGAGGTGTCTAGATGGCTCTTGACAGGAGAAGAAGATGCATTTAAATGACGATGACCATCATTATGGACCTGGGTCACCTTCTGTCGAGTTGGAGATGAAGATCTATCTCCAATTGTGGAAGACGGGTCTGGGGTAGGATAGAATATGCGAGCTTGATCATTGGCATTAGACCTAGCAGATGGCGAGAATGGCCCAGTATCTTCATGAATTTTAATTGGCAAAGGCTTCTGGTTTTTCTGTGTGAACTTCGACTTGTCAATGATATCAGTAGGAACAAAGGCTGGTAACAAGCCAGATTTGTGAGGACCCAATCCATAATTCTCTGGTGAAGCAGTCTGCAGAGAATTGGATGTAGACACCAACTTCTGATGAAGACGACTGATATCTAATTCATGATGATTCAATTTGTGTTTTGTGGAAGCAGATGCTTCTGGAGGAGAAGAGGGAGGGAATTGGTCCATGACGGGAACAATCGAGTAGTACCAAAATATATAATAAACGAAAGGACGCGAATAGCACACGCGAGTAACGAACCAAGACAGCTAGCTACAATAATTGTTTGAAATTACAACCCAATTTTAAGATAATTTTTGTCAATAAATAACTAACAAGATCTTAAAATATTTTGAATACCAATTACCAACTACCAATAAGCCTCCAACAACACGAAGAAATAACCAAGCCTCTCAAAATGAATGTAAACAAATGAATGACAGTCCTGAAGCTTCTTTCTTAGGTCCAATTTCACACATGAACTTTGGTCGAACCAAAAGATCTCGAAGAAATTTTCCAAGAAGAAATCAAGAAGAAAGAGTGGGATGGTTTCTCACTTTAACAAATGGATAAAGCGCGAGTGAGAGTCGTCACCGTCTCTCGTAATTAAAGACTCGCGTATATCACGCGTAGATCAGCCGTTCATTTTTGAAGTGCATCATGTCGCGATACGCGTATGAAGATGTACGCAAAGCTGACAGGATATTATTTAGAAAATTGTTGGTGTATGTTAGGGTATTGTATCAAGATCATTCTTGCTATGTGTAAATGTATAAGATCAGATAATTCCTCTATCTGCTTAGGTGTAATTTACGATAGAATTTTCTTGGCTGGCCAGCATCCTTAATCCGCGATTCTGGTGAAGTTCACCAGTCAATATTGATTAGAATTTGGGGTCTGCGTATGCCTCCGGCGGCTGGGGCTGCGCCCCAGACCCCATTGCTCCTCTCACTACGTTCGAGTCGGACTTGACTTCCTAGCATTCTCCTGCGAAGCAGGAGCTACGGAGTCTGGGGCAGAGCCCCAGCCGCCAGAGGCTGTCAGCTTTTCATCAGTATTTGTATCTGATGGAAATAGGATGTGAAGTAGCATCACATGCATACTGCGACAGCTTATATATGCAATTATTAATATTATTTAGGACAAGCTACGATAGACTGAGCGAGAGAGTTCAACTCCTAATTGCCATCAAGGGAAAATGACGAGAATAGTTTGTTGAGATCACCCCAATCATCGTCAGATTTTACAGCAGTATATTGAGCTAAGAAGCTCTTGTGAAAATCAATTATAACAACATCTGTAGGCGAGCGCACAAGAATGGTCTTATCACTAACATTTTTGTGAATGACACCGTATTCATGGATTTCCTGGTATCTAAATTTGATTGTTTCAAATAATACTTCCAGATTGCGTAATCCCTCGACTTCCTCCTCAACCGTAATATCCTCACTTTTAAGGTCACTCTGAAGATCGGCCACAAAACTCTTTATGGGCTTATATCCGGCCAAACGCTCAAGAAGAATGCCTTCCTTGCCATGAGTATCACTAACTCTACCATAAAAATAAGAAACGCATTTTCCTTGAAGACCTCTCAGCTGCTCATACATGCTCTCCTCTGTATCAACATGAGTCTTATCCGAGAAAAATTTGGTGAGGAGGTTTTTGTCGTCCGTCAAATCTCTCAATATGTAGTCACAACATTCAAGTTCTTTCACATCAGCTGCAGTCAAGAAATTAAAATTTTCGTTGTGCCCCACAGACTGAACAGATAAATAATCAGCTTTTTGTCTAACTGTTGGATAAGCAGGGCGTGAAAGCGAAAGTACTTCTACCTGAGGCGATCCACTATCTCCTTTCTCGCTAACTTTAGAAGCCTGTTTAGCGATGAGTTCACTGCCAGTCATTATTTTTACAGAAGATAATCTCATACTTGCTGTAGAGGGGAGAACTGAATAGGGATCGGGCTCATGTTCAATGCAATCAACAATCGATTTCCCCAGTTCACTGTAATAATTAGTCGAGCGGTCTAGCAAATAGCCAGCAATAGCTTCTCTGACCGTTGGAGATGTAGAATCGTTCTTCACTCGGAATATATTGTAGTAAAGTCGACTATCCGCATATTCAGTGAAATCAATGAAGAATGTTTCGTTATAGCTAGACATAATGAAATGAGTTATCTCATAGCGCAGCATGTATGAACGTAGTTCATCTAAAGCCAGATGCCAATGAGGACTACCATAAGTCAAATCCAAATTAGTTTTCGACGAATAGTAGGATAATATTACTATAGGCTCGCGTTTGAAAGGATACTTTGTACAAAGACAAATATAATCCACATTCATACCCACATCAGCGCCCATGCACCTAGAGAACCGCAGCTGCTTGTCAACGCGTAGAAAATTTCCGTCACATGGTGAACAGAATTCTAGAACTATTGGAAGCTTAGCATAAAATACTGGGAACAGAACCATGTCACTAATTGTCTTAACCACACTAGACACCAATAGCTTAGAGTCGTGAGACGGAACTTCTGGTGGGGTCAATAAATTGGATTGCTTATTCTTTCTCTCGTTTCTCTCTGATCGGCAAACTTTGAAGCAATAATCTCCTGCGGATTCTAGACTGGCGTAAAGTACGCTGACGAAAGTATCACTAGAACTTGCTGACGAAGTATCAATAAAAGTTGCCTGACTCAATTCATTTTCTTCATATACATGACCCCCAATTGTCTCAGTATTAACATATTCAGTACGAGTCCAACTATTAGTAACATTAGGAAGAGTTAAACCCAAGTACACTTTGGCAGAATGTAAAGACCATGGATTTCCCTTCCAATCTGTGCCATTGCCAACCAGATCTTCGGCGTTCAAAAGTCGATCATAATTTTGACAGGGCCCAAAAGCGATGAACTTCCTGAAAGATGTCGTATAAAACACATCATTGAGATAATCTGAGATTATAGCTTGTTTCAAATCGTAAGTTATCTTTGCCTTGAGCCAATTCAAAATATACTTCCGCTTTGCTTTCTGAATCTTGGAGTCTTGGTCATTTATGCTTGTGTAGACCGATTCCCAAAGTTGATCGAAATCTGAATTAGTTTTGAACTGAGAATCGAACGAATAATTCAAACACTCAAGAGTCAATCGTGTAGAACCTCGAGAACTCGGTGAAAAGAGGCGAGACAATGACATACGAAGTTGAGCTTGAAGTTGAGCTTGAAGCTCATAGTTTGCAGAATCTCCTCTCTCTAATCCAAATAGTTCTAAGTATTGGTCAAACATCGTGTTTTCCTTTACGATTCTGTACGTCCCAATTTTTGATTTCAATGTTTGGTTGAGGTCTTATTTTTTGTGAGAATATTTTTCAAATTAATTAACACATGAAAAAATTAGCTTGTCCTTCGTGGGGGTATAATGAAAGTGAGATTATGGTTCCAGGCGAATTGCATGCACTGAAGAGGAGGCGGGTTCCTGATGCTGGCTCAAATTCAGAGTCTAAAAGAAATGGAAAAAAAAATTCAAAATTTATTTAAACAGCTATAAACCCAAAATTAGATTTTATAAGAACCCAGGAAGTAGAAGATAATAACTGCAATTAAAGTGAAAGGGATGAAAACAGCTTGTTCAAATCGAGCCAATCCCGTCCAAGTCTACCTTCTCCATTCAATTCTGTGTAGCTTGCATGAAACCCTCCTATAACAACATCCGTCGGAGACCGTACAAATATAGTATCAGCGCTGACATTGTTGTGAAAAACATGGCGTTCGTGGATTTCTTGATAACGGAATTTGACCGTTGTGAATAACAGGTCCAGACTGCGAAATCCCTCGATTTCCTCTTGAACTGTAACGTTTTCACTTCTAAGGCCACTCAACAGATTGGCTACAAATGCGCCGATGGACGTATATCCGTCCAGACGCTCTAGAAAGATGCCTTCAAGACCATTGGCTAATTTGACTCTTCCATAGAAATGTTGAACTGACTTTCCCTGAAGATCTTCTAGTCGTTGATACATTTTCTCCTCAATAGAGACTTTAGCCTTTCTTCTGTTTGAGAAAAATTTAACACAAACATTGTGATCCTTGTCCATATCTTGCATTATATAGTCATGGTCTTCTAGCATCTTTAGTCCCGCTTCACTCAAGCTACTGGAACATTTGCCACTCTGAAGAACCTGAAGAAACGGATAATCATCTCTTTGTCTAATCATTGGAGAAGGAGGTCTGATGAGTGTGACGGTTTCGAAAGAAGACGGTTCTCCGTCTCGCGTCTCGTGCTTCATACATCCATCTTTGGTAAAGAATTGAGTATAAGTTGAGACTTTAACAGGAGACATTTCCATGCTTTCTTCAGAGGGAAGAACAGAATAGGGATCAGACTCCTCCAGAATGCTGTCAACAATCGATTGCCCAAGTTCGCTGGCATTGGTACTACAGCATTTAAGTAAATATCCGGCTATAGCTTCTCTTACCGTTGGAGATGTAGAATCATTCTTGATTCGGAATAGTTTGTAGTGGAGTCGACCGTTCTTATACTCAGTAAAATCAATGAAAAATGTCTCATAATAGGTAGACATAATGAAGTGTGGTACCTTGTTGTATAACAAATAAAAGCGAAGTTCATCCATAGCAAGATACCAGTGAGGACTATCATAAGCCAATTCCAAGCTAAATTTGGATTGATAATAGGAGAAAATTACCTTGTTTTCACCGAACTTAACATTATCGATACAAATCTTATCGGGGCTGTTAGGATAAGAGATCGAGAGAGAATCGAGGTGGCGATATTTCTGATCACTTTGTGCAAATTTATAAATAATGTACGATGTAGGACATTTAGCCTCGAAGATTGGAGCCAGAACCATGTCACAGATCGTCATGACCACGCTTGGCAATATTACGTCCGTATCATAAGATTTGAACTCGCGCGGGATACAGAGCTTACGAATATTAACGGCCTCAGCATACTCATGGCCTGATCTGCAACCTCTGAAAATATCGTCGTTTACCATCTCAAGTTCAGCATAAAGCGGCCCAACGAAAGTATCATAAAATACACTGCCGTCCCACTCCTGCGCCTCGTACAGATGACCACCAATTGCCTCGGTACGAAGAACATCAGTACGATTCCAGTTATTAATAACATCTGGAAGAAGTAGACCAAGGTACACCTTGGTAGAGTGCAATGACCACGGCTTCCTCTTCCAATCTCTACCTCTCCGTACGGAATCTTCTGCCTTTAGTAAAAGATCAAAGTTCTCATACGGCCCGTACCTGATGAGCTTCTGAAATTCCGTTTCAATCTCCATTTCATTGAATAGAGCTTGAACAGTTTTAATATACTTTAAATCTCGAATCAATTTTGCTTTAGCCCACTGTAAAACATAGGCCCTCTTTTTTTCCAGTATCTTCGGGTCTTTGTCAGTTAAACTCTCATGTACTAGCATCCAGTGCTGAGCAATATCAGAAGAAGATGCCTTTAGTATTTCAGTACCCTTTGGTAAATTAGGATTTGAGGAGAACAACAGATGTGCATGATCGAAAGCAGTCTTTTCAAATGCTTGACGGGCATACGGACGAAACAATGAGGCACGAAGGTCAGCTTGGAGTTCATCCTGGATACGTCCACATTGTGCGGTAGGGCTTTCGTCTTCCGGCTTCATTTCGAATTGCTGTAAGCCCGTATCAATCTCAAATTGCCCAGGCCCTCTGCCATCACTACTGTTCATTACCCTAAGCGACTCTCCGCTCTCTTCCATTTCAAGTGAGTGCGCAAATCTTTTTAGGGGAAAACGGTAGCAAGAAAAAGCCACGTTGGTAGTAAAACAGCTCGCTCCAGAAACTTCTCTGTATGTACTTTATATCAGTATACACTCTAATTGAATAGTTTGACACTTCTACATTTTATGGGCGCGGTTAATCCACTCTGCAGCTTGGACTAGACGTGCTGCATATTCAATCTCCAACACTTTTCCTTGATACTCGTTTTTTCTTCCTCCTCTTTCTTTTTTCTTTATTCTGCCGATAATCCATTTGTTTTCAACAGCCTTATAGCCTGCTATCCCTATTAACTAACGAAAATAAAAAAATTCCTATAAAAATAGATACGTTGTAAACCCAAAATATATCAAGATTTCATAAGAACCCGTGGACACCAGCAGATTCTATTCGCAATCAAGGCGAGAGGGATGCGAATAGCTCGTTCAAATGGAGCCAATCCTGTGCAAGTCTACCTTCTCCATTCAATTCTGTGTAGCTTGCATGAAACCCTCCTATAACAACATCCGTCGGAGAACGTACAAATATAGTATCAGCGCTGACATTGTTATGAAAAACATGGCGTTCGTGGATTTCTTGATAACGGAACTTGACCGTTGTGAATAACAGGTCCAGACTGCGAAATCCCTCGATTTCCTCTTGAACTGTAACGTTTTCATGTTTAAGGCCACTCAACAGATTGGCTACAAATGCGCCGATGGACGTATATCCGTCCAGACGCTCCAAAAAGACGCCTTCGAGACCATTGGCTAATTTGACTCTTCCATAGAAATGTTGAACCGACTTTCCCTGAAGATCTTCTAGTCGTTGATACATTTCCTCCTCAATAGCAACTTGAGCCTTTCTTCTGTTTGAGAAAAATTTAACACAAACATTGTGATCCTTGTCCATATCTTGCATTATATAGTCATGGTCTTCTAGCATCTTTACGCCAGCTTCACTCAAGCTACTGGAACATTTGTCACTCTGAAGCACCTCAAGAAACGGATAATCATCTCTTTGTCTAATCGTCGGACAAGGAGGTCGGGTGAGGGTGACGGTTTCAAAAGCAGATAGCTCTTGGTCTCGCATCTCGTTCTTCTTGCATTCATCTTTGGCAAAGAATTGAGTATAAGTTGAGACTTTTACAGGAGACATTTCCATGCTTTCTTCAGAGGGAAGAACAGAATAGGGATCAGACTCCTCCAGAATGCTGTCAACAATCGATTGCCCAAGTTCGCTGGCGTGGGTACTAGAGCATTTAAGCAAATAACCAGCTATAGCTTCTCTTACCGTTGGAGATGTAGAATCATTCTTGATTCGGAATAGTTTGTAGTGGAGTCGACCGTTCTTATACTCAGTAAAATCAATGAAAAATGTCTCATAATAGCTAGACATAATGAAGTGTGGTACTTTATTGTACAGTAAATAGAAGCGTAGTTCATCCATCGCGAGATTCCAGTGAGTACTAGCATAGGTGAAGTCCAAGTCAGTGTCGGATTCATAGTATGAGAATATTACCATATCTTCTTTGGAGCCCAGGCCAAATAACCCGATATAATCGACATCTACACTAACTGGACTGTTCCGATATTTAGTCGCAGTGCAGTCGAGGTGGCGGTATTTCCTATCATCCCGTGAAATAACATAAGCAAGGCATGAGATAGGAATTTTACCGGAAAATATAGGGGCCAGAATCATTTCGCAAATCGTCATGATCACGCTGGGAAGTGCTATGTCTGTATCATAGGACTTGAATTCACGCGGGATAGAGAGCCTGCGTTGCCTGAGATCTCTACTATACTGGCGGTTTGATCTGCAACTTCTAAAAATATCATCCTTTACAGATTCAAGTTCGGAATAAAGCGGCTCAACGAAAGCATGATAAAATCCACTGTGATCCCACTCCGTGGCCTCATACAAGTGACCTCCAATCGTCTCAGTACGAACAAGTTCCTTACGATTCCAAGTATTAATTACATCTGGAAGTATAGAACCAAGGTAAACTTTCGAAGAGTGCAATGTCCACAACTTCCCTTTCCAGTCTCTACCTCTCCGGATTGAATCTTCTATCTTTAGAAACAGATTCAAGTCTCCATATGGCCCGTACCTGATAAATCGCTGAAAATCCGTCTCAATCTCTATTGCATTATAAATGGCTTCAACTATTTTAGCGTATTTTAAGTCGCGAACTAATTTTGCTTTGGCCCATTGTAAAACGTAGTTGCGCAGTTTTTCTTGTATCATCGGGTCATTGTCTGTTAAATGCTCATTTACCCACTTCCAATGTTGAGCGATATCAGATTGAGACTTATGTAGAATTTCAGTAGCTTTGCGAAAATCAGGCTCTTCCGAAAAACCCAAAGCCATGCTCTTAGACGCTTTACGAACGTAGGGGCGAAATAATGAGGCACGAAGCTCAGCCTGTAATTTAACTTGGATACGCCAACAAGTTGCTGAGGGACCGTTGTCTTCTGGCTTAATCCCAAATTGCTCTAAGGCACGCTCAATCTCAAGCTGTTTCTCTCTACCAAGAGCTGACTCCATATTTTGACCACAATATCGAATTTCCTTTTCTATAGTGTTGAATTGACATGTCTTCGTGTCATATCGCGTCATACAAATAGAGTTAAAGAGGCAATATTAATGCAGTTTCATTTGCTTTTAAGATATGACGGTAAGACGTATTATCTCCAAATATACCCTTTTCCTATTTGGTTTTAAGGCATTATGGTATTGATGCTAACTGTTCACTATTGTCTGTTGTGTTATACAAATTAAAAGTCCGGAAGCGTCTGACCATACCTGGTGTAAGTGATATAAATCTTATCAAAAATTCTGCATTAACAGATGTGAAATGCTCAAGTTGTGATGAGAACAATATGTTTGAGTAGCTTTTAAATCTGAGAGCAAAAAAAATCGTTCGTAGAAACCACAAAAACAATTTAGACAAAAGAGAAATATGACTAAACGAGAATTTGAGGGTTCTGGCGTCAGGGAAGAGCGAGAAAAAAAGAACCAATATATTTACTAGAGGAAAGACTTTATCATAAATGTGAGTAAGTAGTTGAGAGGTCAAAGAAATGGAAGCTCGACCGGATGAAGAAAAGAACCGCTTTCTTGACCGAGTTGGCTAAAGCAACAGTAAGCTGATATAAAACAGTGCGTTTTGTTAAATAACGTGCTAGTCACCTTTTCTTTCGAGTAAAGATTTACTAGCTAAGTGGGATGGTTTCAATTGAACAGAATTCAATGCTTTATAACAACTTCAAGGGTATTGTAACCCTTGCCCTTATCGAAATTGATTATGTAGGGACTGATTTAACGTTGCACATCATTTTCCTAAACCGTGACGCAGGAAAAGACTTCTCTTCGATTAAAAACTCAAAAACTCACTTATAAACAAATAATATTTAACATTGCTTGTATTTTATTTAATTTTGCTTGACTCGAGGGTCGTTCATACTCCAGTGACCCATAAGCACACGCTGAACAGCACAGCTAAAATCACGAACACCAATAATATTACACAACAATATCTTTGGCGTCTTTTCTTTCTTTCAGGCGTAGTACTGTCGCTAGAAGTAGAGCCCGAATTGGACCAGAGAGGTAGGTGGGAAGGAAAGTAGCGCTCGTAATCATACTGTCTGAAATCTCGCTCTGTGTTTGTAGGTGTCAACAGCGCCGATGGAGTCACTGCACTCATACTGCGTTTGGAATCCTTGAGTTCAGCGGGGCATGGCACAGCAGGAGCAGTGGGGTTGTTGCCGGCCCGGTCACGGTTGTTTGCAACTGAATACCTCGGAGGAGGAGAAGGTTCTGAAGACGTTGATTTGGCACCCATATATACAATCTGCAGTTGTCACCATAAAAGATACTAACAATCGAGAGATGCAGTAGACCTGTCATTTATTTGCGATTTTGTCATCTTATGGAATATATTGAAACGTAATCACATCTCAGCCATGGCCATGCGAGGCTCAAAATTTCCACATAACATTATATACAGAAAACGCCTCTGCTTCGCGGCGGCGCTTCGCAGGAGTTTGTTAGGTTGTTGACGTAACGACTCGAGCGGAGCGAGAGGAGCAGTGGGGTCTGGGGCAAAGCCCCAGCCGCCGGAGGCACTACGCCATCAAACTACATTATAAAGTATAATAGTACCTTCACAAAACTAAACCCAGATCCGACTATTGGGCTGAAAATATTTCGCTATTTGGTTGTTATTGCCTTCAATGGGCTTGCAAGAGTATGGCGGAGGTTCACGGGTCACATGACAATGACAAGCTCAAATACCTGCATGTCCAAGAGTGAAATTCCAGGAAGATCCAGTATAAATAGAAGTAGAAGGAGCTTGATCTGATAATCAATACTTGATCGCCAGAGACAAAATTGAAATGTCAGCACCATTACCGGAATTAGCTCTTTATCCCAGTCATAAAATATTAAAAGACCTTGATCGTGCGACGCTTGAGTCTGTTGTGAGCAGCTGGGCGACTCTGGTCCAATTCTATGTCAATCTAAGCAATACGGACTATCCGCAGAGCTTAACGGCATTTGTAGAGTCCTACGTTCACGAGTCAGTTAAGGCGGATAGAAGTACAGCAGATTCCAGTTCAAAAAAGGTTAGTGAGAAACGACAATCGAAAGGTAAAGGAAAAGATGCTACATCTGTATCAGAAGCCAGTTTACGATCCGGGGTACTAGTACTCGTCACGGAAAAAAAAATTGTTCTCCGACCTAGTCCAGAGTTTGTATGGGATTTTATTTCGTTATATGGGACTAAGAATGTTCACAGGGTTATTGAATATCTCAAATATGTCGACCGAAGCCTGCCTGTTATGATGTCGAAGATCAGTAAACTGGCTCTGCATACTATCAAGCACAATAAAAGCCAAAATTTTGATATTATTCTCCAGACAGTGGCAATTCTGATATTTGATCCTCAATTGGCAACTAAGCTTCTCACTGATGACTGGTATGCAGAATTATATTCCTATGAAACAGACTTGGCGACCCAACTTATTACTCTATGTCAGAACGGTATAGCATACATTCGCAATGCTGCAAACACGAGCAGTAACGTGTCCAGTAACCAAAGTAATAGCTATAGCAGTAGTGCAGATCCAGACGATGTGAAAATGCTGTTAGAGCTGTTTCCTGATCTTAGCATAAGCTCAGCAAACAAGGTTCTGAGCTCGCACTCGAGCGTGGAGACTGCCACTGCGTATTTGCTAGAAAACCCAGATGCTATAAACGAGTTAGCGAATGCGAATGGTGAAGACCAGGGTGACTCTGATGCTGATACTGACCAGTCAGATGAAGAGATCAAACGGTATCAACCTCTGGCAAACAAAAGAACAACCAAGCATATTAAACCCAGTAACCCAGATACAGCAGCATTAGAAGCGACATTACGATTGATCTATGAAGCAGACGAAGACGAACGAGATGATACATATGATGACGCCCCTCACACAGAAGAAGAAGCTGATAGCACTGCAGCGCTTATGAAGATCGAAAAACAGCTCTGGCAGATATATAACAGCACGCCAGATGCATTCAAAAGAGAATCACGGAAAGTCAAGCAACGAACAGAACTTAAAAAGATCACTGGATGGACGGACGAACAAATAGAAGGATGGGCTCGTATCATCGAGAAGAACCCAAGACGCAAAGCATATCTCGAAGAACGCTTCATGTTCCAGGGCAATCTCCCACACATGAGACATGCAGCACTGAAAAGAGTTCAGGCCAATGACAACGGAATACTCTCTGCGTCTGCTTCCGAAGACGACACAGACCACAACGACTCGGACGAGCCCACTACACAGCTTGAGCCTCCATCACATTCAAGACCACAGCCACCAGACGCCAGCCGAACAAAACAGCAGACAAAGAACCAACGACAACGGTCCGACAAGTACAAATCGATCCAGCGCCAGCGTCAAAAAGACAAGCATACCAAAAAAATGGGCCTCGAATAGAATAATACATTTCTCTTGTTACTCGTAGGTAGGGGTCCGCCTCCGGCGGCTGGGGCTGCGCCCCAGACCCCGTAGCTCCTCTCGCTGCGCTCGAGTCGTTACGTCTGGAGTCGCTAAGAGCTGCTTTATGGTGGCTGGCATTACAGCTAGGCTCGCCGTCAGATCAGGCAACCTCAGCCAGAGTTGTCAGCACTATCCCCCTAGACACGCCAGGTGCGAAGACAAAGTGCCATAGCCATCACAAATACCTTGCTCCACCGCTACACGCCCGACTCGAGCGAAGCGAGAGGAGCCACGGGGTCTGGGGCGTAGCCCCAGCCGCCGGAGGCAGCGAGGCACCTGTAATGGCATAGTAAATAAATAAAGTCTATTTGGTGCTCTTCTTTTTCTTTGCAGCGTTTTCGAGCTCGTCCCAGAGCTGGTCGTCGTCCTTCTCTTCGTAATCACCAGCTCTACGTTTCTTTTTGTTGGCCTCGGCAGCAAGTTCTTCGTCGTCGAGGATCCATAGTGATGAGATGTGGGTGCCCACGTAGATTTTTGCTACGGGTTCTCGTGTGGTGATATTGTATACACGTAAGTATCTGTCGAGACCTCCTGCGGCCAGGAGCTCGTTCTGATATGAATGCAGTGCTTGAACGGTACCTGTGGGGCCATTGTATTTTCCGCCATTAACGTTCTTCTCGAAATCGAAGTAGGTGATGTTGGATCTGTCATCTGTGTATATGATGCTTGAGTCGTTGTTTCCGGCACACACAGCTTTCAGTTGAACATCGACCTCTTTTCGACTCGCACCAGTCACCCCAGTTGCTCCTGCTCTGGATGCCATAGTTTTACTATTGGTAGTATTGTTTTCCCCGATCTTGGTCTCCGCAACCGGTCTCATCTGTTTGGATGGATTATATTGGCGGATGAACCCGTCGCCAGTTAGTGATAAAAGCAAGAACTCTGTTTTAGATCTTTCCTTGGTGGATTTTTGAGTGAACCAAAACACATCATTTACAATTACTGGCAGTGCGAGATCCAGCCTGTCGTTCTTGACATTCTTAGCCTGCCAGGTCTGTGTGAGTTGAAGGGTCGAAAAGTCGATGCTGACAATTGTCAGATTGACCTGGTTTCCTCCGAAAGCAAATTCGCCCTCATTGTGTGGATTAGATTTGAATACAGAAATAGTCGATTTGGGTTTCGAGAAACCGCCTTCACTGGTCCCATTTTTACGTGCGTATCTATTCTGTCCCTTTAACGGCGTTTCCTTGATACTACCCCATTCCACCTTCTTCTTTTCTAACGTGTCTAAATCGAACACACTGACACCACCATCTCTATCACAGCTGACGAGAACATTGTTCTCTGGCAAGATATCAAAACCAACAATAAAGGGCTCAATGCTCAGCAGACTGCTTCTGGGCTTGGTGCGCACTTCAGTCTCATCAGTCTCGCCCTCTCCACTATTATTATTAACATTAGCAGACTTCTCAGCTTCCCATGCTGTAACTTGCTCATATTTATTATCAGCATCGTACAACTCAACAGAACCAGTTCTTCTGGCAACTGCCACGAGTTTGTGACCGTCCTTCTTCGACTCGAACACTAGCAGTCGATCTATACAGTTCTTTCTCCCTTGGCTGGCAAAGGTCTCTGATTCGACTTCCTGGGGAGCATCCTTGACTGAGGTGTCCATTCCATGTGGAAACACAAGCTCTAGAGGTTGTTAGCAAGCTACTGGGTTGGCGGACTGCCTCCGGCGGCTGGGGCTACGCCCCAGACCCCGTTGCACCTCGAGCGAAGCTCGAGGAGGGCGTGTCGATGGTAGACGGTACTTACCTTTGAAGCTACCACTATCTTCTGCTGCTACCAGCACTCGCATCTTGTTTTGAGACTTGGATCTGTCTTCTGAATATTGGTGGATAGACGATAGATGCTCAGACAGTCTCGAATCTGATGCTGAAAAATAAATAAATTTCTTGCCGATCACATGCACCTCACCTGCAGCTACGCTTCGAGGTTCACAGACCCAACTCGAAGCGAAATAAACAAACAGAATCTCGAACAGAATCTGAAAACTATTTCAAAGACGATTCCCTTGCTTCTAATAACACAGGTTGTATTTTTATGTTACAAAATATTTAGCCCCAGCCAAACCCTGAGAGCTCATCTGCCCACCAAAAACTCAATCTCACACAGCACGCAGGGTCCAGTTCAGAGATCCCCTGTGTGCCTCCGGCGGCTGGGGCGCTGCCCCAGACCCCGTAGCTCCTGCTTCGCAGGAGATGCCCGGGCCCCAAACCCGACTCGAGCGAAGCGAGAGGAGCAGTGGGGTCTGGGGCGCAGCCCCAGCCGCCGGAGGCACACAGGGACTAGCAACGGTAGTGTACAGAGTATTAGAGTATAAATCTTACGTGTGGAGAGGATGCGTCTACTCGTCCAAGTCGATGGCCTCTTCTCGTCTGGTGGTTGTTAGTATCTGGGAGACTGGAGTGTGGGGTGGTTGGGTAACGTACCGTTGTTCTGCAGAGACCACTGCCATGCACTGGAACTCGCTGGAGTACGAGGCCTTCCAGAAGCGCACTTTGGCGTCGTCGCCCGCCGAGGCCAGAATCGTGCCTGTAGTTTTGTTAGATGTGTGTGTTCTTTCTCGTATGAACGTTGTAGGTATACTAGGGAGGATGAGCACTTACCGGTCAAGTTCCAGGAGACGCGCCAGACTTCTCCGTGGTGGTCGTCGAATTGAGAGAGCAGTTCTACCTTGAGGTTGGCAGGCGCACGAGGCGGCGAGGCTCCGTCGTCGTCATCATTGTCGTTGTCGTCTACAGCGCCATTTGATCCAGTAATTGCAAGGGCATCGCTGCCATTGCTGTTGGTGCCGTTGGATGTGATTTTATAGATGCGTACATATCCATCTTTAGATGCAGTTGCAATGAGTTGGTATCCTCTGCCCATAGATGGCGCCCACGCTACATCTCGAATCAGTCCTTTATGTTCGGTTAGTTGGGCCACTCGGACGTATTTGCCCAAATGGTCTCGTTGATAAATAAATGCGTCTTCAAGCACACAGGCTACTATGTACTCCTTGAAAAACATCGATGGGCACCAAGACAGTGCGAAACTCGATTGTAATTGGCGTGCTACTGGGTTCGTCAGCATGTTCACTTCGACAGAGGTAGTCCAGAATGCCATTGTGTTAGGATCCATTGCTTCGTGGATGCGGAATACACCATCTGAACCAATGGATGCCAGTTTAAGACCCAGGTGACTGGGAGCAAACTCGATGTCATATAGAGGGCCTCGGAAGTCCAAAATGGTATGTTTCCGTTTCCAACGACGACCACTATTCACTGGCTCACGAGGATCCTCTTCGAATATTCTCACACTAGCATCATGTGAACAGGAAGCCAGCAATTGACCATATTCAGGACCAGCCCATGTGACTTTGACGACTGCTGCATCGTGCGCTTTCCATGAATCAGACAACTCCCAACCATTTGCAGTTTTATCAAACACCTTGATATGGTGATCTGCCGAGCATGTTGCCAGACGCTTGCCATAGAAATCTGCCATGTTAGCTATCTACACCACCACTTCTCCACCAGATCCACCTCCCACTATATCTACTTCTAAACCTATAGAATATAGGGTCTGGACGTGGACATGGGCCTGGCGATTCACCATCTGGACCACCATCTGGAGCTCCAATTCACTCACCATAAGCAACGTCGTGGATCAAGTCCTCGTGGCCCGCAATAAACGGCTTCATTCTGTACAATGGCTATATATAAGGAAGCGATAGTTCGGTTCGTGGCATGCATCTCGAGAATCCCGTGAAGAGGTTCACCCATTCTCCACAGTAATGCGGCTGTATCTACACTGCTTCACCACTCTTCACCCCTGGCCAGCTGACGATATCTTTCTTCAACCACATCCACAAGCCATTTTTTCCCTCGGTGCTCTAGCATATAAAAGCATAGACCCGTAAACTGTAGCTGGTTGCACTGGCTGCACTGTGGGGTTTGAGGGAGCAATGGCACCACCTATCGTGGTCCTGTCGCGGGCCAACATCAAAGTCCCTGAAAACTGTCCTCTGAAGGAGATCACACAGTACGAGTGTGGCATTTACAAGGAGAAAATCGTGTGCACACCGTTCAAACGACTGTTTCGAGCGTAAGTCCGCCGTCTGGTTGGTGGTACGCCTCCGGCGGCTGGGGCTGTGCCCCAGACCCCACTGCTCCTCTCGCTGCGCTCGAGTCGTTACCTCGACGGTCCTCACAATCTCCTGCGAAGCAGGAGCCACGGGGTCTGGGGCGCAGCCCCAGCCGCCGGAGGCAGGTCCCCTCTCCCAAATAATAACAGGCCCAGTTGCGAAACCAACGGCAAGACCCGGTTGGTGGAGATCACGACAGCTGAAACGAACAGGTCGTCCGACTCGGCTGTTATGCCACTGGGCTTCGCCGAAATCACCTCGTCAGTCCTGGGCGAAAAGTAGAGGGCAGTGTTGCCTCCGGCGGCTGGGGCGCTGCCCCAGACCCCGCTGCTCCTCTCGCTGCGCTCGAGTCGAACGTCGAGGGTCCCAGCAATCTCCTGCGAAGCAGGAGCAACGGGGTCTGGGGCGAAGCCCCAGCCGCCGGAGGCACACCCTTCAATTCAAGTAGCTGGATTGTATGTATAGAACTAAAAATGCATAGAGGTGCTGATAAGTGAAGAAAACAGAATGCTTGGGCGGTCCATTGTGTTTTAGAAGGTGGAGCCTTCTGGTGGCTGGGGGAGCTTTCTATTTGTGGGAGAGGCCAGTTCTCTGCGGAGCTCGATGAGCACGGTCTCCATGGTGTTGGATCTCTTCCATTTGGCGAGACATGGCACCAGATCAGGCTTGACGACGCCGGTCTCTGGGTCGATGTATGGGGCATTCACTTTGGACAGAAACTTCACAAGAGGTGGTTTTTCCGGGTACTCGGGTCCAGCCTCAAGACTGAGACTGTAAATACGGTTCTCGTGAGTGCTGTGAGGAGGTCCCAGGATCGTTCCGTTCCAGTAGGTCATGTTGATGTCCTCGCTGTCGGCCAATCCGAGCGAGCACGACTCGGATCCAAGCCCCTTTTCGCCCTTTTCTAGCTCCTCGAGCAGGCGGAAACTTCGCGGACTGCGTCTCTGTTAGTTTTTGTCCCTCAAACCCCTAAGTCTCTCACTAATCGACTTGCTCTACAGATCTCCACCATAACATGGACACACAGAAATCTCCCACATAAAACACAATGGCTGCAACAACAGAACAGCACCAGCTCTACACAGACTACAAGTCGCAACTCACATTTGGGCTGACATGGCGTACTGTTTACGTGAACAACGGATATACCTCGGCGGATTCGGTTGCGAGTTCGCTGGCTGAGACGTACAGAAGAGATCGTGTGAAGCTAGCAACCGCTCTCGCTTCATCATCTATCACTCTCACGTGACTGGGGTACGATGTGGGTGGGATGTGCCTCCGGCGGCTGGGGCTCTGCCCCAGACCCCGTAGCTCCTGCTTCGCAGGAGACTCTGCGGGGAAGCCAAGTAACGACTCGAGCGCAGCGAGAGGAGCCACGGGGTCTGGGGCAGAGCCCCAGCCGCCGGAGGCAGAGGAGATTCAGGGTCCTGTCGCCGCACTTTGTGAGGCATATTGGGCGATCTGCAGACGCGACCTCGATAAATGTAAATAAACATTGACCAGCATCTGTTGTAGATATCGTTGAGGTATATGAAGCCAGCTGAGAGCAGTTGATTAGTATGAGCGCGTCTGAGACGACCACTGCCCTTGATGCGGGTTCTAATGTGAGTAGAGGTTTTGTGTAGATGTAGAGCTGTCTCCGGATCAGTCGAGCAAAGTCTGGGAAGAGACAAGCTTTCGGTAGGCAAGTGTATACTGACAGTGTGTTTAGAATGAGAATACAGACTGGATTGACGCTGATTCATGGCGTGAACAGGTCGAGACTCTGCAGTACGAGCTGAAGCTCGAGAGGGAGGAGAGGAGCAGAGAAAAGGTGCTTCACGAGAAAGAGGTCAGGGAATTGGAGGAGAAGGTCAAGGAGGAAGGGAAACGGGCCGATGGACTACAAACAGACCAGGTCTTTCTGTTTACCGAGCACAAAAAGACAGTGGATACTCTGTCGAAAGTGCGCGAGGAACTCGGTGCACAGGTCGAGAGAGCCGAAAATGAGGCCAGAGAGCTACGGGCTGAAGTCAATGATCTAGAAGATAGTTTGGAACAAGCCGAGTCACAGCTGAGAGAGGATGGAACTTATACCAAAAATCGGCTAGAACAGCTGGAAATAAAGAACAAGAACCTGGAGATTTCGTTCGCTAATGTCGAGCAAGAGCTTGATAGAACGCAAAGCGAACTGTTTGCGAGACAGCAGACGATTATTGAAAATGAAGAGACGATAATGAAACTGAAAAATGAACTGGCTGCCCGAGGAAGGAAAACCACTGGTGCCAGGGGAAACGATAATGACGAAGAGCCAGATTTGGAATTCACAACTGATTTGTTTAAGCGCGAACTTAATGAACAGTTTAGCCATGTTCGATCACTCGAGACACAAATCGATAGCAAAAACAGA
This sequence comes from Sugiyamaella xylanicola (nom. inval.), assembly GCA_001939105.2. Classification (NCBI taxonomy): domain Eukaryota; kingdom Fungi; phylum Ascomycota; class Dipodascomycetes; order Dipodascales; family Trichomonascaceae; genus Sugiyamaella; species Sugiyamaella xylanicola (nom. inval.). The sequence continues at coordinate 267,688 of MQSX02000018.1, forward strand.
TATATTCAGAGCCTAGAAAAAGACAAACGAGTAGTAGATATTGTTGAGCAGGAAAAACAAGTGCTTGAGTCGAGGCTGAAGCTCATGAGCGATATACAAAGACAGAATACAGAGATGGAATTACAGATTATCGACCTACAGCAAGAAAAGAATAAATGGCTTACATTTTTAGATAAAGACGATAGCTTCTCAACTCCTCAGGACGTTGTTCGTGAATTAATGAATATTCGCATTGAAAAGACCAGTCTGCTATCTAAAATTGGCCTGCTAGAAGAGTCGATAGCGACGAAAACTGCTCAAGAGATAGAAATATCTCAGGATCTCCAAAAGCTGAAAGATCAATTGACTGATTATCAAGAGCGGTTAGAAAAGGAATCCCAACAAAGAATCAGATACCAACGACAGGTTGATATAGCTAGTAACGAAGTACACATGCTCCGCGAACAATTAAAGGCATATGAAAACGAATCAGTTGTGCTCGAAAATAAGTTGGCAGATGTGGACCACAATGCCAAGATAGCAGAACTGGAGGCATTAGTTGGAAAGTATAAACAGGAATTGTCAACAGTGAGTAAAGAACTGGCACAAAAGGAAGGATTGGTAGTGCAACTTAATAGCCCACTGCGAAACAAGAAGCGATCTGCCCCTGAATCTGATAATTCAGAATCCAGGTTTGCCGACCAACTATCATCAGCTGTACGTAAAAATAGATCGTTGCAAAACGACCTTGACAAGTCTGAGCAGAAGGTCACACAACTATCGCATGAGATTGAAGCACTCCAGAAGCAAATCCAATCAGCTGCTGAATCCCAGCAAGCCAAACATCGTATTCTGGAGCTACGAGACAACCCTACCTCTCGACACGAAGCAATCAAGGCAGATATGCTGAAAACATTAAAACGAGAAAATGAAGAGCTACATTCACAGCTACAAAATAGCAGCGACAGTAACACGCTAGTCCCGAAATCGGCACTGGACAGAGTTCGCGAAGAGTCGAAACAACTGGAACGAACGCTTCAGGAACAAAACAAACGCATGGACAGAATCAAAGAAGTCTTCGGCAAGAAATCTCTGGAATTTAGAGAAGCAGTCTATTCACTTCTGGGCTATCGAGTAGATCTTCTGCCCAACCGAAAAGTACGTGCGACATCCATGTTCACGACATCCGACACAGACTCGTTTACCTTCATCCCCGATCCAAAGAACAAGAACAAGTTTGTTGGCATCGAAAACAGTCCCTGGGCAGCCGAGTTCGAGAACCTCATCACCTTCTGGATCAAAGAGCGCCAGGATATCCCATGCTTCCTCTCTGCCCTCAACCTCGAGCTCTATGACCGCACCACCAAAGCGTCTCGATTCTAGACTCCGCCTGGACCTGTAACTCGCTTCGCTCATACACTGGGGGCTCACACCACTGTTGCGATCCCCACGCACGACTCGAGCGCAGCGAGAGGAGCCACGGGGTCTGGGGCGCAGCCCCAGCCGCCGGAGGCAGGCTCCACCCCTCACGAATAGAACAATTAATGCTTAGCTACGTCTTTACCGCTATAGCTCCGTCTGCGAAGCATGTTGTCCCGTCGGCGGTGACCCTCTTCAAGCCGGAAGAGCTCGATTGTGGTGTCGTCCTCGGGGACCGGTGTGTCGTGTTGTTTGATGGTTGTATTGGCCCACGAGGACGAAGACAGGTTCTGTAGGATGAAATCTGAGCCAGTAGGGCCATCCAAAATGGACATCTCTGGCTCGGGGATTATCTTGGGAAGGAGCATGCCAACGCCAACTAAGCCTATTAGCACAGCAGGGAAACCTACTGCTGCGACTGTCTCGGTTATTGCGATCTCAGCGCCTGCACCGAGACATGCTATGAGGACGAAAAAGTAGAGGTACTTTTTGCGACACCCGTTGAGCGGGTCTGTGGGGTCTATGTGGTCTTTATCGCTGAATATGTATTTCAGCTTCGCTGTCACTCCGTTGCCCATAAGACCTGATATTCCCATCATCCAAAACAAACCCGCTAGTACGCCTTTTGGTAGCAGTCCTAGAACTTTAAGAAGAGGACCCGACATTGTGCCGAGAATCAGTAACCCTTGGACAAAGTTGCTCACCCTCTGCTCTACTACAGCTGCGATATAAGGTTCTAAAGCGGCCTGGTGAGGAAGCGAGTTGTCTGTTTCACTCTCTCCCTCGCTTCTATCGCTGCTTGTACCTTCAGTCTGGGAGTCTCTTTCATTTCCTGCTGGGCTGTTTCTTATTTCAATCGAATCATTACTTTCATTAGGTGTATTATCGTCTTTCCGCTTGTATTTCCATACACAAAGACTCATAGTATGCAGTGGGGCCTGAGGAATAAGGCCATTAGGTGCTGGAATGCCCAGAATACCGGCTACACCAGTGGTTATCCCAAGAAGGAAAAAGTCCCAATGAAACGAGGCTGGTTTCTTCAACGGAAATTCTGAGCCTTGGCATATAAGTGAAGATACATTATGATCAAAATAAAATAATGATGTTAATAATAATGCAAATGGTATGGCGAGAAAAACGTCTCCAACTTTAATATCCCAGAAATGAATGAACCACCCATGGTCCCGTCCACCTGATGTAGCCGTAGGCACAAAACTATCACCGATATTGAGCCTGTTTAAATGAGCGTCTTTGAGACGTCCTGGAAAGAATGCAAAGCCGCTGAAAAACACTACTGTCAGGGGTAATCCATAATCAGCAAAGAATTTTCTCAGCGGGTGTTTAAATAGTTTAGAATACTGGCCAATAATTACAGTCAGCATGCCGAATACCATCACCAGTAGAGCGATAATTATTGCGAGGTACGCCCTTATTTCAGTAGTTTCAACATCGCTGGCCGTGAGACTCGCACCCTGACCAAACTCTCGAGTCAGTATCTGTACTCCCTTTTGAATATAAACAATGCTAATAAAAAAGCCAAAGATATCGCACGAGAATCTCGTAACGTACCTCAGACCGTTGACCCAGTTTAGAGCAGCTATAATGAAATGCATGACCATTGACCAGAGATAGATCCATGCCATAAATGGAAAGTAAGGTATGCCTTTGGGGTTCACAATCTCATAAACTGTGTAATTAAAAATTGCAATGGGTCCTGTCACACCCACAATACACAATGGTTGCCCAGCAAATAAGCCAAAGACAATGCCGCCCATGGCTGATGCTAGGAGTACCTCGTTGACTCCATACGAATTGTGTGTCTTATCGAACATGTCCTGGGCAAACGCTATCGCGGGGAGCAGATTTGTAAAATACATGTACGTGACAGACGGGATTACTCGATAGTTCCAAGCGTCTGTCCAATCTGATAAATAATATGGCAGTCTTCCCTTCAGATCATGAATAATGCCTTTGAACGGAGATCCAAACGTTGTTTTTAAAGACTTGGCAACCCCGCGCTTGCGCTTTGGAGCTTGACCGTGTGAGGAAGAGGTCATAGTTGGTTTATTCTAAAGTCACAGCTAGCTATCATTGGTACTATGCTCTGAGAATCAACTAGCAATCATGAGCTATCAACTCCGATATCAGTAATGGATCAAGACCGATAATTCAGCAATCAGATCTGATATTCTCTTTCGTAAAGACGATTACCCACAAGACTAGCTATCTATCATCAGCCGAAAAGCAGCAATAGTCTCTAATAAACCAAAGAAATTCTGAAATAGAAGCCAAGAACAAATTCCGTTACTTGGAGAACGACATACTTCTCCGATCACCCCCACGCCTATGAATTTATTTGAACCCTTTCCCGCATAGACATTAGATATACTTCACCAAGCGATATGCAGGCCAATGTTTACATCTGAATATTGATATGCAAATGCTGATATTGGCTGTCGACGCTTGATCTGAAATGTCAAAAAGGTCAGAGGACGAGAAAAGAAACAGAAATGAGCAGGATTTGAACGCGCTACAACCCACAGTTTCGTTTTTTTCCAGCCAGGTACTCGTTCCAACTACTATTTTATGCTCAACCTTCGGCTTGGGGTTTTATGTCTACCGTTCGTTTCTACGGAGAATCCCCAATTCTCACAAGATACCACAGTCGTTTTTCCGGAGGAGATCACTATACGGTTATGTGACGTCAGTTGGCGACGCCGACAATTTCCACTTTTATCATACTCCTGGCGGGATCATAGGCGGATGGGGCTGGCTACGGCAGCGACCCAAAGTCAATAGCCGAGGCCTCAAGGGCCAAACGATACACATCAGGTTATGTGGCATAGACGCTCCAGAAGCTGCTCATTTTGGTAAGCCTGCACAGCCATATTCATCTGAAGCGCTGGAGTGGTTGAGAGGATACGTCTTGGGCAGAAACGTTCGTGTGATACCACTTGTGAATGATCAATACGGGCGTACAGTAGGCCAGGCTAACCTGTGGAAATGGAACGGCCGTCGCAATGTCAGCAAAGAAATGCTGCGACAAGGATGGGCAGTTGTCTACGAGGCCAAACAAGGTGCCGAATTCAACGGCCAGGAATCTGTCTTCCGTAAACTAGAGGCAGCATCCAAAAAGAAAAAAATTGGCATGTTCCAGAAAGGAACCAAGACGCTGGTGACCCCAGGCGAATATAAGAAAAAATATAATAATAATTAGAAATGTACATATTTATTAATGGGCTGGCCTTTCAGAATATAACAAGGTCTACAGAGCCTCGAGTTTCTAAGGACGATGTAGTAGTGTCAGCTTCGTGCCTTCCTAAATAGAAATGTCTGGCGGTTTCAACGCGGTTGAACATGGTTTTGTTTTGATTGTTAACCGTTGTTGTTCAACATCTCAAGTTGATGCCCATCCGCTTTTCACGCTCGCGGAACTCAAACATAGCTTGTAGACCGACAAAAAGTGCCAGAGAGGATAAAATGACATATTTGAGGCCATCAGCAGTATAGACCATTTCCTGAAGCATTTCGCTTACACCGTCCAAACCCACACAGAACCCCACTAGGTTGGCAATCATCATCATCCACACATTTGCAACACCAGCGATAGCACACATGTGTCGGTATATGGGCTTGGAGCCCCACTTTTTAGCGGGAAATAGCAGACTGGCAAGGACTTCAGGCAAAATAAATAAAACAATCAGCCATCCCCATAATAACAGACGCAGTTGGATATCATGCCAGATGGCTACAAACATGAACACGATAAGTGAATTCAATATTGTCCTATTCGATCCTCCCAGTGGGATGTAAACATATCTAATAATCCACCTGTTGAACGACCTATGCCACGATCTCCAGAATAAAATACCTGAGTAATTATTGTTCACACAGCGAACCATATTCTCTGGAGCATCAATCCGGTCAATCATAGCCCATAGACGGAATAATCTCCATGGCAGAAGCAGCTTCAGCCAGATGACATTCAAATTAAACAGCGCAATCATACTGATTTGGAAGGGTGTGTCTCCTGTCCAAGCTCTAGTCTGTGAAATGGCCACCACATATGTAAAGTGAAGAAGAACCTCCATTGTCAAAAGACAAAACAGAAACCGAACTGCATACTTGAATATGCGATTGAAATTAATCGAGTAAGTCAACGTATGTCGCGACTGGAACATAAAGTCGTTGAATGTTACTATAGGTCCTGCTAGATATAATGGAGCATACGTAGTATAGGCAACGTAGTTCAACCAGTTGTATTCGTCCATAGGACGACTGGTGTCGATTCTTTCACGCTCTGTTACAGTAGGTGGGGTATTGACAGTACCTCCAGCACTTTCCTTACTTAGAGGTGAGCCATTGCTCTTCTTTAATGGGGGGCTAGATGGCCGCAGCTTCGCGTCTAAATAGTCGATGTTATAACTGACCATTCTAAGCATGGTGAAATTAAAATGCACATCCCATCGAGGCATCAGACCTGAATATGAGTCAATAAATGCCAAAGACGGGTGGAGCCATCCTAATGGATACCCCTGTAGTAATTCGTTGGAAAACAGTATTCCAACTCCAAACACCCATGTCAAGGTGTATGCAACTTTTCGGTCCCGGATATGGGCGATTCGATAGTTGATAGCCAACAATGCTGAGATTTTCAGAATATTAAGGCCATGGAGGGCAGACAAGAATATCACGAAAAATCCTACATCGAATTTGGTCCTACTGACTTTCAACCCATCGGCCAGTCTTCGCAATGCTGTATGAGCAGCTATAGCCAACAACAAATAGGGGAAATAATTGCGAAACGACGAATACTGTAGATCAGAATTGTCCACCATTCTTCCAAAAATCCATCCTGGCTGTAATTTGGATTTGTATAATTCATAATTTGGATTTGTTACTGCGTGAGTTAGCCAGCTGTCAGAGATTTATAGTGCGATTCTGCCTCCGGCGGCTGGGGCTGCGCCCCAGACCCCGTTGCTCCTGCTTCGCAGGAGATTGCTTGGCGAAAGGGGCATGTTGTTATACTACCTACCACTGCTGGCATCAACTGCTGCTTTTATCATGAGAGGAACTGCCACTGCGAATACCACTCCATAGACATAAAATTCGGCTGTTCTCCACCGTGACGGACTCGCTGAAGCGGCCACCTGCTGCCGTTTCTTCTCGTCCGTAGGAGGCTCAAACCGTGTATCCAGCACCTCTACTGACAAAAGCGACAGAGCGCTTTTGAATAGGCCCATGATTAATATAAATACGCGTCCAGCTGGTGGATTTAAGAAATTGAACACCTCGATCTATGTCCATAGTGGAGGTAGCAAAATCGGCATGTTATACTACAGATCGCGATCTATGCCTCGGGTATTTCTCTGCTGTGTATTTTGCAAGAAACAAGTCATACCCATTTAAGCTTCATATTAATTATTCTATCAGGGTTACTCCTGTGTTTATTAATTGTTGTGAGTACTTGAAAAATTTAGATGACCAGCCAGTTCAAAGAACAATAGCACGTTAGCCATGGCTGGCTAACAATCTACGTGGTGAAACCCGATTCTCCGATTCCAGCACTTTTTTGGCTTCTTTAGTTAATACCATTGATCTAATCAGCTGATTTCGCAAGAGTTTTTAAACTTGACTGCTTTTTCAAATGATAGCTGGTCCCTGGATTGGCACATTCGTGATCTGCACTAACACTGCTTAATACGACGAACTCAGGGGGATCGGCGCTCGTTGCAGAGACGTATGAAAAACGCTCTATTACGAATATCTCACCTCAAACTATATTAAAAGCCAATTACATGATCCATCAGCAAAGGAGCCCATGAACTCTCGAGGTATTATTAACACAGTCAGGCCCTGTCTAATAAGTAATTACTCTTGGGTATTTGCATGAGATGAACTATCAGTCATCATCCACAATATTGCTCTGAGGTCAACTACTTAAGGAGAGATATAATCGACTACTGGTTTGCGAGATACCGGATAGCCTTGTCTCTGGTCCTTTGTTTTAAGCCTTTAAACCAAATTTAAGTTTTTATTCAAAACTTTGAGGCGACAGACGTGAAAAAACACTATTGATCTCTGGTGTCCCAGTTCCTGGGAACATCGAGGGTGCCAGCTGCTCCGCGAAGCGGAGCACAACGGGGTCTGGGGCAGCGCCCCAGCCGCCGGAGGCATCTCAGGGTCCAGACCCTTCAGCATCATGGGCGTTCTAAGACTGTGGATGCAGAACATTACATGCAATTCTTGTTTCTATGTACAGAATAAAAAGGTCATTATATCGAGATCAGCTAACGAGTTCAGCTACCTAGAGATTAGAATATTCCCAAGAACTTCTTCCTCGTCGTTGCTGTTGCCGATGCTTGGGCGGCGGGAGGCTTTTTCAGCTCGGCTGTGGCAATATCGACAGCTCTTAAAATGGCCTCTTCTCGCTCTTGGCGAATACGTTCGGCCTCAATAATATGACTTCGTTGAGGACGCTGCATCGCTATGTTGTCGTCACCTCCAGAAGGCATGAGAACGGGGGTCTCTGAGCCCATGCTTACAAGACCTCTCTGCTTGCCGCGCAAATCCTCCTTCTGTTGTTCAGTGAGATTACCAAAAATCCTGTCTCGCATTCTAAGTTGGAACCGATAGGGAGTGGAAAAGACGTTATCGTACCCATCATTCCATCTGTAAAAGAACACACCTATAATTATAATGGACGAACTGAGCAGCACTGATGCGTATTTAACTCCAGATCTAAATTTAGATCGGTCCGTCCTCCGTAGAACCTTGTATTGACCAGGATATAATTCGCTAAATGGCCGTGGTGTGTATTGCATTCTCTTTAACGTGTCCTTCACGACTCTATAGTTTGAGGGCTCTTTAGGAACTACACTCCAGTTTCTGGGCTTACCAGGGGCCTTGAACTCGGAAGGATAACCCTCTGGAGGCCTGATATCAGTTGCGTCGTATGGGTTATATGGCGCCTTAGGCGGTACCCATCCAGGGGGGTTTGGTCTTCGTTCGCTCTCCATTGATCTGGCTGGTTTCTGTTGTGTTTTGTTTATTCGTACTTCTTCTGCCTCAGCCGAATCTTTTCCAACATGAAAGCCGCAGTTCAATATCACGTGCCGGTTTATCGACCTATCTCAGACTTAGATCTAGTAGCGGTAGTGGAAACTATTAGGAAGCTCCTATTTGAGCCATATTCGCCTATTCGATTAAAATCAGGCTGGTCAACTTGCTAGAAAAAGAATCAGAGCTACAAATTAGGATTCGGGTCCAAATCTGAGTGACAGGTTGAAGCTGGCAACTATAGCCGTATATGCAGGGACTTGGTGTTGAAATGTAGAGGGATCTACAATGGAATCAGAGTTGTTGCTAGACATTATTATAACGGGTTTACTTCTTTCAATATCGTATTAATGGAGGAAAAAACGAGTTACCAGGAAATCGAGTGTTAGTCGATGAAAACCTGAACGAAACAACCTCCTTATATAGTTACAAGACTACAGCTAACTTTGTTTGCCACACTTCTATTTGTAATCATCTGACCTCAGTCTGGGACTTACTAGAATCTTCTATCTGGCTTACTCAGCCGCATCTAGAACCTTCTCATATTTCTACACTTGGCACCTGTGTACCTGAACTATTAGTTGCTGGAATCAATCGGAGCGACGTTCTTGACTTCACAATATTGCAGTTATTTATTCATTTATTATTTAGTCAGTTGTTTGTTTATCGACCTATCTATTTCTTCTTGAGATTCGTTACAATTGAGATCACTAGGAATGGGTACCGATCGCAGTAGATAAGTCTTGACAGATTGATGTGCTTTTCTTATTGAAAGGCTAAGGACTATTACATTATTATAAAGGTAGTAAATAAATAAACAAACGGGAATCTTATAATTTAGGACATCTTTGAACGTGGAGGTTCGGGAGATCCGAGACCTCGTTCTCCTCAAGGAACGCATGAGCTAAAGTACGGGCAAGGACTTGAGAAACATTAGTCGGTTGTTGACTAATAACCTTTTTACAACCATCTTCAGCGCGCTTCAAATCTTCACTGGCAAAACAACCCAAAAAAGTGCCCATAAATCGCATCAGAGCGACTACAGCTATTGGGACAGCGTCCAAATTTTGCAACCTCGCTATTTCTGCAGATTGGTGAGCACGCAATAAAGCAAAATTTAGGTAGTCACTTCGGGCTCCTTCATCCCCGACGTCAAAGTCCTCGAAGATCTTTATGAATTCTTCCCCTATTAATTCAATAATGTCATATACATTCTGATATCCTTTCTCTAGTATTGATCTAAATGTGTTGCATAGAGCTAAGCTGAAGTCCTGGGGGACTTGAACTTCCTGAATCACGCCCCCCCCTCTTTAAGGCAGTTTTCACGGCTACCAAAGTTGATATTACTGTATTAAAAAGGAGAAATGGATTTTCGTAATGAGCTGACAATTCATTTGAGGGCTGATAGCTGTTTTGGCGTGCTAAACGGTATCCGATGTCCGCAGCCACAATAGCTCTGATTTCCACCTTGTTTTTATCACTCTGATGACATACAAAAGCATACTAAGCCATTCCCAGAGCTAAGTCTGTTGGGTACGAATATATTCCCAGAATATGATTTGAAGCTATTTATGGAGCGATTATCCTTTTGCATCTCATAATTTAGGATCATGGTCCGAACGCTACAACATTTCCAACAAATTATCCAACAAATTATGACATCATGTCCTTGCAAGAGTGTTTTATCACATATTTCATGTTTCCCCTGTAAGAAGGTTGTTCAATAAAGAGTTGATCTGAGAATATTCGTCCAAAAGAAACAGGCTCTCTCCTTCAGCAAAATGCACGACTCTCATAAAAGGCCACCCAGAGAGACTAAAGCTCACATGAAGATGGGGCCAATGCTAGAGGCTGCTATAAAATCCTCTCTCAGGCAAGCCCATATGGACGAATTTGAACGGAGCGCAAAATTTGCCGTTACACTACAAAGTCGTTTAAATTCCGATGACAGTGTTGGCGGAATATCGGACTCTGTTCTTGAGATAAGCGCATCGAAAAAGCCTCGAGAAGCTAGAGGAAGAACGAAGTTCTGGCTCAAGCCTCTAGCTAATCAAGGACTAAAAATGGTTCTAAAAATTTTATTTTATTATAAAGAGAGAACAGTTTTCAACGCTTCAATTTTCACGATCTCAGATTTGCTTGCAAAAAGAATTGACTATGTTCAGTATGAAGTGTATTTTAAAAATAGCAGGACACCAACTCACAATGTAAGAGTAAAACTTAAAGGAGACACTCGGGATACTGCCAAAGGAGAAATTGTATCAGAAAAAAATCGAATTGTTATCCCGAAATCGCTGCTGTGTGGAGAAGACACATCAACTTTCGAAATCCTCAGCGAAAATCAGATTTTGAGATTAGCTGAGTACGCGTACACATGTCATGAGAATGAGTTTAATCACATAATACTAGATAAAAAGATAAGAGGTGCCAATGTAACTATGGCTGCCGACATCGGATATCAACTTGCTCAAGAAGCTATTTATAGGTTCTCCATAGAATCAGTAGTAGGTTACGATGATTCATTTCTCATTTTTAACACAGTAATATCAACTTTGTTAGTCGTGAAAACTGCCTTACGTGAAGTGGGCTTAATCCAGGAAGCTCAAGTTCCCCACGACTTCAGCGTAGCTCTATGCAACAAACTTAGAGCGACACTAGAGAGAGGATCGCAGAAGTTGTATGATCTTATCGAGACCATTGGGGAAGAATTCACTAAAGTCTTCGATGACTTTAAATTCATAGCAGAAACAACCCAAAGCTTCGACATAGATTTTGCCTTATCGCTATCTCACCGTTGCGCAGAAACTGTGAGCGCAGAGAATCCAAATTTTGTCGCCATAGTTACAGTCGTTCTGATAAGATTTATGGGCACTCTTATGGCTTTAGATAACCGGGATGTGGAGAGCGCTGAGGAAGCCTGTAAAATAGTTTTCAGCCTAAGACCGACTAGCAATTGCGTCCTGGTTTCTCAATCCCTTGCTCGTAGTTTAGCTCGAATGTTCCTTGAGGAGAACCTCCATGTTCAGAGATATCCTAGGTTATAAGATTCCTGATTATTCATTTACTTCTTTTACTGCTCTAATATCAAACTTATAGAGGATTTTGTTTATTGTCTATGCCTTATCTAAACAATACTTGAAAGTGCAATGTGAGACTAAGTCTTCACACAGGGTATCCTTATCGCATGACTCTACAGATGTTTTTTCAGAATTCTCATCTCAGAAGCAACTAGAACTATATAATTGACATCAACGGAGTATTTTATACCCACACTGAATGTAATAACTATTGAATGAAATATTGGTTATGGTAATAGATATTCGGGTTTATAATTTAGTCCCCTCCTCTATTTTGTCTGTATATAATTTCAGTTCCACAAAATCTAGAATAATTGCTACAGCACACGATGTCTGGCTACATTCTATATAGACTCTGGCTCTCGAAACACATTTCTGGTGAGTCCAGGACCACCTCGCTCCGCTCAAGTGGGCCCACCAGAATCGTTGTCAGCCGAGGTTCATACAGAGATCCCCAGTGACCCCCCGGCGGCTGGGGCTATTCCCCAGACCCCGCTGTTGCCCGAGTCGTTAGCTCGGCAGTCTGGCAATCTCCTGCGAAGCAGGAGCAACGGGGTCTGGGGCAGCGCCCCAGCCGCCGGAGGCAGTAACCCAAACATAGATTACATGGGATATATTCAACAGGTATCCTAATTAGATTTTTTGTCGTATCGTTGCTATATATATGTGAAAGAGGGTGGAGGGCCGGTTTACTTCTTGGCGGCGGCCATCTTATTAAGGGCGGAGCCGTACTTGAACCATTCGATTTGCTCGGCGTTGTAAGTGTGGGAAAGAGGGGTCTCCCAGGCCTCACCGTCCTTGGGCTTGACAACGAGGGTCACGTTCTTGCCGGGGGCCAACTCGGTCAATCCGATGATGTCGACTCTGTCTTCGGGTTGGATCTTGTCGTAAGCGTCGGCCTCGACGAAGTTGAGGGGCAACAAACCTTGCTTCTTCAAGTTGGTCTCGTGGATACGGGCAAATGACTTAGTGATGATGGCGAAACCACCCAAGAATCGGGGCTCGAGGGCAGCGTGTTCTCTGGAGGAACCTTCACCGAAGTTCTCACCTCCAATGACGACCCACTTGATTCCTTGATCACGGTAGGCAATGGCAGTCTCGGGGACACCATCCCACTTACCAGTGAAGACGTTCTTGATGTTGTTGGCTTCGCCGTTTTCAGCGTTGATGGCTCCAATCATATAATTGTTGGAGATGTTTTGCAAGTGACCACGGTACTTGAGCCAAGGTCCAGCCTGGGAAATGTGATCAGTGGTGGTCTTACCAAGAGACTTGATAAGAATGGGGAGGTCCTTACCGTCCTTGCCGTCCCAGGCCTTGAATGGCTTGAGCAATTGAAGACGGTCAGAGGTAGGGGAAACGGCCACAACAACCTTGGATCTGTCAGCAGGAGGAGCTTGGTAGGTGTCCTTACCAGCGTCGTATCCGTTAGTGGGGAGAGAGTCTCCATAAGGCTCCTTCAACTTGAACTCGTTACCGTCCTTGTCCTTCAAGGTATCGGTAATAGGGTTGAATCGGAGGTCACCAGCAATGGCAAAGGCGGTAACCAAATCGGGAGAGGTGACGAAAGCGTGGGTAGCAGGGTTGGAATCGTTACGTCCAGTGAAGTTTCTGTTGTAAGAAGAGACAATAGTATTCTTATCACCCTTCTTAATATCACGACGATCCCATTGTCCGATACAAGGACCACAGGCATTGGCGAGTACGAGACCGCCAAAGTCAAGGAAGGTTTGTAGTTGACCGTCACGCTCGATAGTGGCACGAATTTGCTCGGAACCAGGGGTAACAGTGTAGATGGCCTTGGACTTGAGACCGTGAGCCATGGCATCACGGGCAATGTTGGCAGATCTGTCCATATCCTCGTAAGAAGAGTTGGTACAAGAACCAATAAGACCGACCTTGACCTCAGTGGGCCATCCGTTCTCGACAGCAACGTCCTTCAACTTGGAGATAGGAGTAGCCAAATCAGGAGTGAAAGGACCGTTGACGTGGGGCTCAAGAGTGTTAAGATCAATCTCAATCAATTGATCGTATTCAGCACCCTCATCAGCAGACAAGAAATCAGGGTACAACTTGGCGAATTGACCAATGTTGGCTCTGGAAGTAGCAGACAAGTATTGGACCATACGCTCGTTGAAGGGGAAAACAGAGGTGGTAGCACCGATTTCAGCACCCATATTACAGATGGTACCCATACCAGTACAAGAAAGAGCCTCGACACCCTCGCCGAAGTACTCGACAATGGCACCAGTACCACCCTTGACAGTCAAAATACCAGCGACCTTAAGAATGACGTCCTTGGGAGAAGTCCATCCGTTAAGCTTACCAGTCAACTTGACACCAATGATCTTAGGGGCCTTCAACTCCCAAGGCAAGTCAGCCATGACATCGACGGCATCAGCACCACCGACACCAATAGCCAACATACCGAGACCACCAGCATTGGGGGTGTGGGAATCAGTACCAATCATAAGAGCACCAGGGAAAGCATAGTTCTCAAGAACGATTTGGTGGATAATACCGGATCCAGGACCCCAGAAACCGATGTTATACTTGGCAGTAGCAGTCTGCAAGAAGTCGTAAACCTCCTTATTAATATCAATGGCACGAGCCAAATCCTGGGGGCCACCAACTTGAGCTTGGATCAAGTGATCACAGTGGACGGTGGTGGGGGTGGCCACTTGGGGCATACCAGCAGACATGAACTGCAAAATAGCCATCTGGGCAGTGGCATCCTGACAAGCGACACGATCGGGTCTCAACTTCAAGTAAGAAACACCTCTCTCGATCTCTTGCTCATGGGGCTTGTCCAAATGTCCATAGAGAATCTTCTCAGCATAGGTCAGGGGTCTTCCAAGTCTCTCCTTGACGATATTGACGTTCTCAGTGTGCTTTTTGTAGTTGATGAAGGTATCAGACTCCCACACGTTCATGTGAACCTTGGAATCTCTAGTAAGAGAACCAGCAGAAGCGTATCCACGGGCCAAACGGCGGGTGGTCTGTGTCTCGTTAGTTTCTGGTCTTGGGACCTGCCTCCGGCGGCTGGGGCTTCGCCCCAGACCCCGTGGCTCCTCTCGCTGCGCTCGAGTCGAACCTCGACGGTCCCAGCAGTCTCCTGCGAAGCAGGAGCCACGGGGTCTGGGGCGCAGCCCCAGCCGCCGGAGGCATCTGGCCCTCCAACAATCACTGCCCTCTCGTCTCGTTTGCTGGTGAAGACCCCCACTGGTGTTTGATTACCCCACATAGCACAAAGGGCGCTGTTATATGAATATGCAGCCAATCAGAGCAGTTGTTTTCGACCGATGATAACGATTTTTTCTTCGTTTTCTCAGCTGTTCTTCCTTGGAACTGCTAATTGTGTTTATAGTCGTCTTCTTCTGTGGTTGGGGGGCTTTGATTTGCGGGTACGATGGAGAATCATCCAGTTTCGGTGCTGTTTTTCGGCTCGTGGTACCCGAGATACCACCAGAAACGCCGATGAAGAGGCACGCAGCAGAGCCAAGGGCAACGATTGCGGTTCAGGCCAAGGAACAGGCGACGGGAAAATAGTACTCACCTGCTTAGCAATTGACAGACGTGACAACATTTTTACTGTGTCTAGTTTCTTCTGTGGTGCAATTTACAATGTATAAATGTGCCTGGAGAAAAAAGAGAGAGGAAAAAAAGTCGCTAGTGCTGGTGCAAATCTTATCCTATATATATGAATGGCCGATACAAGCGATGACGGTTGTGCTTGATTTTTTGCATTTCCATGCAGCAGAGAGCCAATCAGATATCTCACATTACAGAGGTCCCAGCCCAACCCGACCTTCGGCCGACGCGGCTGCACTGTCAACCTTCGCTGCATTCCTGTCCTTGGCCGGAGACCGGCTTTGGTGCCTGGCTGGGACCCTGCCGGCCTTCTGCCGGCCTGCACAGAACAAACTCCCACGGGCCAACGGCGGCTCCTGCTTACCGAGCTCGCTGCCACAGGCATGTGCCCCTGCTTCGCTGTTGCCGAGATATCTCCAGGTGCCGAGATCTTGGGGAGGTACTGGGGGAGGGGGTCTGCCTCCGGCGGCTGGGGCTGCGCCCCAGACCCCGTGGCTCGCTTCGCTCGTTACGCGGGGAGTGGTTGGCTCTTGGTTCTTCTGTGGCATGCTTTGTGCTGTGGAGAGCGTACGTGTCGTTATTTTTTCGTACAACGGTGAAGCTGGAGCATGTAAACACGGTTTGGAAACCCGCACCCCACTGCTCATGCAGCAGCCAATCCGCACATTCGGCTGCCTGCCTACCTACCCACCACACTCTCTCCCCACCGAACCAGCTCCACTGCGACCCCTGGGCTCTCCTGCGCAGCAGGAGCCACGGGGTCTGGGGCAGAGCCCCAGCCGCCGGAGGCAGTTCGGGTCCTGGGTCTATGCCTCCGGCGGCTGGGGCTCTGCCCCAGACCCCGTGGCTCCTCTCGCTGCGCTCGAGTCGTTGCGAGGGCGTTCGCAGTGGTTGGGTGGTGGAGTGTGTGTGGTGTTGTGGGTCGTTTGTTTGTGGTTTGGACGTAAATGGGCTGCCGAGAGGATGCCGAAGGTTGGGAAGGGTGAGAGAGTTGTCGGGCTAGCGATGGGGTGTCGTGCATGCATATGCCGGTTAACTCTATAGTATATAGAGCCTCGATTCACCGATCGATGTGTGCTTGTTTTCAAAGGTCTCCGCCTAAAATCAGTCTGTGGTTCTAAAAGACGCTGTTCCTGGCATCGGCCATGGGCTGGCCGCGCGCGCGATGCCTGCCAGCCCCCACCTTACGTTATTATTACCAACGGTCCATCCATCCTTGTTCTCGGATCTTGCTTCCCACCCTGCCCTCCATAGCCAATGCCTACCCGTCCACACACCTTCACGGGCCCCTCGCTCGCTCGCGAAGCGAGCACAATGGGGTCTGGGGCAGCGCCCCAGCCGCCGGAGGCACAAACCCCCAGTCAACCTCCCGTTCAAACCGTGAAATCCCGCCCACTGGAACCCCCCTGACAGGGACATGAAGCTGGAGCGGATCGTGCCCGGCAGGAGGATCCGAACTATGTGCGGTGCAGACCCTACTCATGCAGATGGCACTAACAGATTGCCGCTAATGGTTTAATAGTTCGGAAAAATAGCCCGAGCTATGCGAGCCTGTCTCTTGTCATCGGTGTATATATATATGCTCGAATGTATTTTTATTATTTGATATATTTATTTTATTGGGATGCAGCTTAAGGTTTAATGCTTGGTGTGAAACCTACATACTGCGCCAACCGGTGACTAGCCACTTTGGTATGTGATCTGAGAGCCTGAAAACTGTGCCTGTGGATCTGGTTGTCGTTGCTCATTCTGCTCTCGTTTCTTCGCACAGCTCGACAGTGAGTACTGGAAGTTGCGGGATCCGCTTGGACTTGAAACAGGACAACGACTCTGTGCTTCACTTCCTGTGGTAGGGCTGCTCCGGGGGTAAGTCGGCCTGGGAAAGCTTGTATTTCAATTTAGTGGTGGAGAGTTGCTGCTGCAAGTTCCGTCCCACCAACACCACCACGAAGAGAGGGCAAAGTGCTGGCAAGAAAAAAAGTCAATTGCCAAATGCATCGAGGCTTTAACTAGCCATTCGCTTTTGCTTTATGTTTCATATTCGTTATCATTCATTATAGATGGGACGATATATCGGATATATCAGATATATATCTCATTATATGCTGGATTCAGTGGGTTCGTTCGCTCATGAGTGACAGTGAGACCGACGACGACACACGGACCGCGACTCGCGCTTGTCTTACGGTCATCTTCGGATTCCCATTGGTACTGTATTGGAATAGTCTGCTGAGTACTTTCCAATAATCTTTTTTAGGGCACTGGCAAGAATTCTCCAGGGAAAGACCTTGACGTCTTTTTCGATGTTTCTTGGTTTGGGGGATGAGAACGACATGATGAGTTTGAAGAACTCTCCGCTTTCAGGCTTGCCTTTAGAGACTGTCATTGGATGGTACCCCTCTAGATTCCGTCGGATACGGTTCTTTTCTTCGACCTTGAATTTGGTGTTGACCAGTTGTTCCAGCAGGTAGATGCAGTCCACACTAGTGACATAGCATTCGTTTCTCTCTGCCCAGTGGATACAACTGATACACGGCGTATTTTGCACGTATCGCTCTGGATCAAGCGGGGAAAACTCTACGGAAATCAGAGGACCACGCTGTTCGCGTCGGAACTGCACCAGTCGTCGCTGGGCTCTCCATTCGTCCACTGTCCAGTTGGTAGCCATGTCGTTCAGGTTCCCAATGATCTCTAGACTAGCGCGAAACGGCGAGTCGTTTTCAATGTGACGCTCGTTACCAAGTGCCATTGCTCCTAAACTCGATGCTGCTTGAGACAATGC
This sequence comes from Sugiyamaella xylanicola (nom. inval.), assembly GCA_001939105.2. Taxonomy (NCBI): domain Eukaryota; kingdom Fungi; phylum Ascomycota; class Dipodascomycetes; order Dipodascales; family Trichomonascaceae; genus Sugiyamaella; species Sugiyamaella xylanicola (nom. inval.). The sequence continues at coordinate 285,595 of MQSX02000018.1, forward strand.
CGTAGTTCGAACTAGCTGTGGAGTTTGACTAGGCTGTATGCGAGGATCTGGTTGGTAGATCTGATATTGTGAAGGGTGACTTGCCTGGCCATAACCACCTAGTGGTTGGCGTGGAGCGTCTTGAATCATGCCAAAACTAGGTACAGATGGAGTCGCACCGTAGCTAGAATGCCAGTTGGATGAACCACTATGTCCAGTACCAGCACCAGGAGTAGCAGTGCCACTAGCAGCGGGATTCCAGTCATGTCCAACTGCACTACCAGCACCAGTATTCTGATTGCTTACTGTTGTGGAATGAACAGGATCATAATAAGACCCACTAGCCTCTTCACTACCGAGGTATTGTGGGTAATGAGACGAACTACTGGAACCAGAACCAGAACTAGCTTGAGCCAATGCTAGAGACGGGGACGATTGTCCATAATAATACATGTTCTGGGCCTGTCTTTGGATCTGCTGCGACGAGGAAGGAGGAGGTGGAGGAGCCTGTTGCGCCTGTGCTGGCTGTTGTTGTTGCTGCTGCTGCTGGCTGCGATAATAACCACCATAACCGCCTGCAGACAATGGTGTTATATCGCCAGGACCAGGAGTAGGAGCCTTTAATGCAGTTTGGGACGTCACCAATTGCTGTCCATTGATTCTAGGAGTAGTGGAAAGTGTCGGCAATGGAAGATAGGTTTGCGAGTGAGGAGGCGAGGGGGGCCGTACCTGTTGTGGTTGCTGAGCCTGCGATTGATATGGATATTGTGCTTGGTCATAATGAGTCGACTGATGGGCATAATCTTCATAAGTAAAATCACAGACATATATTCTACCAATGTCTTTCAGAGTTTGGGCGTCTACAATTATAAGATATACTGGAACCTTGGTTTCAGACTGTTGGCCAGCACCAGCATCGGCTAAGACCTTTGCTGGAACTTCTGCCGAAACAGCATATTTGTTTGGGTTGCTAGAGGAAGAGTCAATGGAGTAATAAGGACTACTTCGATGGTTACCAATGGCAATGCTGAATTTTAATTGATTGATAGCAGACGCCTGGACATTGGGCTGTAGGTATATGGTGAAGATTGACCGTTCAGTACCAGACTTTTTTGAATGGCTTGTCACTGAGACATAATCTTTACTTGGCTGTGACTGATGTTGCGGTGGTGGTTGTAAATGCTGTTGCAAATGCTGTTGTGGATGGTGGTGCTGCTGTGTCTGACCAACAGCAGCAGCCTGTTCCACGTGCAAATGCTGGTGTTGTTGTGGCGTCTGCTGATGCTGCGAAGGCTGTTGTGACGAGGGCTGTTGCTGTTGTTGTTGTGGTGGTGGTAGAGGTGGTGGTAACTCGTGGCCTGTCCCGGGTGAAACTGAGGAAGGCGGAGACACCATTGACTCGTGACCAGAATTTGCCGCCGTGTGCGAATACGATGGACTCAAATAGGCAGATGGAGAGTCCAAAGAAGTCCTGGAGGGAATGTTATGACTGAGATTATTAATTATTGGAGTGGTATTATTTGAGTTGACTGGAAATCATAAGAAAAAAAAAGAGAAAAAAATGTTAGTATAGAACATACACACGCATTTGATGACACGACGAGTTAGCAGTCCGGCCTTCCCTAGCCTGTTTCTTCTCGTCTGGAACAAAATGTTTTACTCATTGTTTAAGAATTGTCCTATAAGCCAGGATTGATTGCATGAAGTGCAGTATGCAGAAATCGGTGCTGGTGTATCAGTTGTTTTCTTTTGGAGGGCGATGCGCGAGACAGATGCGACCCACGGAGAGAGGGGGTAGATGGAGGAGAGAATGAGAACGGGAAGGATAAGCGTGATGGATAACGTAAAAGATAATGACCAGAGAGAAGAGCTATAGCAAAAGAATGATACTAACAGGCGGGTAGCAAACCAAAGTTAAATGGAAGGGCCGGACGAGAATATACCACTACACCCACACGCCGAAGCCACACTGGGCGGCTTGGCCTCTAGTACTTACTGTTTAATGGTTTCAAATGGTGGATATTGGGTAAAGTTATAGATGGGGAAGAAGCAAATTCCATAATGGATACCGAAATAGAAAAATGCTTTTCAAATAGAAACTTATTTGATATCGAATCGGAGCAAATCAACAGTGGTTTTATCTGAAGAGCAGTGAAATTGGGTCCAACGATAACGTCTGGGATGCGCTTTAGGTCTGGTGAATATCAGGGGAGATTTTTTCAAAGGTTTGGGATGTTTAATGCGGGCAACAAGTTTTAGACATGGAGCAGGTTAATGTCTATATATATAAATCAATGAAGACGGGAATAATATCTTGAACCGAGTCCATGATCAATAAATGGAGAATTAACTAGCGTTTGATATGATATAGCATGTTACCGGATTGAGAGAAAATTAAAAATCCCCCAAAAAAAGCAATATGAAAATAGACGAATTGGAAAAAGCAAACATGGACGCGGGTATGTGGAAAAAGCAAACATAGAACCAGAGTGAAACAATGTCCAATGTTGATGATAATAGAGGAAAGAATAGCGGGAGCTAGAGAAGAGTGGGATGAGATAGAACATTGGCCAGCAGACGCAATGGGATGAACAATTGAACCAGATGAAGCACAAGCAGCATGGGCTGTAAACAAACAAGCCAAGTAATTGAACCAGTTAGAGAAAGCGAAGCAGTCAAAGTAAAGTTTATTTTCAAGCAGCGACAGCCAAAACGAGCCAGGGCCCCATGCCCTCAGTGTCAAGCAGTTGTTAGAGTAAGCTTTCACATGGCTAATTTACGAGCAAAGCTGGTACCAACAATGTTTTAAGTTGGCAGTGGCAGCCGTGGCAGCAACGGTAGCAGCGGCGGCGGCCGATATCCCACAAAGTGAGAGGGAAATGGTGAAAAAGCATCGCCCGGCTGGGTGCCTTGTACCTAGATCAGATAGTGCAAGCGACTTTTCCCCAGAACACGGGTTCGAAAATAATGGCCGAGGACCTGGACAATGCTGTCAGGGTCCAGATCTCCCAATGGAGAACCATTCCGAAGCTGGCTGCCTTCGGCGACTGGGGCGCTGCCCCAGACCCCGTAGCTCCTGCTTCGCAGGAGATACCCCACCTGTGTAAACAAAACAAAAGATCAAGAGAATCATTTATGAAACCAGCAATTTTAATCGTTACAGAGATCCAATATCTTGTCCACAGCCGGTCTCAACTGTGGTCGATATACTTTTAGCAGTTTTGTCCTAGTACAGACAGAAGCGTAAAAATGGTGCGTTATTTGCTTTTTATTACATGCTGTACTTGGCCAGATTCATATGCTGGCAGCGAAGAAACCGTTACCTTTGGATCTAATTTCAACCAGTTATGCAACTAACAGGTGGTTAGCGCTCCGATAGGTTTTTCCATGCGTCGAAGATTGTGCAGTCATGGAACAACCTGCTTTAACCGGGCTAGGAGGGTCGACCCGAAAACTTGGTTGAGGTTACATCCTTAGCTGTTCCAAGTTGGTAAGTAACAATAAAGCCAACAACAGAGGACCAAAAGACCACCCAGAGAACAGAGATGGACCAGATGACTCGGAGATTGATCCCACTTGGAACCTTTAGCCGATGCACTATAAACACTATTTTATCTTTGAAAAAAAAGTTCACACATACTAACCTAAATTTACGTCATGAAGGTAAGACGCCACGAGGAGAGTTCGATACATTTGCGAGGGGTTAAGAGGTTCTAGAGCTTATATCTTGATACGTGGTTAAGTTAGAAATATAATGTTTATGTCAAAGGTCATTTAATCCCCTGGCCCGGGGTTTTAAACTTAACGGTTTTAGTTTGATTTGTTTTAAATAAGCTTTGAAACATAAGACATCTGCTAATTGCCTGGGGGGAAGATGCCGCGATAGATCAATGACAGCAGGTCCCAAGTATTGCTGAAATCATGACACTAAACCGGTAACTGTCTATTTCATGGCATGCAAAAAGTAATTATGCTCAGTTTTTGGCCGACTGTCACTAGCCGATTTTTGGTTACAGACGGGCAATTTTTTTAGCTTCTCTCGCTTCTGCTATCCGCTCCCCCCACAGGCAGGGACCTTTTTCCGCTTCCATGTCACGTGCTAGCCACGAAAATGCCATCATCAATAGCGAGCTAGGATAAGATAGCCATGATAGTGTTTATTCCCCACGCCTCCGGACGAGATTCGGGCGATGAGGAACTGAAATTATCGTTCAGAGATAACTAGAATTAGCTAGCATTGACGAAGGCGCTGATTCAAGCAGAAGTTTCTTTTTCAAGAAGGCTTTTACTTTTTCTCGTGTCACGAAGGAGATATTTTTTGTGTCAGCAGCATCAGCACAGATCAGAGACAAACCTGTTAGAGATGCTGTCAGAACAACTCAAAAGCTGCTGAAACACACGGTGTACTAAATTGGGGGCAATACTTGAGACCATCTGAAGAGCGACAGGAACCACTACTGTCAGAGATAGCAGCAGCGACAGTCAGAGACATCGACAGAGGCGGACTCAGGCAGGCGGGCACAGCAATTACTGACCCCACCTAGCCCGAGTCAGAAACGGAAGGCAGAAACAGAACAGAGACAGTGACAGCGACATCGGCACGGGCGGGGGGTCGCTGTGTGGGGCCAGACCTGCCTCCGGCGGCTGGGGCGCTGCCCCAGACCCCGTGGCTCCTCTCGCTGCGCTCGAGTCGGACCGTCGAGGGTCCCAGCAATCTCCTGCGAAGCAGGAGCAACGGGGTCTGGGGCAGCGCCCCAGCCGCCGGAGGCACCAGTGTCAGTTCACTAGAGTAGCACTGTAACGGTAAATGGAGGCTACTGGAAGTGCGTGGGGGACGGCCAGACTAGCCGTTCATTAGCAACTCTAACCGAGAGCACGAAGGTGGGGGGCTGGCATCTCGAGCACGGGTATATCCAGAACTCTCTACAGCCCCCATCGACCGTCTCCACAACTGTTCATGTTGCACTCGCTCCAAGGACTGCTGCTAAAGGTTATTTTATTTTATCCTGTCCAATTGTGGCGCTTTGTGCTGGCGCCACAAGCCACATCTGCAACATGCAACCATAGCACACCTTCACCAGCAGCTGCTTTAGTCATCTGAAGTCCGCTAAAACGTTTTTCCGCCCCCCCTCTCCCCCGCCGGGCCCCCGCGCTTGTCCCTGTTGCCAGGATCTCTTTATTCTTGCCCGGGTCTTGCGGCCAACTGACGACCTCCCGTGTGGATTTGCAGATGTATGTGTGCTGTATGGCATTCCAATTTATCCGTCTTGCAAAAATATAACTGAAGACTATCATTCGGAACCCGAAAGACAGCAAAAACTTGCAACCAATTCTTCCGGCCAGTTTTTCCGAATTGTGCCTGTTGCATGTCCACACTGCAGCTCCAGACTGCAACGTCAAGCACATCTCACGTACAGGAATGCACGCTTTACATGGAGTACAGTAGCGGGCATTTTGAGGGAATTGCAGGAGTTGCAGTGCCGAGGGCTGGTCTCTGGGCTTGATCTTGCAGAGATTCAAGCAAAAGACTCGGGGGTAGGCCTGAAAATTTCTCTGGCTACCCCCGGTATGTGGCCTGTGCATCGCGCACACTTGACGCTGATCTAGCTACTGCACCTGCCAGTTTCGGGTTAGCATGGATCATATAGTGCGTGTAACATGCAATACCGTTTGCCAACAATGGCCCTACCCAAGAGATCAGCTGGAAGACTGGGGCAACTACTGCACGTTTTTTTATTTTTTCCAGTAAATAACCTTGCGTCGCCTATAATGCATCAATGTTAATTTACGGCAATCTACAACGTATTCCCATCCGCATTTAGAATCGCGTATAGCCGGAGTTGGCTACGTAGCATTGTACGCAACTTTATCCACAATCCACACATCACCCCTATACCTTGCTATTGTGCGAGGCATGGCTCGATAAACAAGCGACCCGTTTGACCTTTTATTGCAACCAGTTCACGAAACAGAGCAAAGAGACACCGGCAAATTGCAATCTGGCCGCGAATCGATGCCGAGGTAAAAGCAATTATTGCTGGCTAGCCGAAAAATTTTAGGGCCATCGCCGAAAAAGAAGGACCACAGAACCGTCGATTCGGGTGGCTGCATCGCTAGATCCTACTGATCTCACTGATCTCTGTGATCTTGCTAGAGCAGCAACAACAACAACGACAACAACCCCCGCCGACAAGCATCAGACAACGAAGACGAACCGGAACCCTGCAACCGAGGTGGGGGCTGGACCCTCCATCCGCATGCCAGCAGCAACCATCACGCACTTCGCAGGTTGGCCCTGTACGGGGTTCGCCGTCCGCCAGGGTGTGCCTCCGGCGGCTGGGGCGCTGCCCCAGACCCCGCTGCTCCTCTCGCTGCGCTCGAGTCGACCGTCGAGGGTCCCAGCAGTCTCCTGCGAAGCAGGAGCAACGGGGTCTGGGGCGAAGCCCCAGCCGCCGGAGGCAGAGGCGACCACACCCCTGATCAGATCGGCCGCTACAGGACTGCAATCACGAAGGAATGAAGACCAGTGTCTCAGGTGAGTCTGTTTCACATCCGTTTAAGCGCCATGGAGAGATATCGTATGCAGACGGTTCTCAGACATCCATGTGGACGCTTAGTGGGCGTCTGAAACTGATTACAGCGCCAGAGAGGGGCACAAACTGTAAAAATGTCAAGTGTCAAATACTTTTGATTCACCGCCAGGGGCAGTTTCCTTTAGTAGAAACGAGCCGCGCTGCCATGTTTGAAAGTCGACACCGATCGTCGTGCAATCCGCCTACAATTCAGGAACCAAAGTTAAAATCTGGAAAAGTCAATTATATTAAAAGTCTCACCGTAAAAAATCACCGTCTCGGTTAAGCTTAATTATGAAACAAGACATTGTGTGCATGAAACTGATATTGGTTTCGTCTGCCTGTTTCAATGGTAATTAATAACGTGTTTAATCTCAATGTTTCGTGTATGATTACTCTGCGTCGTTGTGTTTTGTGCCGATATGACATGGTTTCAGTCTTTTAATGGTCTGATTCACTGATAAATCGTATACGTGCTCTTCCGCGGTCGGCACACCTTCACTGTAACATATTGTAAACAAGCTCTCCGTGACTGGTTCGCTACTTGCAACTAAACGTTTTCGTGGAGAAAAGTGCTGGGGCTGGTGCTGCCTCCGGCGGCTGGGGCTCTGCCCCAGACCCCGTGGCTCCTCTCGCTGCGCTCGAGTCGAGCGTCGGGCAGCCGGTGAAGAGATAACAAGCTGGTTGGCGACTAGATACCTAACTTATAGGCTTGGAGATTAACGAGCGTTTGTAGTAGCTCCTCGGTGCTTCAGCTGGATCTGGCAGTAGCATGTAAGGTGTTATCTCGCATCTCGTCGATAGTTGACGGCCAGGTCACATTATATTTATTTTGCAGCAACGTGGTAGTTGTCAGAAGGGCTATAGCTAATTTCGCTTTCCTTGCAAACGAAGAGTGAAGAGGGCTGTTTGTATCAGGCTAGGCGACCGCCTCGATGGGGTTATCTCAGGGGAAAACTAAATTCGGCACGTGACCGAGATTTATTGACCTCTCTCCCCACGAACCGACTCGAGCGAAGCGAGAGGAGCAGTGGGGTCTGGGGCAAAGCCCCAGCCGCCGGAGGCAGGTCCACCACCCGTTAGTGTAGAGCGAGCGAGCGCGAGATAAATAAAATCAGATGTATTAGGTGAATGCTTAAATGTGTTTGCCAGTCGATCCACTGCCTCCCGAGAAACTCACGCTAAGTCGTTTCTGGAACTTGGAGCTGTGGTTCTTTTTCTCAGAATGTGTCTGTGGGCCAGATCCGTTTTGGCCAGTATTGGTGGTGGTGCTGCTGGACGTGGTTTTTGTCAGCGACCGATTCTGGTTCTGGTTGTGGTGCTGCTGGTGTTGGTCAGGCGCTGTTCGAGAACCACTAATACCTGCTTCTTTTTCTATCTTGGACACGATATATGCCTTAGCAGCTGGTAGAAGTCCCTGTCCAGATGACTGGGGTACAGTGGCAGAGTTCAGTAGCAGGAGTTCTGCTATGGGGAATCTTGTAGCGTCTTTGGGTGCACACCTCAGGGCGTACAACAGCAGCGACTCAGATCCCTTGTCTTCCGAGGGTGCTGATGTCGTTAAAAGTACAGATGGGTCCACAGGAGAGAGTCCATTTGGTTCCACTGGTACAGATAGGTTAGGATTCGCTCTGGAGGCCAGAGATTCCAATACCAGCATTACATCCTGCTGGTAAACAGCTTTGCGGAGCTCGGCATTTGGTCGCTCTAATGGCTTGACAAACTTCTTTTCCACGTATTTTTCCGTGATAAACGATCTTCGATTCGAGTCATTTACAGCAGGGCGTGATTTCAGTTGTGCTTCCCAGATCGCATTAATTCGGCTATTGTTAACAGACCTGATAAGCTCTATCAGTTCCGGTGTAAATGAAACTGTATCGAGAGTGAGAGATCGAATTTTGGATATATGTGATCCCAGAGATCGATGTACTCCAGAGCAATCTATGCAAAGAATCACTAGTAAATTAATAGAGATCCATTCGGTCTTGGAGCTGGCGCCGCAGTCGGCACACTGCCCGTTACTAGAGCTGTGTTTGCGAACAATTTCCAGCAAGTCACTACTGCCATTAACAGACGTACTAGTCACAGGGTTCAAAGAACCACCGGCACTTTTATTGCTCGTACCACCACTCGCAGTTTTGACAGAGCCTGCTGCAGAGCTGCCTACAAGTCCATAAGTGCCAGTACCAGGAATTCCAGCTACAGAGCTACCGCTATTAGTACCATTGTTGGTATCAATGCGAGGTTTGGTTCTTCCATCTCTTGCCTCTCGCATATCTCTATCAACTTCGGAGTTCGATGATAGGACCCTTCTAAACGACTTTACAGGGCCTCTATGACCACTACTCGACTCGCTGCCTTTCGAACTCGAGCTCTGTTCGAGTGATGAGGTGATGCCAATATTAATGGCCCGAATCCATGATTTCAAATCATCATCACTTGTCGCCTGATAGACCCGTTTATAATTAGGGGTTACAACCTCGAAACAGAACCTTCTATCTGTATTTCTAGCCTCTCTAACAAGAGCCACCTTCAAGTTAATCGGCTCGTTATGTAAATCAATTCCCTGTTTCCAATTTGTATATTCGCAGAGCTTCCCACCCGCCAATACTACCCAGAATTTATGCCAACCCTGTTTATTCAAGTTCGGCAATGGGTCGTTAAGTCCTCCTGGTCTAGACATGGCCCATAAAAGTCCTTCTTTACGACCCTCTTCATTATTATTATTATTACTCCCTGCGAAACTATCCCCATGTCCATCGTTTTCGTTAAAATTACTGTTATTATTAGTGTTTGTATTAGTATTGCCATCGGCAATATAGTCATCATCATCGTAATCATATCCAGAGTCATCCTCGTTTGGAGTGACCAATTCATCGTAAAATCCAGCATTTCTCTCGATTGCTGAATTGATTTTAGGAGAAACAACCGTCGTTGCCGTAGAGGATGTCGGTTGCACGGTATTACTGCCAGCTCCAGTACCAATATTGTTGCCGCCCGTAGCGATTCGAAGCGACGGATGACGATTGGTACTGGTATCTTTTGAGTTGGGAGTTCTCGAGTTGTTATTATTGCCAGTAATTGGAATATCACTAGGGTTTATGTCATTAGACGAGGACGCCATGATAGACATTTCCAAGGCTCGTCTTTTGTCCTCTCTTTCAGCTCGTTGTCGCGACCAATCTTTATTAGCGTTTCTCACCTCACTCACAACGTCGTCTACATTTGGTTTAACCGACGTACGTATCTTATCGCCCAAAGAAATGAGACGGTTCACTTCGGCTTCAGCGAATAAAGCCAGCTGATAAGTCACCTCTTGCTGTTTTCTGCCTCCATGAAGGTCCTGCATATATGAATAGTAGTCGAATCGTGTCAGTTCAAAAGCCTTCCGTTTCTCAAGATACTTGGCTACGCTTTCATCTTTCTTTTTGCCTTTAGATTCCTGCTTCATAGACAAGTATCTAGACAACCACGAATAATACTGGCTGGATTCGTCATCAAACTCCCTCTTACGAGCATCAAATGATTTGATTTCCAGGTCGTACAGCTTACGAAGTGGTTCTATTACGTGGTTGTTGAGATCTAAAGCCGATTCGCGAATGAAATCCGTCATCCGTTGTCTCTTTGCAAAATAGCTTTGAACAACCGATTGAAAAGCTGGAACTTCAGTTGAGCCAGCATCAGCCAGCGCCTGAACAAACAGATTCTGACTCTCAGCAAATGCTAGTTCACGTTCGTACAAAAAGGTAGCTCTCTTTAATACCTTTTTAATCTTCGCTTTGAGATTGCCAGTCTTTTTCTCTAGACTGGCGATTGTAGCTCGGAACAGAGGACCATCTTCTGGCTGTGAAACTGATCCATCGTCTGGACGCGGGACGGTAATAGAACTTTTTTCCTTCTGAATCACCTTTCCAATCGACTCAGGTGTATTCAGTTCTTGAAGTGTTATTGAGGATGTGGACTGAGGTGGTATGCTCGTTGAATAAGTCAAGGTAGACGGTGGGCCCAAAGAGTCTTTGGATGCCGCTGCTTCTGGAGCTTGTCTCCCCGTAGCGCCGTGAACCGTAGGAGAATGAGAAAGGCTAGAAGACGACGAGGCTGCTGCAACTGTAGCTGCACCAGCACCGAGGGATGTGGCTCCAGGAAAGCCACTTATAGCACTACCATTATCAGCATTGATACCAGAATTAGTCCCGGCAGTCCCACTGCTAGTAATTCCAGGATTGGACGGAGCTGGAGGAACTCCAGGAGCTAAAGTGGGGAAAAAACCACTCTCACGACCAAGAGTGTTAGTAGCAGTGTTACTATTCAAAGAGACTGCAGAGCCACCTGAACCAGAAGTTACAGCTATAGCAGCACTAAGAGCTGAAGTGGTGGGAACCGCACCAGGAGAACTTATAGCAAAAGACTCTTCAGGTAGAGTAGCCGGTGGGATTACTGGTAAAATACCAGCCAATACAGGTATCGTTCCAACAGATCCACCAGCACTGCTACCAGAAACTTTACTGATGGAGGTGCTACGCTGTGGAATGGGTATACCCCTCACTTGAACAGGTGAAGCAGGGAATCCAAATCCACTAGTTTCAGCAACAGGAGAAGCAGGAGAAGCTCCATAATCTAAACAACTAACACCGCTAACTCCAGAAACTCCACTAATACCCATTCCAACTGGAGAAAATGGTCTCACAAGACCAAGAGCCGCCTGGGGAGATTCTACCCAAACAGAAAACTTCGCCAGCTGTTGTAGCGAATGATCGCGCTTCACATACTCAGCGAAACAAGCTGAGGTCTTATATCCCAGTCCATTTGAGTTAGCAGAAGATGAGCCCGGCGGAGGGGTCCAGGTCCATGTAAACTGCATTTTAGTGTTATAAACCGACTCGCCTGGAACAGGACCAGTCTTACTGGAGGTCGGAGGCGGTTCAGGAGCAACAATGTCGCCTAATAGCACAACATTGTCCTCATTCTGTAAATTAGGATTATGAAACAGCTCAGTAGACACGAAATTCTTTAATTCCTTGCCAGATGAAGCTGACACAAAAGTCAGATTGCTGATTGGCGTGTTCTGATTCACGGAAATGTTCAAACTGAACTTGAACTTCAACTCCTCTCCATAAGGAACCTTTAACAGAAAACTCGGCTGCTTACCGGGCGAGCTTGATCTGGGGTCCTAAAAAACCGTTAGTTCCCGCCCAATCGCTCCGCGAAGCGGAGCACCACGGGGTCTGGGGCGAAGCCCCAGTCGCCGGAGGCGCATCCTCAGTCCAGAACTGCCTCCGGCGGGCTGGGGCTACGCCCCAGACCCCGTGGCTCCTCTCGCTTCGCTCGAGTCGGTGCGTGGGGCTCCAAGGAGTGTGGGTTGGAGTGGACTTACGAGAACGAATTCTAGCGGGCGACCTGTGGAGGTTATGGCGTTGATCGCAGAGGTTTTGCGGTCACAGGTGATGGAGAGAAGTGGGTGTGATTCGTCTGACCCGCTGAGAACCTGGATTGAGGGGATGAAGAAGCGGGAAGGGTTGCGGATCGCAATGCCTGGCAGCAGGCCCGACGGTAGAGACGAGATATCGTGGTTGGAGCCCGTGGCATCCTGGTCTATCGGTAGCGAAGCCACCTGACCCATTTCTATTCAGATAACCACTTTCAGCTCACAGAACAGAGCACAAGCAGAGCAGGACAGGGCCGTAAATATCGAAAACGACAGTGTCTACAACAAGATCTCAAACTATTTCAAGGGCAATTCCAATGTTTCTGCTAGGAATGAGTGCCATTGGCTGGGCAGATCCAAAGTCGAACTTGAACAGTACAGTGTCTGAAAGGCTAAAACGTTAGTTACTGATACAACTCGTCTCGTTCTAATTCAGGATATGATACCTTAGCTTCGAAAAGCGGGGAACCACGGGGTTGGGTCTGGGGTTAATTCCTCAGTCACCAGAGATAGAAAATCAACCAAACACATCAAACATACCCTATAATGACACTGGCTGAGATCAAACCTGAGTCCCACCAACACAGAAAGGTCCGAATTAGAAAATGACCCAATCAGCCCACAAATAACAAAAGATCACAGAGATCAGGAATAGGCGGGTTACGTGGGGTCCAGCCAGGAACCGAATCAAGTGAGGCAAATCACGAGACAAAAGCAGCAGTTGACAGAGGGAGCGCCTGAATTAGGACTGCGAGCCTGTGAATGCAATTGCGATAACCTCGTCAGGAGTTTTCAACGTCCACTGGTCACTGTATGAACGTCGTGAACAGAAATCAGATCTCAATCAGATCCAATAATACCGCGGCTTGCACAATCGGCCCTCCTGTACGAAATGTTTGTTTGTATTTGTTTGGATTGTGCCTGACGAATAAGTGCGATATGTACGATAGCCACACCGTTCAGACACAGCGCCGCACAAGGTCCTGGAAGCACATTGGCTGCAGCCCTATATGCAGGGACTGTCTGTACCTGAAACAATCCATACAAAACTGCTACAAACGTCGATTCCGAATCAATTCCGATGTCATCTTTCCTGATTGTGTGTGATCTGACCACATTCTCACTGTCATCAGTGCCCGCTACGAGAAAAGAGGGTGTATCTGGCGGATGGGGATCTGCCCTAGACCCTGCAGCTCGCTTCGGGGGAAGCTGAGGTCTACAAATGCTAGCTTGTCAGAGCGCACTTTGACAAATCATGATTGCCTTTTGTTTGTAAATATTGCCATCGAGATATCTGCTTACAGCTTGTCCGGGCTCGGCATTCTGTTGATGAGAACCGCTTTTGTTTACCTTACGCCCTCCTGGGTATTTAGAATTCGCTCGTTTAGATATATTTCTGTCTTTTTTTGTGAGATCCTCTCCAATTAAGCTCAATTATACAACTTGTCGCATTATGATTAGTATCTTGCCCTTCAGCGATTCCCATTGTGGAGTACGGGCTATGTTTGTTTAAATCAGAGCAGAGAGCATAAACCGAAGAAGGGACAGAAGCGGGTAGAGGGTCTGTCCAGCACTTATTTAGTTGTTAGATTTCTTCCCCTAATTTTCGATTTTTTGTCTCTCCTTTTTTTTGGTCTCTTAGGAGGCTCTCTCAAGCGGAACACAACGACGTCTGAGGAAACCACAGCCGCCAGAAGCTTCCTAATAAGTTACCCTTATGCTATCTCTATAATCATATACAGAAATCTATTTGAGGCCCTGTTCTCAAATAAAAGATGAGGACAGATAATATAGTATGAATAGCTAAATACAACTTAGTTGATTCCACATTTCGTCATAAAACTGTATGGTCATTATTCATCCGCATCAGCCTACCAATCCACGGAGAGACAGGTGTAGAACATAAGTTCAGGATCAACCAATTGAGGTTCATAGCTGTTATTTATTCAGGAGGCCAAAAAAAGTTAGTTCCGAAAAGTTGTATCATACCAAGGTTCATCCAAAACAGAGGTGATGTGATCTAGGTAGTGGTGAAGTTGACTGGCCTTGCCGACACCAAGAAAGAGCATGATGCCGTTTGTGCTATGGATAAGACGCATATTTGAATCGTTGAGTCTCTGTGGCTTGTTTCTGAAGTCACTAAAGGTCGTGATATGCTAGCTAGACTGAGATTGCAGTTCTGTCTCTGTGGAATTACGCCATTTAAGGAAGCTACTATTCAGCTCTGAGTCGATGTGAGATTTATCAATCGGATTTTCTTCCTTTCAGCTGATTTTCCTGGTAACGAATTTATGCATGTACGCAAGCATTTGATAGACTTCTTCTCGGATTAACTCCCGTCATAGCTCTCTGAATAAATCTCACAAGCTTCCTCCACTATTTTGAACCTGCAAGCTATCTTACAGTTTCAGATCAAAATCAAAGGGATAGGACTCAAACTTTGAGGTCCACGGAGTTTAGGCATATCTGGTATTTGAAATGGTTCCTAGTCGTAAATCTCAAGTAAATTCGATAGAAATGGTGCAGCTAATTACACGAGTGAAAAAAAAATGCATAAACTGAATATAAATATTGTACCTACTCACGAAACGCAATCTCGATCAAAGACTTTTGATAGCTCCCAAGACTACTGTCTCTCTTTCGAAGAATTCATCCGTAATGTCTCAGAATGCGGTATCCTTCTCACTTGGTGCGAACATAGTAGCTCCAGGTGAGTGGTCTATGAAGCCAGCTCTGAATTTCAGTTCCACAACGAAAAAAAAGGAGGAACTGCTATTATTTTGGCTTGGTAGAACGAACATATCAAGTTTGCAGCTAAAAGTTATTACGGTTAATATTTTTTTATATATATTTGTGTGATCTCTTTGGCTTATAGATCCTGTGGCCAAGTAAGTTGGACTTGGCTTAATTCTTTAAGACAAATTAGCAGATGAGAACTCATTATTCTAAGAGATACTCCGCTCAATCAGCCATTCACGTATTCGAAATATTCTCTCAATAACATGGTGCCATATGAGGTTCTGAAGTTATAACCTACTCTGAAGTGTGAACTCAAAACCTAACACCGCAAGAGCTTTAGACAGAAAAATTCAATCCCTGTTTGAAGATTCAATAACCTGCATCGAATTTCATATTCCGTTCTCTATGAAAAAGCTCAAAAGGGTTATGTGTGAGACACCTCCCTTGTGGCCGATATATGCTCTTGCTTCAAACCCAATAAAAAGTCTGCTTAATGGTTTAGATGCTTCTGTGGACTCCTTCAGGTTCAGAGTGATGGACCAGCTTAAGGTGGTGGCCAATTCGAACTTTTACGTAGGGGCGCTTCCAGTTCTCACATTTCCGACAGACGGTTTATATAGCAAGTAGCCATAACCTGGTTCTTAAGAGTTACTTGGACCACAGATGTAACTTCAATGGGATATTAGTGAAACCCTGGAGCAGAACCATACTTGGTACTTGGCCGACGGGAAGCGAGCCGATGTTTCTGCCCTTGCAAGATGCTGCCCTTGAACTGCCATATCTATAAGATCTTCAACCGAATCAGGTGAATTCGCCTCTAGCTTTGATGAAGCTGATCGCAGGCGGTTTTGAGAGCTCGTCTTCGTCAGTATGACCCTGTAAAGCACGATTTCATTGTTAGGTAAACACTTAAGTGGTATGTGAGCAAGAAAAGTCCTATAGGTAGTAAGCGGACTGGGCTTGCACGATAAAACAGAGGCTGCTAACCAATTGCTCTGTCGTACAGTTGAGGCAATGACAAAAAAATGTGCGAGTTGTACTAAGAGAAAATCAAATACAAATGCATTGGATTTCTGCCGAACACAATTTACAAAGTAATGAAGATTGAATTCAGCCAGTACAGTACAAAGCAGCCAGGATTTATTTGGGCAATTTTGTCCAAAACTGGTAAATGACCTCTCAGAGGATGATATATTGAAAGAAAAACAATCTCTAGGGCAATAACTGATTCGTAGACACCTGGCAATAGCCCCGGGGCCCAAAGAAAGATATTTGTCCTGATTGTGCAAGCTTCATAATTTGGGACAAAGAAAGCAGAAGTCACTAAGATTTCTGCTATGAATACACAGACACTATTGACATAGGAGCAAAAAGTTACAGACGGATACGCTTCTTGGTTGGATCCGAGGGACTTGCCACAGTCACAGCACTTGAACCGCCTGGACTGAACCCCCCTGTTCGATTACGTTCATAGATATGTGTCACGTAAATTGGGGGCTCCAGAACACAGTGCTTCTATTAAGAATTTGAAACCAACAAAACAAAAAATCTCACAAAGAAGTGATTTTACGGTCAAGGTCTCCAATTTCACTTGAGCAATGAAGAAATCTGCTCCTCCCAGGAGTCTGACCAGAACAGATTAATACGATATGTGCGTATCCAGTTACGACGGGATGACCTCTGTGCCTCCGGCGGCTGGGGCTCCGCCCCAGACCCCGTAGCTCCTCTCGCTCCGCTCGAGCCGTTATGTCTGTATTACCAGAGCCGAATCTTGTAGTGCTCCTCCGGCTCACTGTACATCCTTGTCCTAACTGCTAATCTTTCGATGGAATATATATAATTCTATCTATTTACTGAGTTCAAGTAGCGAAACGAGATTGAATCAAATCTGTCTAAGAAGAAGCAAGAGCCGACGTAGGGCCCCGAGTTATCTAGATTATATAAATATATATAGCTTGACCCTAGCTGACCTCCTAATAAGATTTAATTTAACCCCCATTCCCAGAGAGCACCCAGAGAGCACAATCAGTGTTGCCCTCTAAGTGCCTCTGGCGACTGGGGCGCTGTCCAGACACCGTTGTGCTCGCTTAGCAAGCTCTGGGAGAGTCGCCGGACTACTGGGAGGCTCTGTAAAGCTGAGAAGTGGCCAAGAAGCAAATAGCACCTCGCCCTGCTGTTTGTGCGAAGACAAATGGGACCTATCTCTGCCCATCCTTAAAAATGCACCACCCTCATCCTCAATCAAAACTCGCAGTTCCGTTAGGAGACGCTTGAATTGGTGACTGTCCGACTGCTTCTGCGGGGCTCCTCGATGCACCTTACATTGCCTACTCTGGGCTCACTCGAGATCATATATTAGGCTCTTCGCGGCCTGGCTTGCGCCATAGCGAAGCGAGGCTGTTTAGCTGATGACCGTGAACTTCCAAGAGAGTCTGTGGGGTTAAGTTTCTCTTCTAGCTTCAATTCTGCTTCTTGTTCAAGCGGAGAATTCGAGGATGGTATCAAAATTGTCGCATTACTGAAATATGGAATCGTGCAATTCATACGACATCGCTATTCCACTGCTAGAGTCCCAGCTGCCATTCCCCCACCGCAGCTTCGCCAGAGCTATACTAGAGACGCTCGACTCGAGCGAAGCGAGAGGAGCCACGGGGTCTGGGGCGGAGCCACGGGGTCTGGGGCGGAGCCCCAGCCGCCGGAGGCAAAGGGCATCAAACAGACAAAAATCGTCGGGCCAGAGCGAAAAGCCCGGCTCCCACCGGTTCGACGAGGTTCATTAATTTCATGTGATAGTCGCGATCTTCAGGGCAGGGCAGGGGTCAGGGTAGGCAAGGGCGGTATACAAGCAACCTAATCGGGCAGCGATGGCGAGATTGCGAGATAAGCAATTGCGCTCGAGTGAAGAGCTGAGTTTAGCGAGGCGGTTGCTGATAGCGAACAAGTGAAAGGTTGGATTTGGCACAGATCTCGAAGACGCCATATCAGATTAGGGTTCCATCTGCGATGAGAAAAGATTCCAGACAAAACGTGCTCAAGACACCCGAGTCAAGCAGGTTCAGAAGAGGGAAGTGGAGCAGCGAGGAGGGCTAATCACGTATATGGGAATGTATATGATAATAGCCTCTGTTCCTGAAATCAGCGGTCGAAACAGCGTAACAATGTCGAATATTGCTATGATCGGACGAGATCAGCCTGGCGTCGTGGATCTGGTTATCTTTAGATCTTACCATTTGCGGATGAGTACATTAGCTCATAATGCAGACCGAGCGACCGACCTAACGTGAGAAGGCTTAGTAGGAAAGTTTCCAGAAACTGAGACAGATGATAGGCAGGCAACTTGCGATGGCATCGGAACGAACAGACTGGGAAACAGAGTTTGCGAGAATGTTCGACGGGTGTTGCCAGCCCCAACAAGGCAATTTTCCATTCATGCCACTGCTCCACCAGAAAGGCATTCATCAGGCTCTTTACAGCCAGACAAGTATTTAGAACAGTCCAGAACGACAGAAAAATGGATCCTTGCGCCCTGTCCTGCCGCCTCTAACGGGTGCCGACAATCCGACAGCTGTCAGACAAACAGGCCCACAGTCGACCTATCGGCAGCATCACAGCCAGCCTACAGCCATCCTACAGCCATCCTACAGCCAGCCTACAGACAGCCTACAGACAGCGTATCAGACGCTTAAAGCCGCCTACAGACAGCCTAAAGCCAGCCTATCAGACAGCCTAACAGCCAGCCTATCAGGCAGCCCTGATAGCCCGCCCAAGAGCGGCCTCTACCTATAACCGACCAACTACAACCGGCACTGCGCTGCTACGCTACCGATCGAAAGCAGCAACGGCAACACCGAAAAAAATAAAGAGGCTGGCTGCACCGCAACCATGCCAACCCGACAACAGATAGACAGCCATCAGAGCTGTCAGCCCAATGAATCGGGTCAAAAGAAAATACATACCAAAAAACACGCCACTGCCGCTGCCTCGCTCCTCCTGTCAACAGTAACCATCACCAGCAATGACCAGCAATGACCAGCAATAATCCCATCCAGCAAAGTCATCTGCCAACACCGAAACCCAGCCAACCAACCACCTTACAAATCCAGCCCACCCCGACCAGACACCGCACCCACAGCCTGCCGACATTGCCGCCCAGGTCCGCCCAGGCCCGCTCTCCGCCAAATCCCGTGAACCTCTCGCTACTGCACTGCGACGGCAGCCTGCGGGAGCAGGGGCCCACGTCGGGCTGGGGCCTGGTGCCTCCGGCGGCCGGGCTCCGCCCGGACCCGTAGTGCTCGCTTCGCGAGCCTTCTCGAGGCCGCCGCAGTTTCTAAGACCCGGGCAATCTCCTGCGAAGCAGGAGCTACGGGGTCTGGGGCAGCGCCCCAGCCGCCGGAGGCACACCCACAAATCGACGACAGGCTCGAGGCCTTCATCAGTCTCGTCGACCCAGACGCTCTCCTGCGAAGCAGGAGCTACGGGGTCTGGGGCAGCGCCCCAGCCGCCGGAGGCAGACCCAAAAACATCGAGTGAAGAGAAGTAAAAATTATTTGATTTATTATTATAATCCTAAAAAATACACAATTCCTCCCTTTTCAACCGCGACCGCTGTATCTATCAGGCGGAGAGGCAACAAAATTAGTCCAAAGAACAGAAAGAAATTTGTAAGAAAAAAAGGAATCAAACTGGGGTCGGCATAAAAACAAGTGCAGCCAGGTTGGCTAGGCACTCTTTAAATATTGAGGGGCATGGCAAAATTAATTTTTGAGAAGAAGGTAGAAACATGAAAACAAAAATTGTAAATCCTTGAACATAAATGCAAAAACTAGAGTTTTTTCAATAACGGATGGATGATAAAAACATGGTTGTCGTTATTGCATTTAGAGGACGAGGGCCATACCACCGGCAACAACAGCACCGAGGACACCAGCGTTGACGAGGTGGTTGACGGCAGCACCGGTCTCACCACCAGAGGGAGAACCAGAAGAGGTACCGTTGGAACCAGCACCGCCAGCGGCAGTACCGTTGTGAGAACCAGCACCACCAGCAACGGTGGAGTTAGAACCAGCAGCGCCAGCAGCAGTAGAGTTGGCAGCAGAGGCAGAGGCGGCGACAGCGGCGACGATGGCAAGAGTCTTGAATTGCATTTTTGATGTGTGTGAAGTTGTTTTAGTAGTAGTAAAAGTAGGTACTATTGAGATCAGAAAAAGATTCGATGGAGAAAAAAAAAGAGAAAAAAAGCCAACTGCTGAGGGAGCAGACGGCTTTTTATAAGGAAACTCTTGCCGCGTCGTAAAGTGAGTAAGCAATGGATTGGGGGGCTAAGCAAGTCACAGAGCCAAAAAAAGAAAATAAAAGTAAAAAAAATTTTGCAAAAGACAGAATCAAACCGTCGAAGATAGGCCCAAGTGCCAAAATAAGGAGTGACTATCCCAAAAAAGCAACGTCCTAAGCTCAGAGATATTTTTTATCGCGTCATCATTGCTTTTTCTTGGAAATTTCTGATACAGGTATAATTACTTGTTTTGACTAATTTGGCATAGAAGACGGGATAAATAATCCGTTAATCATGGCCCAAACCGGTATATACGGCAAGAATGGGGCAGGGGTTGTGCGCAACGCACAGGCTCTGCGCACGGACGGGGGGGTGTCAGTAAAGGGGGTGGTAGGCTGAGAGGGGTAATAATGGGACGAGCGAGCGTACCAGAGGGAATTAAGCAGCCACCACAGGCCAGGAGAGGGCGACGATAGGCGATGAGAGGGGGTGCTGGCCAACCTGAAAGCGACGTGCAAGGGGGCTGTGAAAGGGGGTATGAGGCGGGATTAATGTGTAAAAAGGGGTCACCCAAACTCAGAGTAGATAACGAGGCGGGCAGCGCCGCAGAGATAAAGAACTGGGCACGACTGGCTGGACGGTAGCTCGCTGGGCATGGGAGGGTGGTAGGGCCACTGTGCCTCCGGCGGCTGGGGCGCTGCCCCAGACCCCGTTGTGCTCGCTTCGCGAGCGGCGTTGGGATGGGGGGTTAGTGCTGGAGGAGGGTGAGGAGTGTGACGAGTGAGAGGGGGGTGGCCAGGCTGGGGGACTAGGGGGTCCAGTAGGCCAAGTGGTTAGTGCGCTGGATGTGGGGGCGTCGAGGATGCTAGCGTAACAGTAGCACCGAACTTACCCCTGTTGGCGCCGCAGCTGGCTGCCACTCCTGTCGATTTGACAGGTACATTCAACCGTAGAGAGTATAGAGCAAACGAGGAGAAGCAGCAGCAGCAGCAGCAGAGCAGCAGTGGTAGGGATAGAGCAATGCAAAATGAGGGGTCAGAGTGCGAGTGAGACTGAAATCAGGCGGCAAGTGAGGGGCACCGGAAAGTGAGCGAGCGTTTCTGAAACACAGACAATCAGAGTGGATCGGGACGAGGCAATCAATGGTGGTGGTAGGTGAACCAGTACAGATAAGGAGCGAGCGAGCGAGGAACCAACTGATAGATAACGACGAGAGCCAGGCCGGCCAACAGCGAAAAAAAGGCGGGCCCACCACGAGAATTCTGCGATAAATAAACTACCTTGGCGATGTCCAACCAAGGGAGATAAGCGATAGATAACATTTACGCCTGCCGATGGTGACACACGCACTCCCGCCGCCTCTGCGATGGCGGGAGCACCCGATCCTTCCCCTCTAACCCTGCCAACAGCCCAATCGACTGCTTGCTTCCTTCCCGCCCTATCTCCCGTTCCTGGCGACGCTGTTTCAGCCGGCCAATTCTGGCTTCGAGGGCCACTAAACCCCAACAACACTAGCCCGCACGGTCTCGTACTCAGTCTCGTACTCGAACGTACTACGTCGTATCCCCACCTGCCTCCGGCGGCTGGGGCTCTGCCCCAGACCCCGTGGCTCGCTTCGCTCGTTACCCAGACGTCCCCCAGCTGCTGAGGGACGGCCCACGCCCGACTCGAGCGCAGCGAGAGGAGCAGCGGGGTCTGGGGCGGAGCAGCGGGGTCTGGGGCGGAGCCCCAGCCGCCGGAGGCAAGTCCACCACCGGTTAATTCGAGGAGCAGAACAGAGAAAGCGCAGGTGGGGGGAGAGAGAGGGGCTGGAGAGAACATGCCCAAACGAGCAGATGCGTGGACACAGGCTCTCGCTACCGTTTGATAATTTTGTTCTTATCTTTCCTTATCTCGACATATTAAATGAACGGTTGTGAAATAATAATATTAATCCCCCGCTGCGCCTGCTCAGCCCAGACAGACGCTCGTCTTGTAGAATTGGCTTCAGTAGTTGAACCCCCTTCGAGCCCAGGTTCACATCGCTGGCGGCTGTCTGGCCGGCAAGGTCCAAGTGCTCCCCCACCTGAAGTTGTTGAGCAGAGAGGGGGTTAGAGGCAGCGAAAGCGCTTGCCGTGTTGCCCCTAGGGTCTTAGTTTTATTCCGGCTTGCTGTGCGTCACTGCACAGCCAATGCTGCGATCGTCCTTGCATTGTGCCTTTTTTGCCAGATACGGCATATAGCAGCTTAAAATTTCGCGTTAGACCTGTGTGCTATAATTAGCATCACCAGCTCTCTACCTTGCTACAGCGCAGTCTGCGCGAGTAAGGGTCCCAAACCAACAGCTGGGCCATGACATGACAGGCCCAACCTTAATTCGCTGCCTCGCTTTGGCTAGGGCCCATTCTCCAGGGAATTCTATTTCGAAGTCACTGACAGGGCGCCCTGGCCTGCTGCCTCCGGCGGCTGGGGCTGCGCCCCAGACCCCCTGGCTCCTCTCGCTGCGCTCGAGTCGAGCGTCGAGGGTCCCAGCCCGCTCCGCGAAGCGGAGCACTACGGGGTCTGGGGCAGCGCCCCAGCCGCCGGAGGCACAACCCCTGTCTCGTTTTATGTGCTGTGCTATTTTAGAAGTTCGAGCAGCATCTGTGACATGGCTAGCGTGCGTCGATACGCGCTCGCCAATGTACCCCTTCGTCTGCGGAGCCCGACTAGGCAACCATGCTCGTGGTCCAGTTGTGTGGACAGGGGTCGAGTGGTGTGGATTGGAGGGGGTCAGCCTCCGGCGGCTGGGGCTCCGCCCCAGACCCCGTGGCTCCTCGAGCGAAGCTCGAGGAGAAGGGGGGATCCCTCGTGGGCTGAGGGTGTCTCGGCTGCGTAGTGAGGGGTCACCGATTGGGGCGGTTGCGTGCTATAAAATAAAATTATTTCGGTACCAGAGAAAGAGCAACGGTCTATCATGACGACGATGGAAGGAGGTTGCTGGGGCCCCGTCAATCCGTCCGCCCTGATGAGCGTAGGTTATCATCGCCATAGGTGCCGCTTGCTGTTTGCGGTGGACCTGTTCTAACCTAAACTAAGGGCTTAGAGAGCAAAAGAACATCTGGAAAACGCCTGGATCCGCAATCCATCGTGTAATCCGCCGTGATTTACTTATTCATTCTGTTTATTTCGTAATTTCGCTGCTGGTCGCTAGAATTCTCTGCACAATGCTTCGCTTCTAGCCTATTCCCCAGAGAATGTACATGTTCCACGCTCTTCGCTGCCTCCAATGTTTGTTTCTATGTTTCTATAGGGACTGCAGCTTTATAGGCAGAACCTTCTAATGCTCACACGACTCAGCAGAGAGACATAGCTCCCAGCCAACGTAGACGCATCAAGCACCAAGCATCAAGCGTCGGCGCATTCCACCGATACCACCTAACGGTGAGCTGTTTGTTGGCGCTATAGCCTCCTGAGATAATAAATTTTCACATTCTGTCATGTATCTGCTATGATGTTAATTGAGTCAACACTGCGATGGCTGATCCAGGGTGCTAATCGTGCAGATTCTTTAAGCCAATCTAGCAACTGATGTGAAACAAGCAATTCTAAGCTATTACCGTTTTCGGCTGGTTATTTTTAGACTTGCTTCCTGTTTGAGAAGTATAATTTAGCGAAATAGGCAGTCGCCTGTTAGCTGTACATTCATAGACCGCCGTTTGTCTGGCGCCAATCGAGGTCTGCCCCTGTCCATCGTCTCTCTATGTTCGACGAGCCTCAGCAAAGACTGCCCCTCAAACCTGCTTCCCTCTGAAGGTGCAAATGATACCTAAGCTCACTATGTATTCTCACCCCGATCTTTTAGCCCCTTGAAACACATATCGATACAAATCCGGCTATATATATGGCTCATGGCCCTGGCTCCATAGGTTTTCCCGCCGACCCTTTCCCTACTACCTCCTTTTATCCGTATTCACCGCTACCACTGCCCATTTTGGTCGCTAGTGCCGCCTCAGTCTGTTGCTTGTAATCTAACCAACAGAGAGGCAGGATAAAACCTTAACTGTCTCAAATGCATCCCAATAAACGTACGTGCATTCGTGGTATATCGTGCTGCAGACAGATATTTACCCCTGAGCAGGCCCCTCGCGACAGAGTCCTTTGTCGTTCCATTCAGGGCGCTCTGAATCTACGACGCCAGCCATTACTCAGATATCTGTAAGATCAGTCTGTTCCGTGGTGAGTGTGCCTCCGGCGGCTGGGCTCCGCCCAGACCCGTAGTGCTCGCTTCGCGAGCATCTGGGATGTCCACCTTGAGTCGACGAGGTAGACCAAGGCAGTTACAGGACTCTCTCTGGCTCTGAGATGTACAGATAGTTCAGACGGTTGGTCATTTTGGTGATGGTAGCCTTTTCAGCTTTGCGAGATAACTGAAGAAGTTTCTCATTTGTAGCAGCCGAACCTTGGCAGTCGGATGTTTTAATTATTCAGCTGCGACGACTTCCGAGGTTATCATGCGGTCCATCGTCCATCTGATCAAACATATCAGTGTGGTCACAGCATCTATTTCTTCCATTCAGTATTATATATGCGAAGTAGATTTAAGATACTCAGCGTCTGACTCTGCTATGGCATCTTGTGGCTTTCTGACTGCTCTTCTGACGCAGAAGTGACAGGAACCAAGTCCTGGGTGAGAAGGCTTATTCACGCAGAGTTGGTGAACTCAAATGTTCTCACCGCTTCCACTGCGTGCCCTCATGTCTCTCTCTTATATCATCCATCAGTGTGCCTCCGGCGGCTGGGGCGCTGCCCCAGACCCCGTTGTGCTCCGCTTCGCGGAGCGGGCTGGGACCCTACACGCTCGACTCGAGCGCAGCGAGAGGAGCCACGGGGTCTGGGGCAGAGCCCCAGCCGCCGGAGGCAGAACTCCAGAAAGAGGTTTGTCTACAACCGCTCTGAGAGCTGGTCTGTAGAGAGCCAACGCTGACCGCATGGATTCCCAGAGGTGGTCTGGTATCAATTGGAAAGTTTCGGACAGAGACAGAGAGCCCCAGTCTCTGGAGGCATCATAAACCCCTCGAGAAAACCTGGGCCCATATAGCACGACTCGAGCGGAGCGAGAGGAGCCACGGGGTCTGGGGCAGCGCCCCAGCCGCCGGAGGCAGAGTGGAACACAGACAAAGCCCAGTAGAGGGCGTAACAGTAGTAAATCTAATATATTAGCAGTAATAATTTTCAAGAATACATATCCCATTATTCCCAATAAAATAACAAATAGCAAATAGCAATAAATATTTTTCTCTATAATCCTCTCTCTCCATCATGTCAGGTTTTTTCTGCTTAAAGCTCCCTTTCTCTATAATATAACTAAAAACCCATTGCTTTCTTCAATAAATAATAATCAAAAAAACAACCCAGGTTTCGTGCGTCGTAACTTCGTAATAATAAGAAAGCCAAAAATTTTGCATTCATGAAAATCCTCTAAAAAACCATCGTCATAATAAACCCTTCAACAGTCAGTCTGTAATAAAAACACCATCCTATGCAAATATGGTTTTTCTTTTGGTACGGTTTCAAATGCAAAAATCAATAGAACAAGAAAAAGTAAGCCAAAGCAAGCAAAAAAAATCAAACAACTCTTAACAAATTGACAAAAAAAATCGATATCACAACAACAGCTCAAATCAGCCAGCTAATAGAGAAAAATATTTATGATTGGATCCAACACTGTCTGGACTCTTGACCTTCAATAATAAAAAAACAGCTCACAAAAACTTCAAATACAAATAATAAAAAAACAACTCAATGGAATATGAATATGGAATCTCCAGCAATCGGGATACGTTCAAGATAATTCTAGCAAACACGCAACAGTGGTGGTAGTTTACCACCAACTGTTGTTGGAGTCGGCATTGCCGTAACCGCCACCGCTGCCGTAGCTGTTACCGTAGCTGTTACCGCCGCCGTATCCACCGTGGTGACCACCGCCGTTGGAGAAGCCTCCAGCGCCGCCGCCACGACGGAAATCACGGTTGTTGGTAGTACGAGAAGAACCACCACGACTACCGCCGCCGCGACCTCCACGACCAAAGCTGCTTTCACGAGAAATGGTATCCAAAAAGGCAGGAACCTCTTGGTTGGCCTCCTTCAAAATATCTTGCAATTCTCTGGCAACACCACGGTTACCACGGTTGAAGAAAGCAGTGGCAACACCAACGTTACCAGCACGTCCGGTACGACCAATACGATGGACATAATCGTCAATATCAGTGGGCAAATCATAGTTGATAACGTGCTTGACGTTGGGGATATCCAAACCACGAGCAGCAACGGCAGTGGCAACCATAATAGGAGCACGGCCAGAACGGAAGGTGTCAAGAGCACGCTCACGTTCACGTTGAGTACGGTCACCATGGATAGAAGTAGCAGCGAAATCCTGAGACAACAAGAAGTCACACAAGTTATCAGCCATACGCTTGGTCTCAACAAAGATCAAAATCAAACCTTGGTCGCCAGAAGACAAGATGTCAAGCAAAACAGACTTCTTATCCTCGTCTTCAACGTATTCAATGTGTTGGGTGATGTTCTCACTGGTAGAACCAACACGGCCAACAGACAAGAAAATATAATCCTTCAAGAAATCTCTGGCCAACATTTGAATGTCTCTAGGGAAAGTGGCCGAGAACATGAGGGTTTGACGGTCCTCAACTGAAGGCATGTCTTCACCTTCAACAATACGTCTGATTTGAGGCTCGAAACCCATATCAAGCATACGATCGGCCTCGTCAAGAACAAGGTAACGGATGTTGGCCAAAGAAATACGGCCACGCTCAAGCAAGTCGACAAGACGACCAGGGGTAGCAACAAGCAAATCACATCCTTGGTCAATTTGCTTCAATTGAGTGGTGATATCAGCACCACCATAGACAACACAAGGACGAACCCATGAACGGTAAGCGAACTTTCTAGCCTCGTCAAAGATTTGAGAAACAAGCTCACGAGTGGGGGCCAAAATAAGAGAAGTAGGATAGGCCTTTCTGCTGTAACCAGCATTGGCGCGCTCAGGCAAAGGAGCAGGTCCATTGATATAAGATTGAGACAAAATGGGGAACAAGAAACCACCAGTCTTACCAGAACCAGTTTGGGCACAAGCCATCAAATCACGGCCAGCAGCAACAATGGGGACTGAGTACTTTTGCACAGGAGTGGGCTTGGTATATCTAGCCAAGGTGATGTTCTCAACGAGCAAAGCTTCCAAAGGAGGAGTATCAAAAGAAGCGATGGGATCAGGAACCTCGTTACCAGAAGCCTCGACTGGAATATCATCGTAGTTATCAAAGTTGATACCAGTAGACTGGAACTTGGAATCATCGGCAGTACCGAAAAGCTCCAACTCCAAACGCTCTTCTTTGGCACCAGGAATGTGCTTTCCGTCAACGTAACGGCCACGGTTGCCACGCTTGTGAGTAGAAGCTCCACCAAAGGCACCACGGTCACCACGGTCTCTGCCGCCATAACCACCACCTCTGCTGTAACCACCACCGCCATAGCCACCGCCATTATTGTAGCCACCGCCATATCCACGGTTGTTATAACCACCATTGTCATAACCTCTGTTATAACCACCACCGCCATAACCACCGCCACGACGATATCCATTGCCACCATTGAAAGAACCAGAATCTGAATCCGAGTTTCTGGATCTGTGAGGAGGGATATATTTACCACCAGGGTTGATAGGAGCTGAGCCATTCTCGCCACCAGACGAGTTGTCATTCACAGACAAACTCTGCATTTTAGAAGTGATCTCTGCCATATTGAAATATAACTTCTTTCAGTTAACTATTATATTCTTTTTTTTTTGTTTTTGGCTTCTTTTTTTTTTGATTAATAAAAAAAAAAAAACGTGGGTAAAGAGAAGAAGAGAAAAGAAAAACGAAATCAGAAAATGCAAGCTTCTTTTATCAAATTTTTTTCAGCCTCATATGAACCATGTCACACTTGCGGCATGTGCCGGCCATCCGCCTGCCCTTAACGAATAAATGCCCACGCAAAGTCAGCCCACAGCACCCTCGCCTCATCGCTCTACCGAGGTATCCCATTTCCCTCTAGCGTGGCCACGCCCGGAAAGGCCCGCTGCGCTGGGAGGGGTCTGCCTCCGGCGGCTGGGGCTACGCCCCAGACCCCGTGGCTCCTCTCGCTGCGCTCGAGTCGAGCGTCCAGGGTCCAGAGTCCTCCAGAAGTCAGGGTGGGAGGGCAGTCGTTGTTTAGCTCAGCAGCTCACCGAAGGACAGGGGAGCTCGACACTCGACTCGAGCGCAGCGAGAGGAGCCACGGGGTCTGGGGCGTAGCCCCAGCCGCCGGAGGCAGAGCCCCCCCCCCCCCCCCCCCCCCCCACCCCCCCCACCCCCCCCCCCCCCCCCCCCCCTCCCCCCCCCCCCCCCCCCCCCGCCACCCCCCCCCCCCCCCCCGCCCCCCACGGAGCGACGAGGGCGGACAAGACGAGAGATAGTGAGTGCGGCGGCTGGCGGCGGCGGGGCGGCGTTGCAGGCGCGGAGGTGGCGCCGAGGCGTCCGGCGCGTCGCGGGGCCGGGGCGTGTGGCCGCGCGGCTGTCGTCCACGC